>JACEII010000068.1:1595513-1611613 GCA_014332785.1 Antheraea mylitta | reverse complement strand
AACAAACAAACAAACAAACAAACAAACAAACAAACAAACAAACAAACTCTTCAGCTTTATATATTAGTATAGATTGTATAATACATGTCTAAACTTAATAATGCACAAATACAAACATAAATCACGTGATTCTGTTTTTAATGTTTATTCTATTATATACAAAATATAGGAAAAAGCTAACACCAACCATCAAAATATGTCAATTGGCATTGAAAACAAATGTAATGTCTAGTTTGAGGATTCGCGAAATAAAAATAAAAGTGAAATAATGCAAAAGAAGTTCCCGCCAAAAAATTTTAAGTCTTAAGAATTTCTTAAAAACAATTCAACATATTTTGAAAACGCTTTTTTTCTCCAGCTACATTTAAAAACGCCATAACATAAAACAATAAACTAATCTGGTGATGGAATAAAACCATACTACAATGAGTGAAAGCAATATAAAAACAAAGAATAATGTATCAACATTATATGTTTCATATAAAAATAAATACTTATAGATAGAAAAAAGACAGTTAATGTGAATTAACTTCATAACCTCGACACCAAAACTATTATATAGATGTCTCTGAAAAGATCAAAGATTAGACAGATGTGTTATTTTTCATAGTATATTTTGGTTGGAAGATAAGTAACGTTGAATAATTCATTCTTTGTTGTTTGTTTTTTAGGAAAACATTGAACGGCGCTTTCTAAATTACAAACATAAAACCTCAGCGGATAGAAAAGGTAAAAGTTTAAGTAATTATCTGTGAGTAGTTGCTCATTGTGAGTCCATCACCCGTCAGCCGCAATAAGAGGTTAATAATTCCGGCAGATTCCAACGCAGCACGTTCACAAGCCGAACAAAAGCAATTTGTGTCCGCACGAAGTGGCTTTGTACGTGCGTGGAGTCGTAGGCGTTTATTAGCGCCCTCTAGCGGTATTAATACGTAGACGCATTTAGCTTGCACGCGGCCGGGCGGTGTTGTGCTCGCGATCAGCTGAGGTCACCCCGATGTTATCGTTCCTGCGATCAGGAATTCTCTTTACACATTAATGACCCAATTATTTCGTTTAAACACATTAATAACCCCATGTGTAAATTGGTATTTTCGCCATCGATGAATACCATAAATGAAACCATTGAAACATTATAAAAAGTGCGAAATTTAGACAATGCAGTTAGCTAACACTCTTAGAGTAGTCCAAAGTTTTATTATATAAAATATTTAGTTATTCATACTATGCAGTTTACAGTACATTAAATAGAAGACATGTTTATAACATATAAACAAGTTCTTATGTATCAATCACAATAAGAGAATATTCGCGAATGTTTAATTACTAAGTTTACTACATTTTAGAACCAAAAAAAAACATTAGTAAAACTAATTAACATACTGAACGAAAGTATTATAGATTTATAATGACTATTTCGTTACTGAAATAGAATTTATCGTATAAAGATTTAAATAAAAATATCGAAACTCTAAAGAGTATGTCAAAGAAAACCTCACGTTGAAGCCGTTAAAACGCAGCGTCATAAAAACGGAAAGCAATTAATAAAAGCAATGAAACATCGACACATAATACTTATATAAAAGCGCTAAAGCCGCCGAAATGTATTTTGATTAGACACAGTTGGAAACAAAGTAACGTTGGCGTAAATCCAACGTCATTAACAAAGAGGTACTCCACGAGCGTTTATGAATTATGATTTAGTTAATTGAGAAATTAATTTTAATCAAGTATTAACATATTAAAACTGGTCATGTGTCATTGTAACAAAAGATTGACTTATAATTGTACATTTTTTATACTTATAGGATTAGCCGTTGACTACAATTTCAAATGAATGTGACCGTAAATGGTAATAGGTTAAGTCTAGAGGGATTGGCTATCAAAGACAGCTGCCGGAAAACATCTACAGGTGTTTTGCGACATAGTCAACTTGAGAGTAGTATCCAGCAAGGCGGTCATGAGAGAATACAAAAGCAAACTAATTTGAGAATTGACGATATATATACACGCTAACGTCCAAGAATCAGAATATAAGAAAATAAACATAGACTACAGTTTTTGAGCATCGCAGACAAACCTACCGAATATCCGACAAAGCATTTATTTCACACTATTATAAATATAGCAAAATAAAATCAGTACTTGAGATGTAGAAATAAGTTTAGTATTGACTCAGATGTTAACCGTTTTAATTCATTTTTGTTATTTCGTTTGGTCAGTGAGCTAATCTGAATAACATATATAATTATAAGAAATGATAATCCGAGTAAATGAGCGTACATAAAACACATTCGGTGTTATTAAAAAAAAGTTAAATACGTATTGACTACTTGCTTTAAAAAGATTTTAAATGCATCGCACTCGCTGAATGTTCGTCATCTTGCCCTTTTGTCTCGCTTTGGTTAGGTTAGACTTACGAGAAAAGGATAACGCGAACTTGCCTCGGGCGAGTATGGTGCATTTTGTACGAAACTTTTTTAAAGCAAATATTTAATACGTATTTAACTTTTTGGTAATAACACCAATTATATCCATTTAACACGATGTACATTTTACTCAATCATAATCGTGGAAACATAAAATAGTAGAAACAAAAATCCATACTATCTCCAATACGTAAGACTCCAAAAACTACTGATTTATAACGACTTTCTGGCTATTTAACATAATAACTAATCAAACAACTACTATAATTAATGAAACTATAATAGAAATTGTAATAAATGATAAATGAATCACTGGAGCGACATAAAACATTACTTTTGGAATGTTTGTGGAAGCCACTGTTTAACATCTGGCCGCGTTCCAACAACTCCCTCATCAACATCAACCGACACGAAGACATCATCAACGACAAATTTACTGTGACACAGAAAATACCTATCAAGACAACAATTTACTATGCGGAAAGAGCCAATATTGTGTTGTACATCAAAACAACATTAGGCAGATATGAGAATAGTCGCTGTCAACTTTTCCACAATTTATGTAATTTAGTGATGTCACAATTCATGAATGTCAATATGAAATATTTTTAAGTGTCCGTTTAGTGATAATAGCTAATTTTGATTGTGAAGCCTTCGTTTCTAATTACAACGTTACATTAATAAATTCTGAACCTTATATTAACTTAGTAGCGAACAAAACAGTGGAGAAATTCTAATCGAATTGGCATAGTTTGTACCGACTTTGCCCTTCGCGCCAAGAATCCCGAGTACGCTAATAATGATAGGAGAACTTTGATTTCCTGGATTTCATTGTACATTCCTTTGTCTATCGCACATACATGGTACATTTTACTCATAACTAAGATCTTACAAAGAATAATAAGTGTTCTTACTATGTACTTTTTATCGCAATTTGTTATAAATGTGCTGCAAGCGAACAAATAATAAAATACATTTCAATCATTTTTAGAAATGTGTGTTTGTATCACTGTTGAAGTACTGCGTTCACTATAAAACCTCACCAAGAATCATAAAGCACATCCTCGAGTAACATTTAGTGTTTATTTCATTAAAGTAGGTTTACTCTATCAAACGCTATTGTAATTTGAATAACGACTCGAGTTAAGTACGAGAAAAAAGTAAGCAAGTAAATGCAATTAACTCTTACAAAAACAGGATATTATATAATGTATAAATAATATCTAATACATTGTAAAGACTGTTTTTTAATTAAGTTCCACGCGGATGAAGTCGCGGGCACAGCTATAATAAATAAAAGAATATTTTTTGATAAATAACGTCCTTTCGTCGCTTTTCCCATTATTCGTGGGAGACAAATGTGCCGTCGCGTCGGTTTATTCGAGTCGGCATCGCATCGCAGCGATCTCTCATTAAAATGTCCCAAGCGGCTGCGGTCCCCTCGGCCTCGGTCGGTCGCGGCCACTGAATCGATTATATACTATAATCGATTTTATTGCCGATCGTAATAAAATCGCTACGTTTGTTTTTCACGTTCCGCGTTTGTCTCGTTACTAATCAATCAGTGTAACGTGTATTATTCAAAGATAACAAAAAATTGTAACAAATTAATTTGTACTCTACCCAGCAGTAAATAAAGGTGAATATTTATTTGTATGCACATACTTCGCAATATTACTAATTTGACACTTTTATCATCAATTTAACCTTTTCATATATTTTATTAACATATATATTTATAGTTTGTACTAGCAAAAGCCTTCGAGATCGATCGTGTCAATCAAATTATAATAAAATGGATTAATAAAAATAAAATCAATTTAACGTACTTTGTGGAAAATCAAAAGATTGAAGATTAAGATTGAAGTTTATAAATCTTAAGCATATATATATCCATATATATAAATAATTTTATATATATATTATCCCTATTTACATTAAATAAATTACAAAAATGGATTACTTTTAATGAACAGTCTGGGAAAGTCATATTAGATTTTAAGAGGCACTAAAGAAACTTGCTCTAAAATACTAGTTAGCCGTATAGATAATAGATATTAATAATTAAGATGTAAATACTTTAATAATTTATTCTAAGAAAATATTGTGTTATGAAAATCTTTACTATTCATGAATATTTCTTAATATTATTAGCCTATAATCCACGAAGAATCGATGTGATAATAGTTTATTCGTTGAATAATTTAAAAGTGTAATACAAGTTTATCTATTCATTGTACAAATTAATTAACACATTAATTAATCCACATACATGATTCGTTTAAATTGATCCGCACATTACCTGTAGTTACTAATTTGCAAACAAGCTATTTATATGGGGCGCAGTCAAAAGCGCGCCAATAGAATTAAAATACTATTACGCCAATACAAAGTTGATTGAGTTGAGTGGAGGGCTCCCCTGCCCCGTTCGACCCATGCTAGCGGCGCAGCGCTCGCTTGCTCGTGCTTGCTCCTGTAATTTGATTTGGAGTGGAGAGGGACGGCGCGGGGGGTGACCGGGATCGATAAAGTGCGGGGGCCGGGGAGTGAAGCGCGAGGGGGACCAGGGGAATGAAGGGAGGCAAACCACCAGGCGCGTGTTGTTATGGAAACCGTAGCTACCCCTCGCGCTTCCAGATTTTGTCGGTACTCCCGGTAAATTAAACAAAGAAGATCACTGATATTATTTTCAGGTAATTCACGAATTTTAATGGGTTTTACCGAGAATTTCTGTTTTAATACATTCATAATGCTATAAACAAATATTAGATTAAGTCATTTTCGTTTAGTACAATTTACACAGCGTATATGTTATGATTAGTTTTTTTTATATTAATGGAACAATAATAAGTATACATAACAGGTATATCTACTGAACTAACCTATCACTAACCGATTTTACAGAGATTTTTAATAGCAGATAGAGAACATCTATGCATTCATTATCACCCATATAATTACGCTTTTCCAAAGAACTAAACAGTTAGGATAAAATTTAACGGAAGTAAGTTAAAATCGTTAAACGGAGCGCAAATATTATGTACTCGAAACAATCAAACCATTTTAACAAGAACCAAAACAGCTGGATTAGCTTGTCTTAAAGTATCTAATACAAAATGAATTGATATGATGTTCATTTATTATTAAAGTATGTAGTACGATATGTTAAATAATTAATTAACATGAATAAAAAATATATAAAAAGTTATCCTTATTGTACTTGAAAAAACTTGTAATTAATCGGAACTGGCAGTACATTGAAAAAGCTAGTTTAAAATTATGTACGTTATGTCAATTATATTTAATGTTTTGTCTAGTTTTCTGTATGTCAATAGTTGATGTATCTCTTCCATAATATATGTATATACAGAAATGATTACAATTATTATTTTCATGTCCGATATACAACAAAACTCGACTATTTTTCCCGCTTTGTCATAACCCTTTAGTTTAAGAAAACGTTAAAACTTAACATTATAGTTCATCATTAATTATATTTTAAAAAACAGTAAAACTTAGAACTAATCTTAATCCTAAGAAATATCGAACTAATCACTCTGACCTCACAGCCGTAAATTATAATTAACCCAACTAATCTTAACATAGCCTTCATGAAATGTATTAAAATTTTAATTAAATCAAAATATACGTTGGTATATAACAATATTAATATTTTGCATTATAAAATATTACTTGAGAGCCTCTGATAATCTTAATTGATGTACGAACACGAATACGCTTTGTGAATTAAGAATATTACTTTGCATTGAGTTACCAGCAGAAACTTAATCTCTACAAACAGCATAATTTATTGTTATTTTTAATTCTCTCTAAATTTTTAGTACCTACTTTGACATAAAAAATGTGTCAATATTTATCAAAAAGTCAAGCTTTTAATATATTCAATATAGTTTGTATAAATATTGTCTCAGATAGTTTCTGCTCGCGGCGCCTCTTGTATTAAAGTAGATTTGACTTGACAACGCACAAATAATATTAATTAGTAAGGATAAAGCTTTACCTTAATACAAAGGATTTTCACATAACTTAATATTTCAAAATATATGTTAATTTTTTTAAAACACGAAATTAAAAAAAAAATAGTTACCAATGTATAGGATGACGTAGTTAGTTAAGTTACGTATTTTTTTATTATGTATAGATTTCACCACAATCGCTATTGAATTTAATCGAAAAGGAGGTCCAAGATGATAACACGCTGATTTAAAGAAAATTGGTTCTCAAGAGCTAATATCGGAACACATCTACAAGTGTTCGGCTAAAGATTTTCAACTTGAAGGTAACCAAACACTAGGAAAAGTATCTCTTTTATTTACTCTAGAATATTTTCCTATAATTCCATCCATAAGAACGTTGAAAATCGGACTGACCGTTCTTGTATACATTACATTACAAACATGTCATGTTTATTGTATCAGTATTGAAGAATAAATATGGTATGTATTCATTATTTATATTATTGAATATTATAAATAAATTCAATACTTTTTTTTTATATTATTTGCTGATTGTAATTCAAAGGGTCCAGAGGCCTACGGTGTAGAATTCAATAGACTCATTTAAATATCCTAGACCAGGAGATAAGCATACATGAAAGGGCGGGCGATGATGCTAATACAGTGCACTTAACCTGGCCCCCGGCACCTTGCGACCAGCCAAACTGGTTCCGACATCGACCTTCTCGTTCACTCGTTATCTCGCTCTTCGCGTTTATGTTACCCTGGTCGTAATGATCGTTATGCTCGATTGATTTTAATTCGATTTTATTAACATCGATATCATACACATCTACAACCTATCAATAACATTTATTGGACAACACAATAAATTACTTACATCGATACAATAATTATCATTAATAAACCTATCTCTGGAGGAATATTCCTTTATTCGTGGGAACACTTCTTTGTATTTCATTCAATATTCAGTTGTTTTTTATATGACATCAAAACTTATCATGGTTTTGATAAATGACAAATTTTCACTATAAAAAGGTGCAATATTAATGCGCCAATGAAATCATATTATACATTTTTTGTAATAATAAATAGTTTACTAAAAATATATATAATTCTCGCCTTAACCAGTCTTTTTTATTCGAAGTTTATAAAACGAAACGAAACGAAGTTTGTAATACTATTTTTCTAATAATAAAATACATTCAGTATTTTCATCTCAGAATTTGTACTTCTTAAGATTGTCTAAAAGTACTAAATACTTTTTTAATAAAATAAGAAAAAAAATCCAAAATCCTATTAAATCACAAAGTATACTCAAGCAATTTACTCGAACAAACCAGAGACATTATTCAGAGAGAAAATAGGTAGGTAGACACAAATCCTTAAAAGGCCATCTCTTAACTTGAAGTAAATAATAAAATCTCAAAGTTTCTTATAATAGAATACAAGAAATAACTCTTGAAATAAAGATAAGTAGCCTATTTCATGTATTTTATTACTAACTTTTCTCAGTAAAAATACATTTTCGGCAATAAGTAAAAATAAAAGTTACAAAGAGTCAGCCACGGGTTTATAAGCGGAATCCTGACATAAAAGGTAAGATAAACTCGAATTTAAATGACAACAAATTTGTAATCCTAATTAACGAACAGAATATCTGTATTCAAAGCTTATTTGTTTTTTAAAATCAATCATATATTCATGGTTAAAAAACATTACGTAATCGTACATTTTAATATTTATACATTGAAAGTATTATAATTGTTTTGAATATTTAAATGCGTAATTTAAAAAACTTGTTAAATGCAATTTTATTATCTGTGAGCGTCGATGCCGGTAACTTCGTATATATGAGTATGCTTTTAGTACTATACAAATAATATCTTATCTGTATTTAAAGTGCTTTATCTTTTTAGTTATAATTTTACCTTCACTTATTGAAAAGCGAAAATAAAATTTTCTCGATCTTTCCTCTGATTGGGGCCTATGTTGATCTGAAAACATCATTTTAAATTGATTCAGTAGTTTTTTAGCGATGTGTTCATATATGAAAGTTCTCAATCTTAATCTTATATTATAAATACGATTGTGTTTGATTCTTTTGTCCCGTTGTCACGTCTAAACTACTCAACATATTATGATGAATTTTTCCTATACAGCCTGTTAGGGATATACAAAAGAACATGAGTACCTTTACCTTTCGCAAAACAGTATTAGTCCTGTGCGATATGTCATGTCTGCATTAACGCGAGTAAATCCACAGGTTAAACCCAGTTTTATATTATACCAACTTATTCCCGATTTCGTAAACTCTTCTTTCAGTTAAAGATAAAAGTGGTTAATGACTTTATCCAGGTCTCGGACGTTCCCTGTGTTAAGTTTCAATGCGATTATTTTGAGAGTGTAATCGTGAAAAATCGTACAGACAGATAAACTTTAGGATTATAGTATTGTGTGGTTAGATATATATATAGTTTACTAGCTGTTACCCGCGGCTTTGCACGCGTTTTTTTTAAATATATTAAATAAATTTAAAATTGTGATTACACATCTTGTGTAAATTACAATAATACTATTTCAAAAATATTTGTATCACACGCACATCATCTACTGTAACAGGTAACGTGTACATTATGTATGTGAATACTAATAGTGTATCGAATGGGATGGGATTATGATCAGACACATAACTGGAATTTTAAACTATATATTACCCTCAGTGCTCACACTATATAAGAAAATAATGAAAATATGAAGCTACACATTATCGAACAATATTAAATAAAACAGCTAATTAGTTACTTATTTGCCCGTAGAATTCCCGTTCAAATATTACTTGTAGTCCGGTGAAGCTGTTAAGCATAGTCATTTCTAAGAAGAAAAAAAACATTCAAATAGGTCCAGTCGTTTCGGAGATTACCCGGAACAAATAAAAAAACAGACATATCGACAGAGTTAAAAAAATTTCATGTTTAGCATCACAGATTTTATTCACCAAAAATAATTTATTTTAATATAAATTACACTCATTTTACTTTTATAATACGTAATATATCACAAATAAAAAATTGGCAACAAAACTAACGTTGAATAGAGTTTTTTAAGAGTGTTTGGCGGGATTTCAGTCTGTCAGGTAGTGGATTTTATATTTTTTTTCATAATATTGTGTTACATGATCCTATATCGTGTAGAAATTGGTTGCGTATTATATAATATTGTTCGTTTATTTTGCATAAGTGAAACGAATGAAAAATAAAACCATGAAGCATTAATTCTATGGTCTTGAAGATTAAGAAGATAAACAATTACGTTATATTATGTAGAGGATTTGGCGCTTATACCTTTACATTAACTTGGACATAGAAGAAAACTAACTATATTGACAACTTCAGAATTGGCTGTATGGATTAATTCCTTCGACTGTGTTATTGGACGAATATTATTACTACTAAACTTTCTGAATAACAACACAAAATAAACTTAAGAAATGTTTGCGATATAAACGTAACACGTATAATTAAAAATCGAAAACAAAACTAACGTAGAATAAACTTTTTGAATAGGAATACAAAATAAACCATGAAAATATTTTTAATAGAATGTTATCGCGTTACCATGGCAACACGTATAATACTGACATTAACACGCAGCGGAAGCTTCCAAAGTAGCCCGATTTTGAGACATTCTTCATTAGTGCTTAGCTCCTTTTGGTTTTAACTTGATGATATGTAGCCTATAGCCATCCTCGATAAATAAGCTATCTAAAACTAAAAGAAACTTTTAAATCGGATCTGTAGTTCTTGAGATCATAGCGTTCAACCAAACAAACAAACAAACAAATAAACAAACAAACAAACAAACTCTTCAGCTTTATATATTAGTATAGATTTAAGATAATATTAAGTTGGACATGTTTATACAGTGTGAACGAGGTTGTTTGGAACGAACATTTTTTCTAGCTGACATATGACACTCCAAAATATTGATGTTAACATCTTTGAACTATTCCCTTAATTTTAAGCTTTTATTATTTTATTTTATTTATATTGAAGGATTTCTCATAATAACATGTATATTTAAGATCATTTTGTGTATATAATTAAATGGCATTTAACAAAAGTTCGTTTTACAGATAAAGTACTAACGTAAAACAATAACCTTTGTAGTTTAATTTTGCTTAATCTCTAACAATAGGCCATGAACATCTATCTCTATATTTATTATTAATATCACATCTTTATTTCGTAATTATTAAGTGCTTACATTTTTGAGGGGATCGGTACCTGATTCAATATCCACCAAAAACCTAACGTATATACATAGAATGTATCTATATATACAGCAACAGAAACAAACACACTCGGAATTTACATTTGTAAAATCAGATAACATCAATAACATCTCTTAGAATTAAATCTGTCGTTTTAAGAAAAATTATTAAATAACCCACTTATTAGTTAAAGAGGTAAATCTAACAAACCGCACCAAAAAAACCTAACATGTTAATTTCCCATAAAAACTTAAATCCCTTACGAGACATCGCTCATAAAATGTATATAGTCACGAAATCGCAAAGGGAGTCACGTACCTACCTAATAATATACACATATTAATAGTCTGCATCAATTTTAATAGTTGAAAACGAGTACAAACGTTCATGACACATAACACAGTAACCGATGGACTTAATAATATTTCTGTGACCGTCGACAACTAGCAATTTGCCGGTGTAGAATGATCATAATGCGGCGAGACGATTAAATTAATCTACGCCCGTGGTCATTAAGCCTTCGAACATGGAAATGGCATGGCAATTCATGGCATCGTAATGAAAGAGGCGTCTCTCTCTCTCTAAATGGCAGGGTTATTCGTAAATCGCGACAGTGTAATCGCGTGAAGACTATAATTGGGCTTAATCAAGCGAAATGGCGTGCTACGTCGATGCTGTGCCAGTTTTATGTTCCATTCTAATGCGATTTGTAATTACAAGGAATTTTATTATTTAATTGTGAATATCGTTGACTAATATATGTACTTTTGTCTTATTTGATTAGTCGAGTAGAGTGTATTGAATATGACGTATTGTATTGTTTATTACTGCATATAAACCGCAACAATGTATCTCGCCATTTCAATGTAATTTATGAAGTAGAGATTTCATATTATTTTTTATGCTTTATTCATCTAATTGTGTGTTTTTGTAGTTTATACAAAGTTGTATGATTTATTAACAGCTTACGTATATCGTAATAGTGAGTTGGTTCTCATTTCCTTCTATAACCCTTGTTCAATGGTAATAAAATTTATCGTTGATATTTGCGCTTCTCGCTATGACTATAAAACTAAGATAATGCTCCTCTACATTTCATAAACTGAGTTATGGTATATTTATTACTCGATTACAATATTTCATTCATTTTATAGTAATAAATAGATATAATATCGCAATAACTTTCACGGTAATTTGCACCAAAAACCTAAATTTCGTTTTAGCCACAAGTTCCGAGTTCCGTTTAATTGTATTAAACATATTGAACTGTCATTCAAAAATCTGGTTTATAAATTGAAATCTGATCTAAAGCTTCGACGCAATACCCCTTAATCTTAGAAAAAAAAATATTATTAGTATATCTTATGATAATTAGGTTAGGCGAGACCCTTATTAAAATATCATTAACTTATCCACTTACATATCATAAGAAATAAATATTAAAAATTAATATAGGCTAATGATACAATTTTGAAAAATATATATGGGATATACAGACGAATATAACTCGGCACAAATGTTTCGTTTATGAGTTCTGTCAATACTTCGTTCTCCCACAGTACGTCCATATGACAATTCGTGCGAAGGGTAATAGCTCGTTACGTCATATCGCGTGGTAAACGTAGCTAAGAAATTTCTCCGGGGAAATGGGAAAACAAATGAGAGAGCTCTTATCTACGCATTACCGGCGCGCACAGTGATTTACGAGCGGGCCACCGACTCCACACATGCGAACCACAGTTCAGACTTACATTATACCGGTTTCGCCGAGCGAAAAGACATAACCACGTTGAGAAACATACGTGAATTGAGTGTTAAGTACGCCGGTCGGGAGCTTGTATTAAAATGGTTAAAGGCACACACATTTATACTCTACTTACTTTTTTCTTCAATAAACATTATACGCTGAACCCAGCCTTCTGTATTATTATTGCTTTGAAGTACAAAATCTATACTAATATTATAAAGAGGTAAAGTTTATGAATTTGTGACGTTGTAGGAGGTAATCTCAGGAACTACTGATCCAATTTGAAAAATTATTTCAGCTATAAAACGCTCATTTATCGAGGAAGGTTATATATCATCACGATAAAACCAATAGGAATGGAGTACCAGTGAATAACGTTTCAAAATTAATTTTTTTCGTCTTGAGAACTTCTACTGCGTGATAGCGTTAGCCCAAAGTAACTATTTCACGCGAACGAAGTCAAATCCGATACGAAATATATATAAAAGTTGTTGAGGTATATATGCTTGGTACACATATATGTTTCAACAACTCATATATGTATATATAGTTAGCTTAGGTTAGCTCTCCTCTCCCCCGGGAGGGTGGGTATCCATAATGGATTTCCCCACGTAAAAAAAAAAAGATAAGTCGCGAATTGCACGTATTAGGCAACAGCCCAAGCCGAGGTGTGCCGTGCACCCTTGAGCTAGTTGTCAAATAAAATCGGCTGAGTGCCTTACGGCTTGCCTTAGTAGTCCAGTGAAGTTGTTAAAACCTTGCTGGGTCAATAGCGTAGCAGATCGAAAAAAAAAGAAGAAAAAAAGGGGACGATGTCGCGGGCAGAGGCTAGTGGAGAATAATTAACAGACAACTACATGTTAAATGTCTATATAACATAGTAATGATATAAAAACACACAGAATCGAAAATTATGTTATCATTTACCAATAAATTCTGTTAGTAACATTCATATAAAACATCGAATTCGTAGTTGTGTTTTATAAAGTAACACTATTGAAATAAATTTATATAATAAATTTAAACAAATACTTATCCTTATGGTAATTATAGTTTTGGTTAACACTAATTTCAGTACACACACTTGTCGGTCGAACGTCTGTACTTATCTTTAACTTGAGGTCAAATGGTTATTTCTGCTGCATGAATTTATTTACGACTATCTTAAGCGTTAAATCATAAAGTTTGTGCATTTAACACAAACATACATTTTAAATTTTTAAGTTGGTAACATATAAATGTGTCATAATCTTTTATACGTGGATTTATTCATTTTCATATAAATTACCACTAGATGGGGTTATAGCATATCAACCTTTAAAAAGTTCAACCAAGATAACAGTATGTGGTTTAAACAAATTAAATACAAAAAGAAATGTTTGCGTAACCACTATAAGTTGTAATGTTATAATTCAAACTGAATATAATCAAGTCTGAAGAGATACAAGCTTTCAAATACTAAATTATTTACATATAATCCCATTTGCAGACAACAAAAACAGACGACACTAATCTACGTTGAGGTTAACAAACGTTTACGGATTCGTTGTGTAACTAATTTAGGCAAGTATTATATCAATAAAATCACTACCGAGAACGTAAGAATTAGTTGTTTTAAATATCTGTTTTTAATTGATTTTTCCTTATCTCTGGAAAACGTATTTAGAACCCTGCAACAAACCTTTTGAAATACAACAGAATGACTTTTTCTTGGTAGTGTTGAGGTGTAAACAATTTATGTATATATGTGTATAAATTTAATATTGGTGTATGATTAATTATCTCATAAAATCCATATTACCTACATATATACAATTAATATTTTTTTTTGTATGAAAATAATAATACAATTTGTAAAGATATAAACTGTCAAAATAAAATTTTCAAAGGAAATACTTAGTTGTTAATTCAAAATGTACCAGAAATTTTACAATTCGACAACCGGAATCCGCCATTCTAAGAACTCATTGTGGTCTCAGCAGGTAGGTACACCCGAAATAAATACACAAAGAATCCACTACACTCAATAAATGGTTCAAAGTTGCTTATCGAATCCTAAAAGGTGACGATGTAAAAACGAGAAAAACATTACCATTATAATAATATACGGTACGATTAAACCGAATCGAACAGCTCGACACTGCTGCGATCTTAATAAGCTTTACAGTTATAAAATTGCTTTAATAATAAATGTAATCATTTAATAAAGTTGCAGCCAGAAACGTCTCATTGAAAATTTTAAATTAACCGTGGGCTGCGATCAAATGGAGCCCCATTACATTAGCATAGCGTTTAGTTCGAGAATATGTCTTACAGACAAGCGCCGAGCCGTCCGTCGCGTCGCGCCGCGGGCGTAAGGCAAATTGCCAGTGGGCGGCGCGAGCCATGATCCCGCGACCCCTCCGATAAATATCCCGTCTAAAATATAAAGCCACCGTCTAATATAAAAAAATAACATGTACAAGAGCATAAACAAACTAGACTCGAGAGTCTTTGAATTAAAATTAATCCATCTGGAAAACCGAAGGATATTAAAACTCTCACAAAAAGGGATACGGGATAAAGAATAAGAAAAATTGTAAGAACGAACAAAGGGAATAAAAAGGCAAAACGAAAACCGATTCTCGCTCACTGGTAGAGTCGAAGCGGCTTCTGTTAGCCGCCTATGTATACATACCGATGCAAATACCGGACGAGCAGTGTTCAATTAAACTGCGCTCACATCTAATCAAGTGTGATTTTAATAGACTAAACCGGCGCCGAATGTAGAACTGAGAACGTGCACATTCACGACTATTCGGAAAGACAAATAACCGCATAACTAAACTGCATACCACAGCTTCAATATTTATTATGCTATATATATTACGTTTGAGGTTTGCTTGTGTTCTGTGGTTTGACTACAATATTAAACGAAGATGCGGTAAGGTGATAAGGCACTGTACTTAGAAAGTGGAATAACTTTGTAGCTACCGAAATACTAATAGATCTTCGATACAAAGATCGTGGATTAGATATTAAATTACAGCTTATAGTCACTATGTGATTCGAAGCCTTAAATCTTCACGACGTCTAATCGTTTCCAATGACACAAAAATAAACTACTTCAATATCCTTAACAACATATTTCGTTAAAGTCGGCCCATACCCCAGAAATCGAAATAATGTTAGTTAGTTGAGTGCATAAGCTGAGAAAGATAAAAACTTGTTATAGCCCTAACCGTTACCATAAGAATGTTGTGTAAGAAAAGCCTTCGGGCAATACCGTTCGTGAACATTTTCATTACAAAGAACGATGGCAATAAGTGACTTGTACAATAATACTTTGCTATGAAAAGCAAGCAAGCGAGGAGAACTGAGTAGATCTGTTCGTGCACAAAGCGAGTTGATTTGCGGACCGCCTGCCGCGCCACAGTTCCCGGAGCACTCAACTCTTATCACCGAAAAAAACTTACAAATTGGACGTTAACAGTCACGGTTCATGGCGACCGGTTGCTTTACTCTCCAGTTGCTTATTCGTATTATCTTTGTTCAAGAATTATTACTATACTAAAGTAAGTATAAGTACCTGGACGACCGAGTCTAGCTCGGTTCTTTAAAAAAACATTTTTAGATTAAAATAAACTGTTAGGTTTGCCTCACAAAATTAGTATTTTTTTGTACCAGAAAAAAAA
>JACEII010000068.1:1580634-1595113 GCA_014332785.1 Antheraea mylitta | reverse complement strand
GCGCTTGCATTTCCATTCTTTATGACCATTTTTAGGTTGTAATCCACGAATTGCTCGGTTAAAGGTTAGATTAACGCTTACAGCGTGTAAAGACCATGTGTCGTCATTATGTAGGAGTCACGGATATTATCGCTGTGGTAGGGAAAATTCCTAGACATAAAACCGCAGTTAAAAACTTTTTACGTTATTCTGTCAATTCATTCCAGTACTGCATATTAGCAACGTACGTGCGTGCGGCTGGATCATGTTTAGATCCCAATAATAACTCATCTACATCCAAAGTAAAATATATTACTTTTTAAATATTGACTTCAATTACACTTTAAGAATGCAAAAATATAATCATCTAGATTTAAGTACAGGAAAAAGATGTAAATAGAAATCGAATAATTGCCAGTTCGCTACGTAATCTTACTACGTTATCTTATAGAATAACTCGACTTTATAACCTAGATAATAATAACACTTCATGTATCCTCAATATATCTTTATTTATATTTTATTATCGTCTTTATCTATCAATGTTTATGTTTTCGAAAGTTTATAGCTCGTTATTTCGAGTTTCTCATACCTACATCAATTAATTTAATGTTTGATCTCGTTTATCAGCAAGGTGGAACTCGTTAAATTTTATTATGAAATCGTTGCAATAGCATAAGGGCTTAGTTTACGTAAACTGTTATATTTTCAGCCTTCATTAAAATGCAGTAACTTATGTAAACCAAAATAATGACCGTTGATAAATAATCGGCTTAAAAATGCAAATAAAATTTTCATATATAAAATACTTAATGTGATATATTAAAGCAGTATATAATTATATGCAGGAGTGTAACACTATAATACAGTTAGATAATAGTATAATCGGAAACAACACCAGTTCATAAAATATCATTAATTTCACTGAAATGTTTATATTACAAACTGCTGTAGGTTGGCCACAGTTTCAACCTTCTTATCCTTCCTGTGACCCTGGTACTTTTAGATATTATATGTATTACCTGTGCTTATTATATAGTCCGGCGAAGCTATTAAGGACCTTGCTAAGCCAATAAGCGTACGCAGTTCGAGAAAAAGAAGTAGTCCGGTGAAGCCGTTAAGTCCTTGCTAGGTCAATAGCGTAGTCAGTTCGAGAAAAAAAATCTGTGTGCTTATTTCTCAATTATTTTGATGATTGATTGTTAATAATTTCAGAAATAAAATATCCTTATTTATTTATATTCTCTTATTAATTTAATATTATGCAATAATAATTATTAATAATAATATCATATTCTCGGCACAAAGCCTGGAAAAAAATAGGTCAAGTTGTCAATAAGCTAAGCATTCTAAGCGACGTTAACAGAGATTACAAGTAAAGATTCATACTAAGAATACCAAGTACGGCTGCTACCTGTATAAGATCGAAGCTGTATAAGGAAATGAGAAAGCGGAATGCTCGTAAGGCAGGCGAGAACTTACATTATAATACCACGACAACGGTAAGAAATTATGGACGTTTTTTTCGTATGTAATTGAGCTGTTGGCCTCATCGACATGTGTAGCATACAGAGGTCAGATACCAGCTGTCTCTCACACACCCTATTAAGTCAACAGTTATATAGTCGATCAGGCCGTGTGAAAACAAAAAAAATACATACAATTGTTTATACGGATCTTTTCTATATTATTCAAGAAGGATTGATGTTTACCTATCTTTCCCGAGTGTCATTGAGCTCGAGAACGTAGTTTAGGGTCCTTCAAATACTTCAATGTTCTATTATGAATCGTCATTTTAATGTTTTGTAAAGCCATTATATATACGCGGTACGACGCAAATAGATACATTTACAATTCATCGTTTTGAATGGAATTCTACTGTTAATTATATTTTTTTTTGCATCCAATCTTCTAGATTATCACTGTAATTATTGAGTGGTTAAGAGTAAAATATAAAGACTAAGATCCCGTTAAAAACTCTTAAAAACATTTGACATTATCAATGTTTTCTTTTAATGCAAATTACAACACATATTACAAAATAAGTGTCGTGTGATTAATTGAATGTTCCAGATGATAGATCTCTTGTTAGAACTTTCCAGAGGGTTTTTGTGGCATCTCAGAATTCGTGGTAAGTGGTATTATTTTCCATTCACTTCTTTTATGTACAAAAACCGAACTGTATTACGTAAAGTACGAAATATAAAGACAAATAACACAAGATTATGAATAAAATATAAAATCTACTACACGACAGACGAAAATCCCGCCAAAATCTCATTTAATTACAATTATAACAACACTAGCCTCTGGCCGCGACTTCGTTTGCGTGCAGTAGATACACTAACACGCAGCAGTGTTCAAAAGCAAAAACATCCCGATTTTGAAACTTTTTTCATCTGTGCTCCGTTCCTATTGGTTTTAGCGTGATGATATATAGCGTATAACCATTCTCGACGAATGAGCTATATAACATTGAAAGAATTATATAAATCGGACCAGTAGTTCCTGAGATTACCCCCTACAACGTCACAACATCACAAACTTTACCTCTTTATAATATTAGTATATATAAACGTCACGAATTCCTAACCAGGGTTGCCAGATGTTCGATTTTTAACCACAGTTCGGTATTTGATTGCAGTTTTGGGTATTCTATGAGGAAAAAAACAGTAAAATATCAGTGGTGTATATTTGTAAACCCTTAAAATATCTAATAAATTCCTTGGTTATTTTTATAGGTTTTTATATACTGTTAAATGACCCGTTGTTAAATGACGACATGACTCCATATGGTAAAAACGCTGAACGTAATGGTGGCTCTATAGTGCAGCTATCGGAACACACGTATAGATGCTCAGCGACAGATTATTAACTTTAGAATGGTAGCTAGACGGGATTAAAAAAGCCCTACTATATGCAAAATGCATTGACAATATAATTGGTTGATGCGCCGTGAAATGCAGTAATAAATACATAAATCATTTGCGAACGGGTATCCGAACGTGATAAAGGCAGAATTGTGCATTTGGTTTAATATAATCACCACATGTGGTTAATTTCTCATCAATAACAAAGAAAACCGCAGTTCAATGCAAGCATACAACAGTAATAACACATTTTTAATCTGAAACATCTATAGGTGAGGGTAAATGTGCTTGTTGGCGTGGCGATACAGGCGTGTGTGTAAAACGTGGCGACGCGATGCCAAGCGCAAGCGACTATGCGCAATCTCTCTCACCACACTGTGCTCGCATACCTATAACGTATACAGTGTTGTTTACTACGTTAAACATGTGAGGCCTGACGGTAATCATTTAACAATAATTTCGATGTTTCACATCTGCCAGGCGTCCCGTGACGACTTAATTTTTATTTTATTGTGCCTTAATCGGTATTTTGCTATATTCATTTTGCACTACTTGTTCGGACGCTTCTTGAACCGAGTGGAACAAAACTAGATTTCATGGAAACAATGTATAAATAATACTTAACAAGTTTTTTAAGTTGTATACAGGAATAATATACCACTTTATCTTATTATATCGTTAAAATAACATAACTGTTAAAATTTTTTATAAGGCTCAGTCAGCTTCGACATATTTGCAGAGTGAAGAGACAACATTTACAAATATTAGCTTAGCACACTCATCAATCTATGATCTCAGAGACGGTCTGATCGTTGTGTAAACGACTTGTTTAAAAGTCAACACTAATTGGGTATTTAACCTTTGGTAGAATTTAATTCGAAGTGGTTCTGTTAACTGAACGCATATCTTATACTTAATATGCTATATATGGAAAAATATCTATCCGTATACAATAATGAAAATACAATTCTTTTGATAATGAAACACGTCAAAACGGGTTTTTTCCTAAATAGTTCTAAGCTACTTATTTTTGAAGTTATACTTTTTGGCACGTTTGGAAAAAATGATGAGAGCAAATGTTTACGATGCGCGCGCACACCGTCACGAAAAACCGACACCTTGAAGTTAGTTATAATCAACAATTTTGTTTATTTGTATTTGATATTTGTATTTAAACTTTCAACGTATAAAATACCTTTTTTTCTTTTGTTAGTGTCGTTTTTGCTACAAATGTAGAATAAGGTGAAAGATAAAATTGTTGAAAAGATTTTTATTTTGTTACTCCAAAGAAGTATAACTTCTAAAGCGTGTACATAAGTAGACACAACTATTTAGCATTTTTGTAGTAAATTTCTTATGACATAGTAAGGAAAAATGTATGTAATTACGTGTTATGCGTTATAGATTAAGATCCCAGACAGACAGACAGAACTTATTTTTAAATTTATGAAACCTGATCTAAATAGTATTTCATGTACTTAAACGTTTGCACACTGATATAGTTTGAGTCTGGGACCAATTTATAGATAACAGGTGAAAAAACTGAATAAGAAATAAGTGCTACTTTATTCACATTTAAATATCTGATTTTATTACCAGGTGAATATTTAAAGAGACATTTTGTAGTGGTAGAGCCAAGCTGAAGCTATTATTGTTTTCAGCACGAATGGGTCGGCTCGTCCGGGGAAGCACCACCCTCTCACAGAAAACCGACGTGAAGTAATAGTACTTGCATTGTTGCGTTTCGTTCGGTCAGTGAGAGAGCCGGAGACCCACCTACCCTCCCCTTCCTCCTTCCCTTCTTGTCCCCCCCACCCTCCTCCCAAACACAGGCTGGCAACGCACTTGTGACTCCCCTGGTGTTGCAAGTGTCTATGGACGGTGGTGATCACCTAACATCAGGTGACCCATCTGTTCGTTTGCCGCCTATGATAGAAAAAAAAACACATTCTTTAATTCTGTGGTAGTTCATGGTCGCATTTAACATATAAAATAATTATATCAAAACAAATACTAATAAACAACAAAGATAACCTTAAAGTTTGTTTTAAAAGTATGGAACGATACTTTTAAATGTAAAAAAATCAGGCCTAGATCCAATGAACCCTGAAGGATCCTTTTTCGAATTAAGAATTGAATCATGGTTACCCTGTAAAAACATTGCAGGTGACTAAACAGTCACTTGGTATATGTCTTGTATAATAATATTATTCTAAAGTAGCATCCAGTATCTCCTGACACTTTTCGAAGGCTATAGCTACTGCCAGACAGAATAAAACCGACGTGAAGTAATAGTGCTTATATTGTTGCGTTTCGTTCGGTCGCCGCCGATATTAAATAAATAATACAAGTTTATGAAATATTATTTAGTGACATATTATATAATAAAGTCCTCTGCCACGTCTGTCTGTCTGTCTGTTCGAGATAAACGCAAAAACTACTAAACGAATTTCATGCAGTTTTCACCGGTAGATAAAGTATTTCACGTGGGAGGCTTAGGTACATAATTTGTCAAAATTTTTTTTTATTAACAAGGTGGGATAACATCCACCGGGCTCGCTAAAAGCCATTACTTAATTCACTAAGATCCTGTCAAAAATGAACAAGAGACCTAACAATTAACATTGAAATAGTCGTAAAATGAATGTGAAGAAGCATAATCAGATAGGTTGTTATAAAATCAGAATACAATAATTTGATAGAAACGTGTTTTAATCAAACTCTCTCGCGCGGTGAACCAATAAACACCGTGAATAATCTTCGCCTCTAAAATGTTTACGAACACAAATTTATCAACCAATTATTTTATTTATAACTAGCTGACCCGTGCAACTTCGTTTGCCCAAATTGGTTATCACGCGAAAAAATTGTTTTTTTTTTATCGTAGCACGGCAAAATGCCTGCACTATGCCTGATGGTAAGCACAGTACAATCCAAAAACAATAGCGACCACCGAGTGACACACTATCCATCGCTGGTCGCCACTATCATGCCGGCCTACAAAAAGCTGGATATGCACAGGCTGATCCCGAAACGCGACGCGCAGAAGCGAATCACTATTACGGATTTTTTCGTCATGTACATGGTGGTTGTGACCCAGTCAGGCTGTAAAACCCTAACACCCCGCAAATAAAACTGATACTACCGTTTCCAATTGTGAATCCAAACTACCCACGGATTCACTTAAACATATACCCAGATTACATGCATTCATTTTTTAAATAAACCTAGTACCCATTCGTAGCGTTATCTACCAGCATCAATTAAAATAAAAACTAACCTACATAAAACTGAATAAACATCTCTACCACTTACTTTATCATAACTATCTTCGACTCGTATTAAAACCTTTTTATACTCCATTGTATTAAAGAAAAATATATGAACACCGTATCGAAGCGTCAAACATCCCGCCGAAAACGTCAAATGTCACTTGCTTGAAACTATTGTCTAAGAGTTATAAACTGTTTCAAAAACGTATTTGAAATATATTTCCAATATATTTTTATAAATAATCTCTGTACCATTCACAACATAGTACCTATCACCTTCAAACCAAGCCAGTTTTATACATCAGGTTCAATCCCTCGGTAAGGATCCCTTGAGTGCGTTGCTTGAGCGATACGGTGACACACAAATATACATCACTGCTACAACACTACACGATCACCCCCACACACGTGAAACACATGAAACACTGAATGATGATGAATGAAACATGTTACACATGAAAGTGGAAGGGTTTACTTTTTTCCTTATCGAACTAAAAAACTCTCAATTTTCCGATAATAAATATATGCAGGAGTTGTTGAGGCATGTATGCTTGGTATACATATACGTTTCAACAACTCATACATATATGAATAGTTAGCTAGATTAGTTAAGATAGGTCGCGATTTTGCATGCAACAGGCAACAGCCAAGCCGAGGTGTGCCGTGTACCCTTGAACTGGTTGCCTAAATAAAATCGGCTGAGTGCCTTAAGCGCTCGTCTTAGTAGTCCGGTAACTTATATACGTATATAAGTTATTGAAACATGCATGTGTACCAAGCATGCGTGCGTCAACAACTTCTATATGTATTTTGTGTAGGAAAAAATCCTCTAAACTATGTAGGATAGGATAACGAAAAATAAGGGTAGAACTCTTGTGTCACTGTATCGCGTGAGCAGCGAACTCAAGGGCTCCACGCCCAAGGAACAGATCTAGGCTTGAGCCGTTGCCGAGAAGAGCCTAATTTGGTGTACGGGAGCGAAATTTAGTCCCAGACCACGGCGGCGTGATCTGCGGTTATGCGGGCGTGGGTAAGAACACGCTCTGTTTGAAGAGACAGGCTGGTACTGATCGTTCGCTGACGTGATTGAATCAGGAGGGTCGGTAAAAATGTGTCGCGGTCGTCTTCTATACTGCGCAGCGTTGGGTACGGGTTCATCGTTCGCGGCAGATACCACTAACGGGCTGGGATGATTCGCGGCTTTTTCGAAATAACTACCTGTAAGTGATTTTATATACGCTCAGACAGAAAGCATCTCCAGGTCCTGTGGAGATCCTTATTCCGGACGTACCATGGGCCACCGGTGATTTTACGTAGGGCTCAGTTCTGGAGAACCTGCAACTTTTGAATACGATTTTGCGCATGTGCAAAGACCGAACAACTGTACGTCATAATCGGACGGATGCAAGTTTTGTATAAAGTGAGTTTGTCTGGGGGATATTTTACTCTTATGACAAAGCAAATGATAGAAACGACCTAAGACCATACGGTTTTGTTTCGCACTCTTTCTGTGTGTGAATCGAAATTTAAGTGTTTATCTAAAGTAACACCAAGATATTTCACCTCGCCGGCCCAAGGTATTTCGGCTTTGTATAGCCTGATGGTCGACGACGCATATATTTGAGATGGCGTCAATCCCAAGTCATACGTTTACGTTTATCGTTGTATATGGTGGTCAATAATGTTTAATAAAATGAAATTGGTTCTTTGCTATGAAAAAAATAATTGATTTGAAATTTATTATTGGAACGAAGTTCCTTACGGCAGGCTTGGAGGAGATAGAGATTTTGCTGCGCGACCGAACTGAAAAAAATGTGATAGTAAAACTGTAACGAAAAGTGCATGGAATAAAACAGTTAAATGAGACGTGCGCAGGCGCGACAGTCGTATACATAAGCGAGTAGTGTATAATATCTTTCTCTTTCTCCTTTTTTGTAATTATTTCTATTTCTATGTAATTTTATGTTGTCAAACAAAAATAAAGAGACATATTTTGTTATTTTAATTGATAATTTGAATTACGATTACATAAAATTGAGCACGATTTTTTTTTCTAAATAGTGTCGATTCTACATTAGCCGAAAGAACTTAGTTCCTACCTGGTGTCCCACGACACCACATTCTTTTTTTTATTTATAAAATATATCAGCGGGTATATATATGATTGTTTATAAAAAATGTGTCTGAATGTTTAATTGCGTTTAAAAGTTACTGAAAAAAATGTTCCTAAACTTATTATTGATTAATCATAAATCAAAATGCCTATTAAAAATACAACGTTAACCCGCTACCAAGTGTCCTAAATTCTGTCTATTGATATATTGATAATTTCTGTAGGTGGTAGAGCCACGCTGAAGCTATTACTGGTTTCAGCATGAATGGGTCGGCTCGTTCGGGCTAATACTGCCAGAATACTTACAGAAAACCGACGTCAAATAACAGTGCTTGCATTGTAATGTTTCGTTCGGTCAGTGAGAGTGCCGGAGGTTCCCTTACTCTCCCCCATATACAGGTTGGAAACGCACTTACAAATCCCCTGGTGTTGCTAGTGTCTATAGACGGTGGTGGTCACTAAACATCACGTGATCCACCTGTTCGTTTGCCTCTTATGATATAAAATAAAATATATTGATGTATTAAAGAACCAGGTATTCTAAAATTCTTGTTCTTTTAACGTTGCCGGCTCTTGTACTAAGGTGTCGCAAAAAAGTCTAGTTACGTTAACTGCAAATTTTTGTTTTTCGTTATTCTGGAGAACTCATTGCGTTTTATGGGACAAAGAGTATCCTGGATGTAGTCTTCTAATATTAGTTATCACCGTGTCAAATTTCGTTAAAATTGGTTCAGTACTTTCAGAGTAATTCGGGTTTATATTCTAGACTTTAATCCTTTATCCTGGAGAACCCTTTGCGTTTTATGAGACAAAAAGTATATTTGATGTAATCTCGTAATATTAGTTATCACTATGTCAAGTTTCATCAAGATTGGTTCAGTACTTTCAGAGTGATGCGTGTGCATAGGGACAGACAGACAGACAGACAGACAGACAGACAAAAATTGTAAAAAGATTATTTTTGGCTTCTATATCGATAACATAGTCTACCCTGATTAAAATTTTCAAAAAATATTTAATGTACAGATTTCGACTTGTTACAGTTTTATTATAGTATAGATAGAAGAAGAAGATAAATAAGGAAGTTAATAATGTACCTATGATAATAAGCCCTAAGTTCATACCGGTGTATAACTAAAATATTGATTGTAAATTACGAAATTTCCTATGTTTGAATAAAGTATGATTTTTAATAAATTTATCCATATAAATAGAAATGAAGAGTCAGTTGCATATCCGGGCTAATCTCCGAAGAGGGTGAACCGATTTTAATAAGATATTTATTGATAGAGAAATTTCCAAAGTATCTCTAGACTATGTATCTTTATGCTTTTTCACAGATGCTATACAGTTATAATAAAACTAAGAGATGTTAAAACCGGTAAAAAAGATTACGGGAGCTAAGCAATAATGACAAAACTAAAATAAAAGGAAGGAAAAGTAATTCACAAAATGAGTTCCGATAAAAAAAAAAGAAAATATTATTTCATCAGAAATAAAATACGGGAATCCGCTATTTTAATATTACCATCACGTTTAGTGTATCTTTGTAAATAAACTAGATGTGCCCGCCATTCTGCTCGCTTTAACTTTACAAATTATATTCTGTTTGATTCCGATGTACACGCTATACTACTGTAAAATTTCCGGTCCGCCTTTTTATGTCTCATACTATAGTAACAAACAAAGATGCGGGTAATCGATTACTTTTGTAATCAGAATATTAATCAGATTGAAAAATCATGATTACATCAATCTGGATTACATTTAATCATGATTATTGTGTAATCACTAATCGTGATTAAAGTAATTTGTAATCAAGGTTATATGATTATTTGTATTCTACATTTTATTAGTAGTTTATACCGCTATCCGTACGGGACTGCTAACGTACTCACTTGTGAATAATATCAAACATACCTGAAAGTCAAAAATTTATTGATTGTGATGATTAATCTTTTATAATTCGGGTAAATGTAAATTGATGGCAAAGATTGATTACAAATAAAGTTGATTTACGAGTAACCAAGCTAAAAAAGTAATTAAGCTTATATGATTACAAATTAATAATCATTAATATCTTGTATGATTACTCTTTTGTTTACTTAAGTTAATCTGCAATAATGATTGAAGACTACAGATTGTAATCATAATCTTTTCTGCAGTTTGCCTAACACTGGCTAACACACCTCAATCCTGCCAAAAAACTTTCCCGTATATGTACTCCGGTGAAGCTGTTAAGACCTTGCTAGGTCAATAGCGTACTCAGATCGAGAAAAAAAATCCGTATGTCTTTATTGTAAATTTCTTCTGAACATGAGTATGTCACTGAACTCCTTCTAAACGGCTGGACCGGTTTTGATGAAATTTTTTGTGCGTGTTCCAGTGGATCTGATAATGGTTTAGATTTACAATCGGACCTGGTAGATGGCGCTGCGGTTGAATTTTAGATTTTTTTATTATCAACATCCGCCCGGCTCACGAGTAACATTTATATTTCTAGGATATAAATCACGTCAGTTATTTGATTCTTAGTTATATACAAACAAGAGGAGATAAAACAGTTAAAACATATTTGTCCTCTATTTGTAAACCGATTTTCGTTTTATTTAATACATAATAGGTTTTAGTGTATGACCACAATCACACTCAATGATAAATAACTATGCGATCCGAAATGGTTTTTTGTCTATACCATCGATGAGTTAAATATTTTTAATTGACTTATACAAAGTATTCAATTCGTCTAAGCTCCTTAAATATGTGCACACAATTTGATGCAGTTTTTAGGATTTAGAGATAAAAAGGAACAAAAACCATGATAAACTAAAAATACTTATCCTATTTACGACCTGAGAAGGCGATTATGAACGTCAAAGCTACCACCGAACTTAAAACAACCCAGTCATCGGCAGAAAAATTGGCAAGAAATTAAATTGGATTATATTTTCATGATACATACTTTTACAAGCAAAAATAGTTACATTCGTGTTTTTTTTTCGAACTGACTACTGAATCAACTGACTCGGACTGACCTGGCAAGGTCTTTACAGCTTCACCGGACTACGTGACTAGTTACATTCGTTTTGGTGAATATACCAGAGAGGGGCGTCATTTCCAAACATCATTCATATATACAAACATCAATGATACTACAACTAAAAAGCTGTATGCTATCATTGTACAAATACAGATAATAATATGTTAAGACAAAACGTTGCAGCCTTTATTAAATTCGTAATCTTTGGTAATCAAACTAGTCTATTTGTACATAAGTCGACTGACCACATCGAAAATATTTCTAAATAGGATAATTTTTTTTCTCGAACAGACTACGTTATTGACCTAGCAAGGTCTTAACAGTTTCACCGGACTACTAAGCCGAGCACTTAGGGCACTCGGCCGAATTTACTTTATTCAAGGACACCTCGGCTTGGGCTTTTGCCTGATATGTGCAATCCGCGACCTATCTGAGCTGACCTAAGCTAACTTTTCATACATATATGAGTTGTTGGAACATATATGTGTACCAAGCATACATACCTCAATAACTCTTGTATATATTTCGTATCGAATATAAATAGGTTACATAAAACAGCGCGTTGCTTGTATCATTCTACCGCTGTAGTTCGCACTGGTAGACGATAAGGATGCGATATGTTACCTGCTATTGAGCAAGTGATACTTCTCCGTTTACGAGTGCCGGCACTTAGCATCACCTTATCGGCCGGGGGACCGCTGCCGTCTAAATGGGAAAGCAAACAACAGTCGGCCGCCTGTTGACACGGTGCTATTCGATCGCTTTATAAATATTTCGTGCGGCGAACGGGCGTGCCATTATCCCATTAGGGAAGGGCATTACTCACTCAGAATGTGAAGCTATTAGGCGATGTACGACGAGGCACGTACATGCCGCGGTCGCCTTATATCATCGCAGAGGATAATGAAAGTTATCCGGGTACACGGTCGACTCCGATTCACTTAATAGCCCCCGTAATATGGCTTTAACTGTTCGTATAAATAATATTTATCTTATAGCTTTTGAAACTTTGACGTACGAATAATAATCTTAACTAACATTATAAGATTATTTCAGTGTTGCCGTTTAAGAAATAAAAAAGTCTCCAGACGTTAGTTAGAAAGTCGCTAGATTTTGAAAAATACATAATTAAAAAATCCGCCAGGTCGCTAAATGTTTCATAATACTCCATGGTAAAAAATATGGGGAAAATACTATATTACGAATATTTCACTGTGATAAAACGAATAAAAGGCTTTAGTTGAATTAGTTATAACAAGTTTTACTCGCGTTATAATTCTTTTTGATGTTCTCATTCTGATCAACCCCGAGATCGAACGTCATTCTGGCAGGGAAATTCCAAAAACAACATCAGTAATTCATGTTGTAACCAGGAATTACAATTAAATTAATACCAAAATACTTAAATATTTTCAATATTCATTTAGTCGCTAGAAGTCGCTATTTTTTTTGTCGCTAGATTAAAAAATAAGTCGTCAAACATGTCCAAAATCCGCTAGATCTAGCGTCAAAGTCGCTAAAACGGCAACAGTGGATTATTTTATAGATGCCAATTACTTCATATTATAAAAAAACGTACTCTGCCACGTCTGTCTGTCCCTTCGCGATAAACTCAAAAACTACAAAACAGATTTTCATGCGGTTTTCACCAGTTAATGAAGTGATTCTTCAGGAAGGTTTAGGTATATAATTTGTCTAATTTTCTTTTATTATCAAAGCGGGATAATTATTTATATTAGGTCTTTACCTATGAAATTGCCGTTTTGTATGAAAAAATTGAAACGATTTTTTTTTCATGTATCTTTTATTTGTATTAATCGAAGTAATCACTCATGCAATCCATGTACCTTTGCCAACGCAGTGGCAGTTTATTGATGCCCTTCTTAAAGAAATTAGCTGGAAAGGAGGCAACAAATTCTTCAAAGGCATTTTGTACTGCCTCTGGGGTATTGAATTTTTTTCCTGCCAAGAAGTTATCCAAATTCTGGAAAAAAGTAGTAGTCTGTAGGCGCAAGTTCTGATGAGTAGGGTGGATGACGGAGAACTTCCAACCTCAGTTCTTACAACTTGGAGACCGTCTGCTGTGCAGTATGAGGTCGCGCGTTGTCGTGCGGGAGCAGCGAAGACGAACAATTGATCAATGCTGGTTGGAGATGTGCCAGCTTCTCCATCATTCTGTTCAGTTCTTCACAGTACACATCTGCAGTAATGCTCACCCCGTTTGTGAAGAAGCTGTGATGAATCACACCGGCGCTAGACCACCAAAAAGTGACCATTATTTTTCCAGAGGTAAGTTTCCGTTTAGGGCATTGTTTAGGTACTGAACCAGGATCCAACTAACATGCTGAGCGCTTATGGTTATCAAACAGAATCCATTTTTCATCGCAGGTAACAATGCGGTTCAAAATTCCTTCATTTGTGTGTCTGTTGAGCAGTGCAAGGCACGTCTCGACGCGTACTTCGCGCTGGCGATCATTGAGTTTGTGGGGCACCTATTTGTCAAGCTTTTTTACCTTGCCAATTTGACGCAAATGGACCAAATTGTTTTGACGCTAACGTCAAAACCTGCTGCTAAGTCAGCCGTAGATTGTGTAACATCAGCTTCCAAAATCGCCTTTCATTTGTCATTGTCGACCAAAGTCTTCGGACGACAGCGATGTTCATTTTTCAGGTCAAAATTCCCAGAACGGAAGCGAGCAAACTAATAACAGGTGGTCCGTTGGTTTGTAGTGTTATCTCCGTAAACGTTGTTGATGTTGCGTGCCGCTTGTGCCGCGTTGCTGCCACGACGGTACTCATATTCCATATTTACTCGAATTTTTAATGTATACATGATGACAAAAAGATTGAAATGCGATGAAAATGTAACACTAATCAATAAACAAATGACTACTTATGGAAAAAGAATTCCATGTATTTAAAATAAAATTAATTTGAAATTAGAATTCTTAGCCAAACAAAAATTATTTTGATTTGAAATGGCGAGTACTGTAGAACGGCAATTTCATAGGAGTACATTTTCTCTAAATTTAACGCCGATCCGAAACGTAAACCGAAACGCACAATTGCAGTCTTCTTCGATATCGCCAAGGCCTTCGATAAGGTCTAGCACGGAGGGCTCATCCATAAATTATGTAAATCTCGCGTACCCGATAGGCATATTCATATTATCCGCGATTATCTCACTGATAGGACATTCCGCTTC
>JACEII010000068.1:1567872-1580534 GCA_014332785.1 Antheraea mylitta | reverse complement strand
GTCTGGCACGGAGGGCTCATCCATAAATTATGTAAATCTCGAATACCCGATAGGTTAATTCATATTATCCGCGATTATCTCACTGATAGGACATTCCGCTTCAGAGTGGATGGTGAACTATCGCTGCCCCACCCGATACGCTCAGGTGCGCCACAGGGCTCCTTACTCGCACCCACGCTCTTCAATCTGTTCATCAGTGACCTACCTCGGTCTCGGGGTGTCGAGGTAGGTTGTTACGCTGACGATACCGTTATTTACACATCCGGTTGGCGGTCGGACTTTCTTAGGAAGCGCATCGAAAAAGCCGTTCATACTCTCGGTGAATGGTTTCGTCGATGGCGCATAGAAGTTAATCCCGATAAGAGTGCCGCAATACTCTTCGATCCCACGAAACGCGCAAATAAATTTGAGCCCATCAGGCTATACGGAATCGATATCCCTTGGGTCAAAGAGGCCAAATATCTCGGTGTTACATTAGATAAACATTTAAAGTTCAATTCACATATAGACAGAGTGCGAAACAAAGCCGCTATGGTCTTGGGTCGCCTCCATCCGTTGCTTTGTCATAAGAGTAAGATGTCCCTCAGACACAAGCTCACTTTGTATAAGACGTGTATCCGTCCCGTGATGACATATAGTTGCCCCGTTTTTGCGCATATGTCCAAAGATAACTTTCATAAGCTGCAGGTTCTCCAAAATCGTGTTTTACGTAAAATGACCGGTGATCCGTGGTACATTCGGAGAGTCGATCTCCATAGAGACCTAGAGATCCCTTCTATCTGGGCGTACGTAAAATCACTTACGATTAGCTATTTTGAAAAAGCCACGAATCATCCCAGTCCCTTAGTGGTATCCGCCGCAAACTATGAACCCGTACCTAACGCTACGCGTTATAAAAGACGTCCGCGATGCATTTTTACCGACCCTCCTGATTTAATCACGTCAGCGAACGATCAGTACCAGCCTGTCCCTCGAAACAGAGAGTGCTCACGCCCACGCCCGCGTAACAACAGATCACGCCGCCGTGGTCTGGGGGTTAATTTCGCTCCCGCACACCCGATTAGGCCTCCTACGGCAGCGACTCAAGCCTAGGTTCGATCCCTCGGTAGGGAGCCCTTGAGTGCGTTGCTTGCGCGATACGGTGACACACAAATATACATCACCGCTACAACACTACACGATCACCCCCACACACGTGCACGCCTACACGCTCACACATGAAAGTAGAAGGGTTTACTTTTTTTCCCTTATCGAACTGAAAAACTCTCAATTTTCCGATAATAAATATATGGAAGAGTTGTTGAGGCGTGTATGCTTGGTACACATATACGGTTCAACTACTCATACATATATGAATAGTTAGCTAGGTTAGCTAAGATAGGTCGCGATTTTGCATGCAACAGGCAACAGCCAGGCCGAGGTGTGCCGTGCACCCTTGAGCTGGTTGCCAGAATGGAATCGGCTGAGTGCCTTAAGCGCTCGCCTTAGTAGTCCGGTGAAGCTGTTAAGACCTTACTGGGTCAATAGCGTAGACATTTCGAACAAAGAAAAAAAAAAAAACTGTATGTCCTTGAAATCGTTACTTCATAGCCTAAAATTAAATTCGTATTCTATCCCTTTTTTTTCAAAAAAATTTGATCCTATCAAAATATACAAATCACATTTTTGACGCCCATATCAAAAATTCTCCAACCCAAGGGGATCACAGTAGATGGAGGATTAATAATATTTGGTAAGATATTCAGTAAAACAAACAAGATAAGAATGTATTTCTAAAAGTGAAAAAACCTAATATGAATTGTATGAGAAAGTTTTAGACTATTTAAACGATACCCAAGTCAAAAAAGCCACCGTGGTAAATAATAGACACCCTTAGACACAATAATAGGCGAACAGAAAAGGATATAAGGTACATACTATCCTCAAAAAAAGTACTACAAATATGTGTTAGTCTTGATATATTCCAAGTTATTTACTGAACTATTATACCACAGTTGGATACTTTAAAAGATGGTATTTCCAAAGATTTTTGTAGAGCAACAAACAGTAAAGCGGCACGCGGGACCACGTTGCAAAAAAACGAATCATCAAAGTATTAAGTGCAAAAACGGTATTAAGGCCCTTTAACTGTCGACGTATTGGAACAAGCACAAACACTAATCCGGTGAAGCTGTTAAGACGTAGCTGGGTCAATAGCGTGGTCAGTTCGAAAAAAAAAGCACAAACACAAGTTCGAATGACCACAATCTAACACTTCCCACAGTCGGCACAAAAATCACCATAAATCAAATCTCCAATAAAGTAAACTATGAATAAACCAATAATCATAACATTAATCAATCAAATCTAATCATCTAAGAGACCTCGTGAACTTAATAGGGACAATTTGAAATTACTAAAACATTTATTAAAATCTATTCTTAAAGATGGAGGACGATTACGTTATCGTCAAGGGAAAAGCAACCATATGCGTATGTTCACTGAGCTCGTATTAAATTAAGTTGGCTGTAACAGATTCATGTTGTCTACAAATCAATATTTTGTGCTAGTTAAATATAGAATATAAGGTTCTAACTAATGATTATGTTACATATGTTACTAGAATATGTTTTTCTTATAATAGATCTCTCTACAAAAATATTTTCTTGTAATAGTAAACCTCTAGATGTTATTTTTTACACAATCATAACCTTTCATTAGAAAAACGTAGATTGAAATAGGTCAAGTATTTTCTTCACATTTGTACAAATATTATAAAGGGGTAAAGTTTATAACTTTTTTCTCGAACTGTCTTCGCTATTGACCTAGCAAGGTCTTAACAGCTTCACCGGACTACAAGAGTTTGTAACGTTGTAGAGGGTAATATCTGGATCTTTTACAATTAGAAAGCCACCCCAAAAGTGAAAAGACTTTTTTGTGGTAGTCGAATTTGCAAATTAAGTCGGAGAAAAAGCGATCGAACGGACACGTTTCTTACGAACGCTGCCTTAACGATTAGAGATATACGATTGAGTTCTAGAAAAATGTTGTTGATGATAATATCTACAAAAAAGTAATCTACAGCACATGTCAAATATTTCATATTTAAGTCACAAAAAATAGTTTTTTATATGAAAAAAAAATTAATAGTAAAGTGATGTTTATAACTTTATTGGTCGTATTATCAACAACAATTATGAACTCCAACTTGTTGCTGGTAGCTAGTCACCTCCATGAAAAATGTATAGATTAAAAATTATGTAGACAGTCATACTCATAATAACTAAGCTCTAATATGATATCCTCCAACTAATCGTATATTTAAATCCTTACCATGTTTTATTCAGATACTAACTAATAACAATAAATAAACAGGGAGTTGGTAAATCAAGCAAAAAGAAGCAATAATTAAATGTTTATGTACGTACGTGTCTCAAGTGTAGTTCCTGTAATAAACTAGTATAAAACTAAAAATATTGTATTACCTACATTAAATTATATCAGTAACAACCGACAGAATCAAAATAACAACCAATAATAATAAATTCCTTGACCGTTTGAAAGTTACTGCCCTAATCGAGAATCAGTTTTACTTATTATTCAGTTACAAGTATTTCATAATTTAACAACTTGCCTCTAGATACATTACAATTGCTATATATTTTGTTTGCTTTTTTATTTTATAATTATAAAATGTATATAATACAAAGCAATAAAGCATAGATTAAATCAGGGATATTAGTTGTAATAATAGGTCTTTATCTATGAAATTTCCGTTCTGCAGTACTGGCCATTTCAAATCAAAATAATTTTTGTTTGGCTAAGAATTCTAATTTCAAATTAATTTTATTTTAAAAACATGGAATTCTTTTTTCAAAAGTAGTCATTCGTTTATTGATTAGTATTACATTTTCATCGCATTTCAATCTTTTTTGTCATCATGGACACGTTAAAAATTCGAGTAATTATGGCATATGAGTACCGTCATGGCAGCAACGCGGCACACGAGGCACGCAACATCAACGACGTTTATGGAGCTAACACTACAAACCAACGCACCACCTGTTATTGATTTGCTCGCTTCCGTTATGGGAATTTCGAACTGAAAAATGAACCTCGCGGTCGTCCGAAGACTTTGGTCGACAATGACGAATTAAAGGCGATTGTGGAAGCTGATGATGATACACAATCTACGGCTGAATTAGCAGCAGCTTTCGACGTTAGCGTCAAAACAATATTGGTCCATTTGCGTCAAATTTGCAAGGTAAAAAAGCTTGACAAATGGGTGCCCCACGAACTCAATGATCGCCAGCGCGAAGTACGCGTCGAGACGTGCCTTGCACTGCTCAACAGACACACAAATGAAGGAACTTTGAACCGCATTATTACCTGCGATGAAAAATGTATTCTGTTTGATATCCGCAAGCGCTCAGCAAGTTGGTTGGATCCTGGTTCAACACCTAAACAATGCCCTACACGAAAACTTAGCACTAGAAAATATGGTCACTGTTTGGTGGTCTAGCGCCGGTGTGATTCATCACAGCTTCTTACCAAACGGGGTGAGCATTAGGTACTGCAGATGTGTACTGTGAAGAACTGAACACAATGATGGAGAAGCTGGCACATCTCCAACCAGCATTGGACAATCGCTCGTTTCCGCTGCTCCTGCACGACAACGCGCGACCTCATAAGTACTGCACAGCATACGGTCTCCAAGTTGCAAGAATTGGGGTTGGAAGTTCTCCGTCATCCGCCCTACTCACCAGACCTTGCGCCTACAGACTACTACTTTTTCCAGAATTTGGATAACTTCTTGGCGGGGAAAAAATTTAATACCCGAGAGGCAGTACAAAATACCTTTGAAGAATTTGTTGCCTCCCGTCCAACTGATTTCATTAAGATGGGCATAAATAAACCGCCACTGCGTTCGCAAAGATACATTGATTGCATGGCTGATTACTTCGATTAATACAAATAAAAAATTCAATAAAAAGAAAATCGTTTTAATTTTTCATACAAAACGGCAATTTCATAGGTAAAGACCTAAATCATTGGATGAAATGGTGAAAATAATATCAATATTTATATAACACAGCAAATGTATTTAACATTTTTTTTATACCTAATCGGGTCATCGAGTTGTGTCACAACCTTATTATTTTTAATTTTCGAATACTGGCCAGATATACTTGGACTAAGTTTAAAAATAAAACATTCACACTTTTCGGGAATAATAATCTAATTTTTGTTCATTTTAAAAGGTAGAGTGGTTTCAAAAGGAAATAAAGTAGCGATTATCGTGTTGCACCACTGTGGTTACACGCGAAAAGATCTTTTGAACATTCTGCAAAAAATGAAAAAACACTACAGTTTGTTAATCACACTATCGAACGCAATAGTTCGGTGAAGTTGTTGTGAAGACCATTCCAGGTCAACAGCGTTTTCATTTCGAAAAAGAAAAAAAACTTTTGCACGTACACTGCATTCATTCGCTCAGCAGTGAAATACCTAATGCATGTATTTCAAGTATCAAAGAATTTAGCGAGGGCATTATCCTTCGACTTGCTTTGACTTACAATCTTATATTCAGGCTACAAAATAACGAACACGTTGGAACATCTTTCTGACCCGACTAGGTAATTCTTATTACATATCCTATGAATTTGTTTCAAAGATGAAAAAATTTGTTCACCATAGTCCAACGGTCAATGCGTTATTAATTAACGTAGATCACAGGTGTTCGATTTCATCGTACTTAAATTTATAAAACGTAATCTACTGCATGCAGATGCTTTTCCCACTTACTCTCGAAATAGTTCTAAATTCTAACCTGAAATATTCATTCGAGTCTCATTTGCCCATAGACGCTAGTGTTTATTTTACCAAATAATAGACTTCGAATACTTTATAAATTCACAAAAAAAATGACAAATATCACTAGACTCGATGCTAAAAAAAGAAAATAATTGTACTCCACTGACGAGCCTGTTTTACCTTAGTTACTACAATTTTATGCAATTTACGATATGAATTTCTGTTCGAAGTATGAGAGACAAAGGCAATCCCGGCTTTGTGGTTCATGAATATTATTGATAAATAAAATTACACCTTATCCCTTTGATTTAAGGTTTGATTCATTTTTACTCATACATTGAAACATTTAATTCCTACGGTCGAAACACGATTGCATTTTTTTTCGCATGTAGATGAGCTTGTTCATGTCTAAATCTAATATTCAAGCTTTGCAAATAGTATTTAGATTTTTTGTATTTAATATTCGTAGATGTTGCTCTCATATATTTCTGGCTATGACTGGAACGTGTTCTTTCAAACTATAGCTCCAGTTATACTGGATATAATCATTATTTATGTACACTTATGTCAATTACATCACTTCAGTGAACGACAAAAAGTTTTCGCTTTTAATTATGTATAAAAATCTATGGTCATTTTAATCAAATAGATATAAATAGTTTATTACAATATAGAAAATAGAAGCCAAAATTCACACGTGCTAATAATTATAAGATTTATAAATAAATTATAATATGAATGTATGTTTAAATCATGCGTAATAATTATCATGATGAGTTTATAGAATTCCAGTTCTCATAAATTTGCTTATAGGTATTATAAACTTGTCTACTGAGTTCTTTGCTCTGTGGCTAATAACACCGCGTCTGCCGCATCCTCGCGCGCTCGTCCGGGCTTCAGACCATTGCCACACCATACCGATATTAAATACACTCACCTCACGCAGTACAGGTCACTTCCACAATACCACCGCGATAATCCACCTGTTCTTCTCTAAATATAATCAATAAACACTGTATAACGAAGTAAATTACATATAATCACCTTTTAACATAAACACGGCCGACTTGATTCAGATAGTATTTTGTCTCACTCAAACACATACAGTACACAGCACAACGTGAATACCACGTTTATCAACAAATCCAGGGCACAGTGCAATTATTGTAGTTCAGTAAATAAGCAATGTTGTAAATAATAACTAATAACATTGGTATTCTACTGTAAAATCGCTGACAGCGTAACGAACGTCAGCGCCGCGTCGTGTCGGCGGACGACCGCGGAACTCAGTTGAAGTTGAAGCGAGGAACGCTACGTGTCCCCCTGCCTGTGAGGTGTACGCGTGAGCGGGATACAACATTTTACATTAACAAAGTAAAACAGGGACAAGTTTTACGAGGCGGGTGGCATAAAAATGTGAGGGTGCGTATAGAGTAGTACGCTCGTCGTCGCCACTCTACTGTTTTCTTGGATTGATCCACAGAGTGAATAGATAATGTTTCTTGTAGCGTTTGTGGCGGCAAGCGGCTTCAACACAGCCGCCCATTCATTACAATAATTACACAACAATTAAACATTACGACAGAGGTCGTTGCTTGCTCACTAATGCTCTTATATCTTAGTTACCATCTAAATAAGTATAAAATATACGATTCTTTGTTCTGTTCTGTCGACAGCGCCGTTTAAGGTGATCTCGAATCTAAAATACCAATTTTGATTTATATTATGTAATAAATGCAATAAATATAGATGAAGTACTCATGTACTAAATGTTCGACAAATGTTTTATTACTCAATGTTATCAAGAATCATAACAGATCACGCAATGAAATGATTTGTAGCCTGTTATAATATCACATATATTGGTTATGGGATATTAAACGGTAAAAAATAGAGAGGCATAAAATGGTTTTACTAAAAACGATAATCTGTCTCAATTAGTATCTTATCGCTATCATTCTTATTTGTGGAATAATACTGTAAACATAACCGTTCGAGGCAAACATAGCATGTGATTTATTTTAATTAAACATATCGTACTCAATAATATTTGCCTTTTTGTGTAATTAATAATACATTTGTCAATACTAGATTATGTAACTTTATGCAACTTTATCACTTTTGTTTAAATAAAAAAAAATATGAAAGGGAAATATTAACCCCGGACATTCTTTTTTCCACAAAGCATAGTTTGAGTATAAATAACAGTCATTCAGACACAAAACTGAATAGGTTCATCATACAGAAGTCCGTCCTAAACTGACTTTTCGTCATGAGACATGCATATTTACTACACGATACTATCTATTCCTTCTTGTTATGGATGTAAGATAAAACATACAAGAAGAAGCACAGTAGTCTATGCTGTATGCCTGTGATATGTATATATATCTTCTTGGTGATAGCGCTCCTAATTTTCAAAGGAAGCGGGAAAATATTGGGTTAAAGTACAAAAACTGAATTTTTGTTTTGCTACTTCGGTTGTTCATCCATTTTTTTTTTCATTTAGCCTGGTATGTTTTTACCTCCTTGTGCAATATTCGGTACTTGTGTTCATTAATTCAAAACAACGATGGCATAGAAAAGGGCGTGAGGAAGATAAAAGTAAAGTAAAGAAAAAAATTAAAAATGTTTAGGGTCGTATGTGAACTTAAATGTTATGAATGTTCTTGATACTGAGAAGGAAAAGGGTATATCAAATATATCCTGCTGTAGATATCCAACGTCTGGAAATGAATGAAAGATTACATGTGGCAGATTTGTGCATGTTAAGACGGATGGGTCGTGTAACCACAATTAAGGGCAAGAATAAGTGTATCAGAGCAATATTGAAAATGGCGCCAGAGTGATGAAACTCACGTAACCAACAAAGTTTGAACTATGAATGAAGACGGATATAAAAATAAAGGAAGACCGTAGAATGTATGAATGGATTATGCGAAGAATGTGTATTGAATTTGCAGATGCAGACTTGATATGACAGAGGAGAGTGAAAAAGGAAAACATGATATTATGGCGACCTTACTTAAATGGAATAAGTGTAAAAAAATAAAATATAGTTATGGTATGAACAAATTAAAATATTCAGAACAAATAGTCGCCTCGTATGTTATGTATACAGACGTATCTGGTAATTTTGTGTCAGGCGTTAATTTTAATAATTATGGACACATTTTTTTAATACGACGAAGTTTTCTTTGTTTTATATATTTACCTAATACTAGCAACTTTTAGAAGAAACGTGGAATGATTAAAATGAACACTAGTATAAATGTTCTTGTACAGAAAATTAATTGTTATTTATGTTAGTATTATTTTGTTTTGTAATTATTATTAATGTTATTTTCATGTACATATTTCAAACTTATACACATTTATAATTTACTTATTTTATGAGTTTGAAACAAAAAATCTTAAGATGTTCCTCGTAAAGTGTTAGATTCAATTCCCACTAATACGTCCGCTCTTAAAAAGCAAGGCAGAAATCGAAACAAATGTTAATAATTAAAATTAAGCTAACAGTATCTCAAATAACATCTATAGAGTCTAAAATAAAGGTGACCTCGAGATGATATAGTGCGGGGAAGGACGACTGCTGTACTGAGGATCAGGGGTATAATAAGTCAAAGGTATTATTAAAACACAAAATTATTATGTACATTGATGTTTATTACTCTACTGTACAATGTAATGTACTGTAACAATTACTGTGAGAAATATAAAGTCCATTTCAATTTTCACTTCCCTAAAATATTATTTAAATACATTAATACTATGTCTTACAGATATATAAATATTAAAACGTATGCCTTTCACATAGATTGTGAAAGAGAAAAGTTCTAAGTAAAATAAATTGTTTAATTCAACAATGATACTTTAAATTACCTCCTTTTATTTTATGTATTCTTGGTTCTACAGATATACTTAGTGTAGAGACTCAACGATATACCACACTGACATTCCCACACTGACATTCATAATTAATTATATAACATTTTTATGATTATAATAATCTATAACACGAGATTTTACACGATGCAATCGAGATCAATTCAATGGGTCTAACAGAAGAACTTGTTTAATCTTGTGTTCCAATGGTGTAAATTATTTTCTTTAGATATACATACAATATACGTTCTATGAAAAACTTGATGACAGTAACGATACCCTAATTAATTTATTCTTCTAATTACAAAATATCGTTAAACAGTAATTAATTAAACAGTTTCTTTATAAAAATTGTTACAATACGTAAATAATTCTCTGAATTATTATTTTACGGAATAAATGGAATTGTAATATGATTGAGACTTCATTTTCTGATTCAGTAGATTGAAATGGTATCATGTATTGATTGTAATTGGATTTTAAAGATAGTGATGTCCAACAATCAGAACTAATTGTAAAGTCGTAGAAAGTATTATCGTCAGTATTTCTGAAAAAATATCAAAGTTTGTAAAGCAAATAGCAGTTACTATGGTTCGACCAAAGCATCCTTTTTAAAAAGTTTGTTGTGTAATATAAATATTTCAAAAAATAAACAATAACAATAAATATTTAAATTTATAGGCTTCGTGTAACTGACACATCTTATAAGCAGTAAGTCGACATTACAGAAATTAAAGGAGCAATATTATTTTAAAGTTTGATATTGGTGATAATCAAGTTATCCACAAGATCAGAAAAGGAAGCAGAGAAACGCTTTTTCCTATGGTCTCATGATAACCATAATATTTACAACAATAAATTCTTGTTCTCAACCATTTCATTGCAAACGACTGCATATTATATACTCTCAATATTTACCAGTAGGGCCGATTTAATTTACACTGTCGAGTCTCTAAAGATTAAATCTTATATAATAATATCAACTAATAAAGCTTGTCATCAATGGTCAAGAAATTCAATTTCTCGTAGTGTTATAAATATAAGAGAATTTATACATTATACAATTACTGTTTTAACTCTCGAAATGTTGAATTCATCTTTAAATTATGACGTCCAATTTTGCAAGGTAAAGTGATATCCAACTTGTAGGATACAAAAAATTAGTTTAGATTCCAACTACATGATTTAATTAATTTGTTTCTCATGTATAAGTATTGTTGTAATAAGTTATATGAAACAATTGTCATAATATATTCATTCGCATTACCAGAAAACTAGGTTAAATTTTCTATAACTTTAATCATTTTCAAAGTTAAATTATGGAGTGTAGAGGTAAGAAGAATACATTTTGTGTCTGAAAATGTGTCCGCCCAAATAGACTAAATGTGGCTGGCTTTACTATAGCAGTAGGGTTCATTATTATTCAAAACACTCAAAAATAACTAAACATATTATATCACTCCACGCTGTCTCACATCAGTAATTTAAGTTTTTTTTTTTCAGTAAAACCATACCTTTGCCCTATGCTAGCGTCATTTTAAAAGATTTTTGATCGTTCAGCTCTAAGCTAGATACTTTTTCAATCTGTTTCCCGTATCAGATTCTCTTTCTTACCTTTACGTTGCGTATATTTAATGTAACCTCAAAATGGTGGCTTTGTAGTAAGCCCTGTGCAACCCAAAAACAACGGAGACAGTCTTCAGACTACTGGGTGAGCAGACGCAGTGCCGTAGGCAATTCCTGCTCCCGGGCTAAATAAGTGTAAGGAGGCACCATGGGATTTTAGTCCGTACAAGTCGGACATACCCCACCCTCAGCTGCCCGGCTAGGGTGAATCTCCGTAGAGATTTCCCCATGTAAAAAAAAGGATCGAGGTAAGGGGGGTTGCGTAGGTTAGCGTATGCCAGAGGAGTCCTCAGAGTGGCTCAGGCGGAGGAGGAGTAAGACACGGTAAAAAATCAATCGCGGGGCGACGGTGGCGCGGGTTAGTTTCTCCAGGAAAAAGGTTCGGGTGCCTGGACTCATTGCACGGGTTCGGCGGGCCGGGAGACTGTCTCCCAACCGGGCTGCCTCAGGCGGACGCGGCGTGGCCAACGCCTGCCGCCAGAGATGTTGCGGAGCTTGCTCACGCAACCCCAAAACACCCCCATGGTGCAACGTAGGTTGTCGTGGAGCTTTACCCCGTTAAAGTTGCCGAAAGGCGCCACCTACGTACTAGCACGTAGGTGGTGAGTCGGCTCAAGCGCAGGGCTTCCCCGGGGAGCCTGGCGGTCCATGATGGATTTTTCTCCACATTAAAAAAAGGTTATTATGCTGATGATACAGTTATCTACGCTTCCGGCTGGCGGTCGGACTTTCTTAGAAAGCGCATCGAAAAGGCCGTTTGCATACTCGGCGAATGGTTTCATCGATAGCGCATAGAAGTTAATCCTGATAAGAGCACCGCGATACTTTTCGATCCCAAACAAGGCGTTAATAATCTTGAGCCCATCAGGCTATATGAAACCGACATGTCTTGGGACGAAGAAGTCAAATATACAAATATATTGATGGTCAATAGCGTAATCAGTTCGACAAAAAAAACGGGAGACAGATCAGAAGTTTACAATCCATTGGAAACTGCCACTGTTAACCTGGTTGTATGTCTCTCAGCACTTGAACGTACACCGCCAATCTCGAATGGAAGAGTCACAGTTTATCGCAATGGAAATATTGGTCGTCATCCTATCTGATACAGATCACTGTTACCTAATTTTGTACATCTGGTGTATTCGCTAAAAAATATGCGTATATAACTACCATGCCCCGCCACCCAGTACTCTATGCATAAGCGTTGTTCGAGCAATGGGGCTGAACTTGAAGGAATGCAGTGATATTTTATAATTTACTAGCTGACTCAGCCTTACGTTGCTGTAGCTTAGTTATTATGAAAAATAAAATTCCAAATAAACACGCGGCGCCATCTATGACATATTTATAAC
>JACEII010000068.1:1555937-1567472 GCA_014332785.1 Antheraea mylitta | reverse complement strand
ACATTCATATTAAATCGCTTCATTTTGAGTCCGTCACTGCCATATTGTACAAGAACGTTATAACTTAAGAAAAACACTCGAAGATCTTGCATTGGGAATCACCACCATATTCTTTGTATTTCAACACATTATTGTATACACATAACACAAACACACACGATTTCTCATTGCATCCATTTTCACACTATCATTTGGCTAAGACGTAACTAAACATTAAACTGATGACACCATAATAGAGTTTATACACGAGCGAAGTGACGTGCACGTCTACTGCTGCTGCAGCAGAGGCACCTCAGGGTATGAAGGTTCCTGCTCCTCTTCTGAAGAGTGGCGACTGGAGTACGACGGGCGGCCACTCTTCTCCCTTAGTCAGTATCTGGACAAATAATACCTTAGTTTAATTCAAATATTTGTGTGGAAATTATCTAAACATAAAGACAGTTAATTATTTATACCAAAAAAAATGAGTGCGTGTTGCCGTCACACGCGATTGAAGTCAATTTTTTAGACATTTTTAATTTTCTTAATAAATAGTTTATAAACAAATCACCAATAGAAAGTAATGTATATGTGGACGCGCGACCGTGCTGCCATCTGGTTTCAATGAAGTAAATAACACATTAAATCAAAGCTTCATTATCTGTAGTGCTATCTATCAGCTAATTCGAAACTTAAATAACAAAGGAGATATTATTAGCAACTCTTCGTAGTAAAGTAAATAAAATATAGAACAGTACGAACAGATTACTATGATAAGTTACGAATTCAATTATTTATAATTTAACAGAAGTGTTGGTTATGTTTTATTATTATGTAACTGGATGGTACGGAAACGTGACGCCATATTGCCGTAACAGACTTCCGTTGCAATGTCGTCCAGTCACTTCCTAGTCGCGCCTACAGAAGTATTTTTTCAAAACTCTTTCTCGATGTCGTCCTTGCTTATTCTTGTAAAATGCGAACTAGCCAAAACAGACTTTAGATTTCAATATTTTATGTAGTCATAAATTTCAAGGACAAGCTATTGAACTTGGCGCCCATTAGATCTCACTTCTTTTGTCGTTGAAGTCAACAACTAAGAAGGCATATATCATAATATGAAACTTGAATCTCATTTCACATTTTTGTTTTTGATATGATTAATGTTACTCAAAGTGTTTATTGAATATTATTAAAAGTCATATATAATAAAAATTCGATTCTATTCAAGAAATGTTTGAAGAATAGAATGCATAACCTAAATAAATAGACAAAAAATCTATTCTTCATCTTACTATTCTATGAGTCTGTTTGAAACATTTTCATTAACTATTCAATTAATTGTCATTAATTTTTTCATACACATAGTCAGGGATGTAGAAACAGACATAGGATACTTTTCTTCCTGAAAAACTTACTGTTTTCCAGAAACAGGTTAAACAAATTAGTCCTAGGAATGAGCGATATTAGAAAAACATCGATGTTGACATCTTTGCCAGCAATTAAAATTGTCTATAAAAACAGAGGTCGACGACGAAAAAAAAAGGTCATCCCAAGAAAAAACTATTCATACGGCTTACAAATTTGATAATTTTCTAGTCTCTAGCCAGTACATACAACGTTCTCGTAAGTCGATGTTATCGAAATCAAAATACCGATGTGTCGATATTATCAACAGCAAAACATCGATGTTTTCTAGCTAAACATAGATGTTTGTTCAACATCCATGAATATCGATCATCCCTTTTTTTTTTACGTGGGGCAATCCCTTATGGATACCCACCCTCCCGGGGGAGAGGGTAGGTAACGTCCGACTCGCACGGACTAAAACCCCACGGTGTACGTCTTCCGCTATGGTTGGGGCGGCACGATATCTCTATAGACTTCATCGTGCCGCCCCGGCGGTTGGCCCAGCAGCAGAAGTGCCGCCGCCGGGCCTCGTCTTGTAAGGAGACAGCCGGGTACACACCGGCCGCCTCCTCCATCCGCCGGACCCGTGCAATGGGAAGATGGCAGATTAGTTCTCATCAATCGTTCTCAACGTTCGAACTTGCACATAGTATTGTCACGAAATTTGATACAAAACAAAGTTAAAATATTGTTATAGGAATGTAGAATTGGTATTAAAGTATTCATAAGTTGTCTCGATATAATTACAATATAATACGTATTTATACTTAAATTTATGTGCTAGGCAGCTATATTCAGAATATTCAAAGTTTAGATTATATATGAAAACAAGCGAAGACAAGGACAAAAATTTGTATTTTATATAGAACATAGACATCTAGTTTTCTTAGATACACTGTTAGATAATATTGGAATGCCTAAAAATTCATAAATAAAAAACTTATAACAATAAACAGTATTATACTGTAGAACTGAGGAGATGATATAATGACAAGTCATAGAATATATGCACACTGTTTTTAGTAACTCACTTCCTATAATTGTCATCTCTACCGGAATCAGCGTATGGAGCCCAGTGAGCTGGTGTTGCATCATTATCATCTCTTTCAGCGTTATTCACATTATTACTGGTACCTGTGTCACAAACAAACAAATGTACAAAATCACAAACACTTTCAATTTATGTAAGTCGTAGAACCACACTGAAGCTATAACTAGTTTCAGCATGAATGGGTCGGCTCTTCCGTTTTACCACTCCGCCAACAGAAACACCCACGTCAAGCAGCTGTGGTTGCATTGTTGCGCTTCGTTCTGTCAGTGAGAGCGCCGAAGAACAACTTCCCCTGCCTCTCTACCCCCAACATATTGGGGTGTAAGGGGTGTCAAGTAACATTTTAAGACTTGAGACACCCAAGCCAACCTCACCTGCACGTGGTGCACCCTGCTGATCAACGAACGAGGCAATGGCGAGAGCGGGGTGGTAGGGTTTTACAGCCCGACTGGGTCGCAACCACCATGTACATGGCGAAAAAGCTCGTCATAGTGACTCGCTTCTGCGCATCGCGTTTCGGTATCAGCCTGTGCATATCCAGTACCGGGTGACTTTCGTCATTATGGCCGGCATGACAGCGGCGACCGACGATGGATAATGTATCTCTCGGTGGTTGCCACTGTTTTTGAATTGTTAAGCATAGGCTTACCATCAAGCATAGTGCATTCACTTTGTCGTGCTTCAATAAAAAAAAAACACAAGCTGGCAATGCAGGTGTTGCTAGTGTCTATGGACGGCAGTGATCATTTAACATCAGGTATCCCGCCTGTTTATTTGCCTCAAATAACATTACAAAAATTGAGCCGTAACGGGTCGCCTGGTACATGTAAAACATCGAATTGTTCGAATTGAACGAATCTAAAATCACACAATTATAAGTATGCGAGCTCAGTGCGGCAAGAGAGATTACGTCACACACACTCGCCACGCCAACAATCAGGTTAACCCGCGCCTATAGACGTTTCACATTTAAAAAAATGTATATTTTCTCACAATTGTTTTCTTTGGGTCAGGACTTGCTGAGCACTGTACTAAGCCATCGTCAGTTCGAATATTATTACGGGCAAGGCCGAATTTTTATTTCCTCGAATTGACTGCGCTATTGACCTAGCAAGGTCTTAACAACTTCACCAGACTACTTAAATTAGGACATGGCTGAAGTTAAAGCTATATATTCAGTGTGGACCAATCTATACTAATATTACAAAGAGGTAAAATTTGTGAGTTTATGACGCTGTAGTGGGGAAATCTCAGGAACTACTAGACCGATTTGAAAAATTCTTTCAACGTTATATAGCTCATTTATCGAGGATGGCTATATCACGGTAAGACCAATAGGAGCGGAACGCCAATGAAGAATGTTTATAAGTCGGGGTTTTTTTTCCTTTTGACAGCTTGCGCTGCGGGTTAGTGTTACACTAAAGTATCTATTTTATGCGAAGTTGTCGGGCAGAGGCTAGTAGTTAATAGAGGTGTACTGACATCTGTCGACGGGCGTGATGGAGAGGTGCGGCCTGTCGGGGAGCGGGTCCTGCAGCGGTGCGGGCGGTGCGGGGGGGTGCGGCGACACCGCGGCCGCGGGGGGCGACGGGCTGTCGAGCGAGATGACGGCACCGCCGCACGCGCCCGGTGACCGGTACCCGCTCGACGACACCGCATCCACGCCTGCACAACAACAAACAAACGAACGTTTTATTACATGTATGAGTATGGCGTGTAAGGAGTGTCGAGTAATATCTTAAGACACCCAAGCCATCCTCACCTGCACATGGTGCACCCTGCTGATCAACGAACGAGGCAATGGCGATAGTAGGGAGGTAAGTTTTTACAGCCCGACTGGGTCGCAACCACCATGTACATGGCGAAAAAACCCGTCATAGTGACTCGCCTCTGCGCGTCGCGTTTCGGGATCAGCCTGTGCATATCCAGTACCGGGTGACTTTCGTCATTATGGCCGGCATGACAGTGGTGACCGACGATGGATAATCTGTCTCTCGGTAGTTGTCGATGTTTTTGGATTGTACTATTCTTAACATCAGGCATAGTGCAGTCACTTTGTCGTGCTTCAATAAAAGAAATAAAATAAACGATTATACTTTCCATGGACGCATTTCTTATCAACCACTTTTCCCTTAGACCTAATTGCCAAGCATTACTTAATCCACATATCTTTGCTATTCTAACTACGACCATCAAAACCATATATAACAGCCCTTTAATACGCATGGCTAGGTTATATAACGATGTGTCTCGAACAAATAACAACATTGACATATTTTTTGATGCATTTGGATCATTCAAGTGGTACTTGCTTAAAAACATAACTTGAAAGCGTATTTGTAGAAATTAAGCTATTATTATATCAATTTAATTCTAATTAGAGTTTTTTTGTCATCTATTAGTATCATGCATACCTGTGATTGTAATTATTACACTGTAATTTTATGTTGTAATTGACCATATGTAATTTTAACTATATGTAATATTTATGTTGGTGCGCTAAATATATAAAATAAGATAAAAAAATAAAAATAAACGGTAAATGTATTCTCGTATATAATACTCCGGCTGGAAAGACCAATATGCAGCTCTCTTATTGTACACATAATTTATATTGGGTTGCCAACACGCATTCAACAGATGATTAAAAATATTTGATTATAAGATAGTGTCTTTCGTAATTGTAACCATTATCCGACTTATTAAAAAAGTCAACAGGCATTCAACATCCGTTTAAAAAAAGTTTCATCAAAAAAGACTGCCTTTCAAAATTCTAACCATAACATGTCTTGTTACAAAAAGTTTGAATTTAAATATTGTCTAACACTTATCTAAGTTGACAGTTCTTAGCTTATGGTTGTATCTCTATTTACCGACGAAACAATATTTAATTTGGTAGATATAGATAAATAATACAATTTCCGAGATATAGTCCGCGTCAAATTTTTTAACCACTCTAAAGTATGTATGCAGAATACAAATTTAGGTATCAGAAAGACACAAAATTTTATCTCAAAAGAGGAGCAAGATCGCCCGCGCATCTAAATCATAATTCATTAAAACATAATAAATTTATGCATAATATCGTATAACTTAAGTATGTACAACATAAAGATTAATAGATGTAAACATTAAATTCCTATAACTACTCTGAATGTTTTACGTTTATTTCAATGCTTTTTTTTTCGAAATGTCTACGCTATTGACCCAGCAAGGCTTCAAATATTATACTTGTAAAATGTAAATGAAGATTAAAAAAAAAATCTTATGAATGACAAAATTTAATCTTCGTTCTCAGTGTACAAAAATAGACACCTTAAAAAATTAAACTTGTTTTATGAATGATTAAAATTGCATTTAGCTCATTTTGAAAAGTAATGGCTCAAATGTCTTATTCCTAAAACAAAAATGAACACGAGTTTTACTAAACAGTGTATAAGTCTTAAATCTTACTTAAACAACAGATACAAGTTGCGTTTTTTTATAGATGTCTTATCAAAACTCAAATAAAGAATCTTAAACTGGAATAAAATACTTACCATTTGATGATGTATAGTCATCGGTTTTGATCACAGCATCAGAGATCGGTGGAGGGGACTTCGGTAAAGGTACCTTCCTCTTCAGAGGCAGTTCGTCCTCTGAATCGGAAGTCAAGTCTACTAAGACCTCAGCAGCCGGCTTGATGGTGCGATTCTCACCAACGACGGCAACTTTGGCAGCACCATTGGTTCCACTGCCTTCTATAGGTATGACTTCTACAATAAAATTACATTATTAATTAATACTATTGTTGTATTAAGCGTTAAACACATTGACATATAAAATCCCAAGACGCACAACCTCAAATAAAAGTAGTACTCAAAACTGGCTGCAAAAACTTCCCAATATACTAATGTGATTATAGTTATGTGATAAAAACTTATGATTTTGTAAATTCAACTTTACCTGGATGATTTAAAGTTATTTTTACAAGGACGCAAGAGACAAGTCTATTTGAAATGACAGCATAATCCAAATTTTTGCACTCATTTTTCTGTGCCATCTGTGAGACGTTAAGTGTCTCTTTGGTTTTTGTATATTAATGGTAGACATCACAAAATTATAAAAGCATTGATTAATTTGTTACTATTTCATATACATTCAATCATTTTAACTTTTTTTTTTTTAATATTAACAAATATTAAAATTCAATATTTTTCATCTCACGAATTTTTGATTAATGGCCTCGATAGATCTCGTCGATAGACCTCGTTATTAATTGTAAGTTTCATCAGTTTCGAACAGATAGCGCTTTAACTTAGTTTGTTGACAGAAAACTTAGGACCGACTATTATAGAGATCCCATAGATAGCGCCACGTTAGAATTAGAAAAATAGTTAATCATAATTTTAATAATACATAACTTGATAAAAAAGTTACACACTTTAGCAGTAAACCCTACTCATGGAGTGTAGTAGTTGGGAATACGATACAAAAAACTCACTGTTAAATATTTGAATATGTATGGTACATATATCGGCTGTTTAGTCTAAATAATGCAAGCTGAGTTTAATTAGGAATTAATAAACCCTTATGAAGCTAATTAATTTATAATAAGCTCTAATTATGTGTAGGTTAAGATGACTAGGACTCTATATTTATGACTACTGCCTACCTAAATCGTCGGATATAAGCGTGACAGGTTCAGTGACAGGCTGGAGTTGCTGCGGAGCACGAGGAGGTGGAACGTGAGCTGACCAGTTGCCATCAGCGTGAAGTTGGATCTCATTGCAATCGCTAGAAAGGCGCGCTGACGTCAGGACTTCTTGAAAATACCTGTTGAATACGATACAACAACTACAGTCATTAACGTCCCATCGAAACTTCTATAAACAAGGACGCAACTGATAAGTTTTTTTTTTGTTCCCAAAATATTTTATCTCATAGACCTTTTGCCATTTTTTTCAGTTACCTGATTTTTGACTTTTTCCAATTCCTCAATTTTAAATATATTTAAAAAAGATAAAAGATGACTTTTTCATTCATATACATGTCCTCATATTATAAAGAAGTATTAACATGTTGACGTAGTCTGGTGAAGCTGTTAAAACTTTGCTAGGTCAATAGCATAGTTAGATCGAGAAAAAAATATTAAAAAAATAACACACTGACTGCCATGAGTGACCAGCAGTGTGGTCAATACTAAAAGGACATCATTATAATAAAGTACCTGGGCGACCGAGCCTAGCTCGGTACTTTAAAAAACATTTTTAAATTGAAATAAACTGTTAGGTTTGCCTCTTGCCTCATAAAATTAACATTTTTTCACAAAAAAATTTTTTTCCATTTTCCATCTGACCTATTCTTGTTTTGACCGCCACTGCGAAATCTACGTTTATATTATAGCAAAAATTTTATTGTCTAAAAACTCTATAAAAAAAAAAAAAATCTATGCATAAAATCCAGCTAGATCGATTTATCGTCCCCAAAACTACCTATATACTAAGTCACAGAAGTAGATGACGCCGTTTCCGTGACCCTGAATATATACAAATATAAAAATATACAAGAATTGCTCGTTTAAAGGTATTACATAGATAGATATAAATACTGACCATTGTTTTATTTGCGATGAGTCAGATTGAAACACTCAGGGCAAAGGAGAGGTGAATAAATGCTATCTGAACAATATGTATCACTAGTTTAGCAGAATATTTTAGATTTAATTAGATAAGTATTAGATAGACTTAATACTTACTGTCTTGTAAATCAGGTTCCACACAGACAAAGCCATGGGCACAGCTAGTTATTAAATATAAATGAGATATGCTTACCCATCAACAACTAGAGAGTCATATGGAGCAGGTCTGTCACAGACAGGACAGAGCCAGGTGGGTTTCCTTTCGTTCATCTGTAGGAAAAGTGAAGCGTCGAAGCACTGCAGATGTGGACAGTTTGCTGGTCGACACGGACATGACATACGCATCTTTCCCAATGGACACATCAGTGACACTCGTAGTGATGTTGTTGCTATTTCACTGTCATAATCTTCAGATAGCTTTTCTTTTACTGCAATAATTAAAAAAAAACATTCATTAATAGTCAACATTACACACCAGTTCATAGCACTATACATAAGACTATACATATTGTATATCCTATACTATATACTATACATATTATATATATATATAACACTATACATATTGTATATCCTGAAACCTTTACTTAAATGTCAGGTCAACCTTTAAATCTATACATAAAACGAATGTAAATTTAACATATTCAATTTTTGTAAGAAAAAATGCTGTAGATGTCTGGGAATAAGTTATAGAATACATTACAATCATTTTTAGGAATCTCTGTCTGTCTGTTTGTATGAATATGCATCACTGCTAAAGTCAGTACTTCGGTTTGTGACAGACCCAGTGGTTCACAATAAAACATCACCAAAGAAATCATAGCACAGATCCTCGAGTGTAACGTAGTCTTTGTTTCATTAAAATCGGTCCACTCTATTAAATGTTATTTTAATGGCATTATTGTCTTAATTAAATCCATTCACACAATTCCAGGGAACAAAAAATAGATAGATATATGATAGATATATCATACCGTTATATATACTCTTTATAACGAATTTCAAGGGATCAACCATTTTTTTCCGTTATATAAAGTAATTTCGGTTTTTTTTTTTCTCGAACTGACTACGCTATTGACCTAGCAAGGTCTTAACAGCTTCACCGGACTACTAAGGCGAGCGCTTAAGGCACTCAGCCGATTTATATTGGCTAAGTAATTTCGTTATATGGAGGGGAGAGAACAAACAAATGGTTTTGTGATAAACAAACAAAGTTGAACTATTTTTAGTATAGTCGATTTGTAGTGAAAAGTTTACACTGTATATTAAAGTTTCATCAAATAAATATCTAGAAGAGGAAGACACTTACTCAGCGATCTCGTGTAGTCTGGATTTTTGGTGCCCTTGTTCTTCAGCCGTTGCAAGAGTTCTGATGATGTGAGCTTCCTCACCATGAACACGCTGAGTACGTACGCGCGAGTGAAGTCCGACGCCCACGTAACGTCAATAGTATTAGCAACTGTGGGTGATAGTTTCACTAGCGAAGAAATGTTCACCGGTCGCGGAGGCCGCTTTGGTTCTGGTGTTGGTTTGTTCGTCGGTATTGGGTTCTGTGTAACGAAAATTACATTTAACACCACCTCCCAAAGTGTTTTACTATTTGATGTGATAACATCTTATAAATCAATAACGCCGATTGCACGTACGGAAAGGCATGACTCATTGTAAGTTGTAGAGCCACGCTGATGCTATAACTGGTTTCAGCATCAATGGCTCGGCTCGTCCGGGGTAGTACCACCCTCTCACAGGAAATCGACGTGAAGTTACAGTGCTTGCATTGTCGCGTTGCGTTCGGTCAGTTAGAGCATGGGAGGCCCACCTAACCTCCCCACTTCTCCACCAACACAGTCTGGCAACGCATTTACGACTCCTTTGGTGTTACTGGTGTCTATGGACGTCGGTGATCATTTAACATCAGGTGACTCGCCTGTTCTTTTGTCTCATGATATAAAAAAAAGGTTCCGCCTAAGCGCTCGGTGCAATCGAGAGCGTGGAACAAGCGATAGAGAGTCGCCATCGGCCGAAGCGTTCCGTTTGTGACGCATCTTTCTATGTATAGAATAATTTAATTCAATTCATAAAAGCATGCAATTTTTCATCAATGTTTTCTCATGACGCTATCACGTAATATTATCGTCCGTAAAACGACGTAACAGGCAAACAATTTTTTAGCAAGTAATTTATTCCAATTTTCGTACATGTATATTCGGAATTAGCAATACAATGGCAGAGAAAGAGTAGTCGCGATTTGATACGAGTCACTTCCCTTGTTTACACTCTCATGTTGGATTAGAATTATACCTATAATAAAAACAAACATTTGATTCGTCAGTCATAATTTAGGTACGAATCAGACTCGTGACAATTTCAATGTCCGTTACATGTCTTTTTTTTACTAACTACGAAATTGACTTAGCAAGGTCTTAGCAGCTTCACCGGACTACATGATTAAATGTCTTGAGATTAATGATTACATGCTTTATAAAATTATCAATTCACATCCTTTTTGAATTTATTTTCTAGTTCCTATAATTTCTTTTCTTTATAGAACGTACCTCATTGTTACATAGTAAAAATCTACGTACGTAACCTTGTGTTATAGATAAAATAACCCGTGTTAAAAATTCAAAGTTCTTAATTATTCTTTGACCGTATAAACACTTATACTAATAAAAATAGGAAAAATACTACATTTATATTTCAGATATGCCAACTTGTTTACTTTCTTTGTACTTAAAGTTAAATTCCATTTATATATTTAATTGTTCATAGTTACATAGGTAGAATAATATATCTCAATAGTCAGCAAACCACAGATCTTTCACTCCTATAAAGCAACTTATCCATAAAATATATTTAGAACAGATTTTTTTTAAATTAGAATATTATTTACTGACTAGCCTTATAGGGCTAAACATTTTTGAAACGCAAAGCAACAGAAAATAAGCACACTTTTAAAAAGCAACAATAGTATAGCTGGTCACTCCTAAAAAAAAAAACATCTAATAAAAGCACCTTTGGAAGTGTAATTTAAATCTTAATTATATGTTATTATTTTGAAAAAAAAAAAAAAAGAAAAATGTTTTTAGTAAAACAATACTAAAGTTTAAAACAAATGCTCATTAAATAAACTTCAACTTTGCTGCCCACTGGTGTGTCAGATCTAGAAGTGAAATTTAAAACTGTTACCGATTACTAGACCATTCTAAGCAACAGCAAATGTGAATAGTATGAATAGCTATAAGATCTCAACGCATAGCTAACCAACGAGTAACATAGCAATAGCTATTAGTAGTAAACTACTCTACTATTACGTAAAAGTATATATATATATATATATAATTTATGAACAACTGTACATATAGTGAAGTAATATACTCACTGGTAATGGACACATTTTATTGTTGACTTTGACGTTAACACTTGGTGGAAAATGATCCTCTTGCTCGCATGATGTCTCCAGAAGACAGAATCT
>JACEII010000068.1:1505706-1550937 GCA_014332785.1 Antheraea mylitta | reverse complement strand
ACACAGGATGGCATTTGCCATAATTTTGAGGCATTTTATGAAACGATGAGTACATGACATGCTTCCTTCCATTAACGCTGACACGATACTGAGATTACGTTTGCTAATTAGCCGAGTATTAATAAGGCGCTGTCGAAGCTGTTAAGTTATAATATCATAGCGTTTGACGTATGTATACATACTTTTTGAACTTGACGTCCGGATGTACGGGGAAGGGCGGCAGCTGCGCGGTCGGCGACGGGGACGGCATCGGCGCGAGAGCGGGCGCGCTCGCCCCCCCGCCGTACCCGTGGTACATGCCCCCCGCGTACATCTGGTTCTGGCGAGCCTGCAACTGCACTTCTGTTCTCCTTTGCTTTTGGACTTGTATCTTAATGACAAAGTACGATAAATAAACAAAAACAATACAACAACAACACTACTTCTATCTAATACCACTCTTCTCCATGCTTATTTATTTATATATATATATATATATATTTTAGCATCCACTGTAAAAATAACAAACGTATATACCCGAAAACGTGTGTAACCATTATAATTTGTGCTACCGTCCATATTAGTTAAGGGAATTATAACTGTTTTTTGTATAGCTGTAAAGGATTGCACAAGAGTAGTGGTGCTAGGCATTTGCGTCTGAACAAAACACTCACGTACGCTTGACTATATACACTTCCAATGTAATATTTTTAATTCAAACACAAAAATTTATGTTTTCTTGTTATAGGAATAATAAAATAAATATAAATAAAAGCGTATATCTGTTACAGTGTAAACATCATAGGTATAAGAACTTCTTGGATAATTACTTCAAATACGATGTTTCTGATAAAACAATGAACAGTATGGTTTTTCAATACCTATATATCTCAAGTTGAAAATCTGTCACTTTTTTTTTTCGAAAAGTCTACGCTATTGACCCAGCAAGGTCTTAACAGCTTCACCGGACTACTAAGACGAGCGCTTAAGGCACTCAGCCGGTTTTTCGTAAATCTGTCACCAATCACCTATAGGTGTGTTACAACTTCTGTGACTTGAGCCGATCCTCTTACAGATCTAGAGTTTTTACCTTCTTAAACCACATTGTCAAGATCATGTGAAATTTTGTTAAAACGCTAAAACCTATAAAATAAATCTAATAAATAAAAATATTGGATGTAGTGTTCATCTTACAGAACAATATAAATAGGGTTATAACTCCCGTCCCAACATAAGGAAGAAGCAGTCTTAAAAATTTGAAATGTTTATTCCAATCTTTTTCACTTAACATGGAATTTACTGATTGATTAATTAGTTCACATTTTACGTTATAAATGTTTGGGTTGGATATATTAAAACAATCATATTTATATACTGGAATAATTTTGGAAAACCTAACATTATACTTTTACTTATTTTATAGAAATGTACAGCTGTAGATGTCTTTGAAATAAATAAACAATAATGCTGTTTGTTAATTTTTAGTCTTCACCGTTTGCATATAATCTGTTGTAATTATCTGTATAATAAATGATTCTTTATCACTACATGTTTATAATAATGTTGGTCCTTCTTTTTTTAAATAAATATGTGAATGCTAAAATATGACAACTCTTTTTTGCTACATTAATTTTATTTATAGACATTAAATGGGTTAACAAGAAGAGTGGTGTATTAGCAAAGCATAAAAATAGGTGTGTGCAAGTAATAGCAAAAAAAAGCCAATCACTATCTACAAAATAAAATATAATCAAAATTCTACTTCTAAACTACAACATAAAAAATAATGAATATGCACTAAGAACTTAGTATTCTACCATCTTATTTCTCTTTCTCTTATTAATAAAAAATAAATGTGTCAAATATGAAAAATTCTATTTAAATAAATATTATTTCTTAAAATATAAACTAAGTCATGCTGAATATATATTAAGTCAAGCCTAACTTCAAACATTACTTAGTTCTCTGCATTCCAATATATGTATAGCAATATTGTTTCACAAACATTCTAGGAAACAAAGTTTTCATCAAACATAAAATATCATTTTCTCAATTACAAGCCTTTCATTTTACGCCAGTCTTATTAATTTATGCATGCTAATGATATTGAACACAACAGTAGATCATAGAGCGACCTAAAATTTAATATAAAATTTAACATAAGGTCAAGGACAATACATGCTTTGAGAGTTATACTAATTCATTTATAAAAATACATATAGTATATACACATTACCACTAGTGATACAGACAGTCAATTACTTTCAACATTTCAAGAATTAAATGTTTATATATTAAGGTTATTAAATCTTTTAAAATGAATTTTTCCCCTGTTAGCAATATTAATCAGAAATAGTACATTTTTACTAAATATAGGTCATTAGTGAGGTTTGAGGCTGGAATTAATAATTATATTTAGAGTTTTAAAAGTTATATGTGAACCAGCGACACTATTTTTTTTACAAGTTCATCATGTCTTTCATACAATTATATAATAGAATCTATAAAATATAAGTTACAGATACCGGCATGGCTTGGCCGCGACTATCTTGTGTGTTGTAGCCGCTGACGGCCGGATGTTGATACATGTTACGCGACCCTGCCATCGCTGGCGCCAGGGGGTCTTTTCCTTGAGAACCACTGCCTGGCCTCACGCCGCCAGATGGTAGTGCCTGACTGTTCCTGTTCAGAAATAATAATATATAATACATGCTTCGTTGGCAATACACAATCACTGAATGGAAAAAATTGTATAGGCCGGACATTGTCTTCATTCCTGTAAATGCTGCATATGTGACCATGCATATTGAAAGAATAATTATTCGTTTTAAAACAGGGTTTCTCACACTTGTTGCTCCAAATATGCCTTTTAATTTCCTAGACAACTATGAACCTCTTTAAAAAGTCTTGTTATAACAAGAAATAAGATTCCATATTTAAATTAAGGTTAAAAATATGTTGTTTAATAGTTAATATTTGTAAGGCTTTTTTTTAAGTTCGAGTTAATTTTTGCAGCAATGTTGCTAATTCTTATATTGATGTCTGTACTTCCCTTTTACCATGGCTAGCTATGAAAACATGCAAACCACAAAGGGAAATTGACCTCTTTGGGTGAGAGATTTTTAAGTTAGTGCTGTACTGGTCTGTCCAAAAATTGATTAAAGATATATTTTCAATATCAGCTTCAAGAATCAAATTTGTAGACAATTTTGCAATGGTTCCAATTTCTTAGTGTGCAAACATCTATTTATGCTTTGATTGTGTTTGGTATTCAATCTACAGCATTAGCAATATCTGGAAAGCATCGTTGCAGCTTATCAGAGTAATCACAAACATCTATAATATTTTCAGCATTTACTTTGGTTTTTACTGATCACGTGTTCCACAAACAAGCATATTGAAGGCAGAGTTAACCAGTCAGCCATACGTTTATCTAGTTTGTCACGAACCCTTTTCAAATAACTGACAAATCCCTAGAGAGTATGAGAAACCCTATTTTAAAATAATTGTCGAATTTTGTTGTATTTAGATCCCAACACCAGAAGCAAGGAGATTCATGCGATTCAATTTCAATAATTTCAATCAATTTCAATAATTTCAATCAGAGTCAATTCAAAAATGCTCTAGTCGTATTTCATGCTGGCTGCTGTCGAGAGTAACGCGACAAATCTGACACTTGCCTAGAATTATTGTAGAGTTTTTGTTGTTTTTGGCCATTTTCAGATGTTTTGAGGCGCGTCCTAAGTTCGGAAGATGTTCCATTTTCAGTGGGGGCAGACGCGGTCGCGCTCCCTACTCTCGCTGAAGATCGTGTTTTAACCATTGTTCACGAGCGTTCATCTCATGTTAACTGAAATTCACGGGTCCAAAAATGGACAAACTATAAACCAACTGTTGCATTATTAAGGTTTTCTGGAAAATTTCTTCAACATTGTGCAAAATTAAACACGCGTCAATCCTTATTTCTCTTAAGCCTTAACTGTAATTAGGGGGAGGGATATTGATTTATAGAACATCTGCAATTGAATAATTTTAATTTTTTGTCGTCAATGGTTAAAACAAGTCTTGCAGCTTTATAATATGTATCAAAACAAACCGTAAATCCTTTAACGAAGATATTGATTTGGAACAAATGTTGGTGATCCTTAAGTAAATAGAATTTGGCAAATTATTCCACTGCAGCTGTGAAGGAGAATTGCTAAGGAGAGAAAGTACATTAACAGTGTACATTAAACACTTCTTTTTTTTAAGCTAACCACATTCACAATTGACTTTAAGTGATAATGTGGTTGAAGATTATAACAGAATATGCCTATATAAGGGGACAGGCTCTCAACTGTAACTGCCAAAATGATAGATAAATATTCAGCTTTAGGTTTACATCTTGAAGGTGGTAATTTGTCAGGTAAGTAACAAAAATACTCTACCACCATTCTATAGTCGGGCCATAATGTTTTCCTTTATAAAACTCTTAGATATATTGTACAATTTGATCCATTATTATTTAAAAATTATTAAACTGACAGGATCTTTATGTAAGAGAAATATGGGATTGTCCTGTCAATGAAATTTTCCAGAAAAAAATAAAATGAATAACATTTTTATAATGATTTCAATGAAGTCAATCATATAAACAACACAACAATACAGATACTCAAATAAACCTTGGAAAGTTTATATTTATTAATTTCCTTTAAAAGTTTGCATAATTTTCTTTTATAAAATTTAGTAAAATTGTACAATCAGATGTTTTCCTACTCATTCTAAAAGAGAAAAACTAATTAAAGGCAGGAAGATAGGAAAATGTAATATTATACATTTGAAAATCGTATTTACTTATCAAGCTTCTGTGATAGAACAAAATAAAAGCATTGCATTATGACAATATTTATAAATGAAATGTTTAAAATGCAGTAGCCACAACATAAAAGAATTTTATTATATATTAGCTTTTCCTTGTAGCTTGACTCTTACTTATGTAGACTTTAAAACTAAAATACACTCCATGTTGCTTGCTGCCACTGTAACTTTCTATAGGTGAAGTAATTTTAAAAATCAGTATTACTAATTTTTGAATTCATCCATTACAAACAAAAAAATAAATATACTTACTTTATAAATTGTACCATGAAGTAAAGATGAAGGATTATTACTATAGAACATTTTTGCGAAATGAAGCTTTTTATTAAAAACATACATTTCTTCAATAATATGGTTGGCTAAACCCTCTCTGACATACTTGAATTAATTGATTGAAAAATTATTTATTTTTTAGAAATATATTTACTTAATCATTTCCTTTTAAACTCGAATTATAATTTATTATTTACCAAATGATATTATAAAGATTATGTACTTCTTTGTTAATCATAAAGAGAAAAGTGTTCGAAGATATATATTAAAAATACCACAAGAATCAGTGTTTCGGATATGAATAAAACAAATATATTAAAGATATCTACTAGTATTAGTCTAGTCTAGTATTATCTAGTCATTTCGAAAAAAAAGATATCTACTATAATATACATTCACATTTTTGTCGACTTTTTAATACTAATCAATAATTGAAGATCTCGTATCGACTTTCCAGATTCGTATAACAAATTTCGAATAGGGCTTTATGAACGACGTTGATATTTAAAAAAAACCGGCAAAGGTAGCAAACAGTCGGAACTACACATTTCAACTACTAGAAACATTTGAGATCGTTTCTTTAATTTAGAGAAACATCAACGGGTAAAAGCTAAAAGAAAACGTACACAAAATTTAGCAATATGGATGTCAAGTATTAAATTTAAAAATTACTTACCATGATAGCGCGTTACTGTAATCGTAATATCTACTCATATTAAATAAACGTTATAGAAAATACAGTCAAATTCAAAGTACGATATATAAATCATTTACAAATGTCTTTCACATCACAAAACAACATATCTTGACTCTTGCTGCACAGCGCCACATTGGCCATAAACAAAAACATTAGTTTTTACGAGGGTAAGCACATGTGCGGCTGTTGCCTGTTTTACAACTTTGGAAATCTATGCAGTTCATCGAACTGGCTAGTATTACTACTCTTAAATTTGTTTCCATAGTTTGTAATAATTTGGTGCGTAAGCATTAATTTCAATGTAAGAATTATTTTTTTTTATAAAGAGAAGGTATCGAACAATTTCGCTTTTTTTTTAATTTAACCATAGACATTTAAGAGTTCTTACTTCCTTTTCCTATTCACTAGTGCTGCGAAATGTTATATGTTCGGATACACGCAAAAATATTTTATTTAGAAATTTTAGCACAGCTTAGACTTCGAAAGAAGAATTACTTATAAACGTTTCTTATGTACCCTACCAAAGTAATATTGTTGTAATTATTATAATTTCATCATTTTACTGAATTGATTTTTTTTAAATAAATTGTATTCTATAAACAAATCACTAATAAAATAAACGTCTAATAATTTAATAAAGCGATAGCACCATTGGATTGTAATTTAACAGATAAATAGTTATTCACTACGTGATTACTATCCTTTTATTTCCTATTAAGTTTATTATATGAATAGGTATAATTTATTAAAATTTGCATCTTATTACGATCGAACTTAAGAAGGTAAGTAGTTAGGTTATAGAAATTTCAATTATTTGAAATTTTAATCCATGTAACCGTCTATTTTCAGATTGTTTAGACAAATGTTTTTAATGCGTAAAAACGACATAAAGAATTTATCTTACATATCAGCGTCAATGTTAGAAAAATTTTGATTAACATATCCGAACAAGTTTCATTCAAAAACATAAACAAAAATGTTTACAAATTATTACTATATAACTTTTTCTCAATTATTATATTTATTAAATGAATTTTATAATAGAACTATCTAATTTAAGTATAACTTTAATTATATTTTTTATAAAATTTAGTTTGTGTGTCTGGTTTTAGGATTTTATTACCATTTTTTCTGTTTAGTTTGCACTCACTGTTAAAGGTATATATTCCGGAATCAGAAATAATCTAAGTTGTTATTACAATATCCTAGCCTTTGGGCCCGAAAGGTCCAAATTCTTAGTCGATATCGATAAACTTGAATCATTCAAATTACATATCTCTCTCTATACGCATAGACGTACACCTATACAAATTACTCGTTTAGATGACCGAGTGGTAAGGTTTTTTTGGGCAGTTTGTGTTACAATTACGAATTGTACCTACCTATCCTTGAAGTAGAGATCAAAATCGTCTCTAATCTACTGCACTACTGCTAACAAATGTTTAAAATGTTAATACATCTGTTTATGTATTAAAAACTAGCTGACCCGTGCAACTTCGTCTGCACCAAATTGGTTATCACTGGTTTCAATTGTATTTTTAAAAGCGATAAAATTGAATAAAAATGATACCCGATTGCAGCCACAATTACCGTTTCCAATTGTGAATCCAAACTATCCCCGGTTTCGCTCAAACATATACCCAGATTATATGTGATTTTTGAAGTAAAACATCTATAGGCGCACCCTAAACTTAAATCGGCCATGGCGACGTTCGTGGTGATTACACACAAGCTTCGCACTATTAACGACCCTATCAGTAAAACATAAGTTTCAAATTATTTTTCTAAACTATTATAATAAAGAGGAATCGTAGTATTTTTGTATATTAGTTACGAATAAACTCAAACTACTGGACGGATTTCGATAATTCGTTTACCATTAGAATGCTACATTATCCCTTAGTAACATACCGGATTAGACCTCCCACGGCAGTGGCTCAAGCCTAGGTTCGATCCCTCGGTAGGGAGCCCTTGAGTGCGTTGCTTGCGCGATACGGTGACACACAAATATACATCACTGCTACAACACTACACGATCACCCCCCACACACGTGCACGCTACACGCTTACACATGATAGTGCAAGGGTTTACTTTTTTCCTTATCGAACTGAAAAACTCTCAATTTTCCGATAATAAATATATGGAGGAGTTGTTGAGGCGTGTATGCTTGGTACACATATACGTTTCAACAACTCATACATATATGAATAGTTAGCTAGGTTAGCTAAAATAGGTCGCGATTTTGCATGCAACAGGCAACAGCCAAGCCGAGGTGTGTCGTGCACCCTTGAGCTGGTTGCCAAAATAAAATCGGCTGAGTGTTTAAGCGCTCGCCTTAGTAGTCCAGTGAAGCTGTTAAGACCTTGCTGGATCAATAGCGTAGACATTTCGAAAAAAAAACCCTTAGTAACATAGGCTATATTTTTTTTAGAGAAAAATTGGGATTTCTACTAAAATTTCAATAATGTAATCAAAGGTATTAAAAAAAATTGGCATAAAATGATTTCATCGCATGCGCCCCGATAACTATGAATGATAGAACAAAAGTATGTTCTACAATATTAAAGAACATATTATTGTCTATAAAAAACCTCACGGTACCATATGTCTACCTATTGTGATTATGTCACTATAAATACATTTTTGAAATAAATCTTAATAAAAACTATAGCATGCGTAAAAGACTGTTATTCATGTCTATATATTAATCCATATCCAAATAAATTATTTTTAAAGTAAGACTGTTTCAGTACCTGTAGATAACTTTTTGAATTACTAAAATCGGCCATTACATTCAAAAGATATTGCGAGTTTTTAAATGTCAATCTAAACGAAATACGCGGGCACACAAAACGCAATCTTTGCACTATTAACGAAATACCTACTCAAAAACCTTTGCAACCCTACCTGTATAACTGTAAGATTCAAATTGTTTCTATTTAATATTATGTGACGTCACAAATATGCGAGAGAGACGCGTAGATAGAAATGTTTTGTCGTCAACGTCCACCGGTTCATGCCCGATCACCAAAGTTACGCAATGTCGGGCGTGGTCAGTGCTTGGATGGGTGACCGCCTGGAGATATTGCGTGACGTTAGCTTTTTGCGGGTCAAATTAATCTTCAGTAATTTTTTTAATGTATAGGTATATGTATTTTTTATATTTTTAAATTAGGTGTAATATAATATTTTTATAATATTATGGAATTTGTTTTTTTTTTAATCTTACTAATATACATATACACTGGCCAAAGTCTGACCTACGTACATCCAAAAATTACTCGATAGATTTCAATTACATGTTTTTATTTTTAAAAGAGAGGAGGCTTATTTTCTGCATTGGGTCGAGAAGAGCTGCCAATGATGATGATGATGAAGATTATGGTTTTTTGTGACGTTACATTTTCAAAGCTACAGGTTAAAATACGAACTTTGCACTATCGATGAAGTACTCAAAAACATCTGCAACTCTATCTGTATAAACATAACATTCAAATTGCTTTGTCGAACACTCGTTGTACCAGTATTATGCGGCATGCGCAGAGAACCTTGCGCCCTTTGACATGCCGCCATCACACCGCGCTTGCACCTTTCACTGATTTCTTTGTTACTATTTCATTGGACAATTGACTATCACGAATTAAACGACGCATTTTTAACGCTCTTTATAAATTATGAAACACCGTTCGCAGTTGTGAATGTAACCAGTGTTTTAATTTAAAATATGTCGAACAGCGATAATTTCGGAAGTGAAAGTGTGCACCCTTCTACAAAGAAAGTAAAATCACACTATGACATACTGTATATCCTGATAATGCTATATCTAATACTTTTGTAACATACTACAGTTATCATCAACCAATTGTCACAGTATTAACCAGCTATTCTAAAATTCTTGTTCTTCCAACGTTGCCGGCTCTAGTTTAGTTTAGTACTGTCGCAAAAAATTATAGTTACGTTAACTATTTTTTTTTGTTTTTCGTTATCCTGGAGAAACCCTTGCGTTTCATGGAACAAAAAGTATCCTGGATGTTGCCTTGTAATATCAGTTATCACTGTGTTAATTTTGGCTTCTATATCGATAACATAGTCTACCCTGATTAGAATTTCCAAGAAATATTTAATGTACAGATTTCGACTTGTTACAGTTTTAATAGTATAGATTAGTTACTAATAATTTTGTCGACGTTTCCGAAGCAGTTGTAATTTTCGAACACAAATGTTATAGAAGCGTAGTCTAGAGGTAATGTTGGCGACTATATACTGATCGAACGATCGACGGGGAGGCGGTTCGAAGCCCGTCATTTTTTTGTTTTTTTTTTTTTTATGTAGCCTAAATAGCTTGCTTGCTTAACTAATCTGTCTGCTGTAAATAGCACAAAGGTAAATTACCAAAATCCATTAAGAATCTCATGAACTACAATTTTTTTACTTTCGTCCGTTATTCTGGAGAACTCCTTGCGTTTTGTGGTACAAAGAGTATCCTGGATGTAGTCTTCTAATATTAGTTATCACTGTGTCAAATTTCGTTAAAATTGGTTCAGTACTTTCAGAGTAATTCGGGTTTATATTCTAGACATTAATCCTTTATCCTGGAGAACCCTTTGCGTTTTATGAGACAAAAAGTATATTTGATGTAATCTCGTAATATTAGTTATCACTATGTCAAGTTTCATCAAGATTGGTTCCGTACTTTCAGAGTGATGCGTGTGCATAGGGACAGTTAGACAGACAGACAGACAAAAAATGTAAAAAGATTATTTTTGGCTTCTATATCGATAACATAGTCTACCCTGATTAAAATTTCAAAAAATATTTAATGTACAGATTTCGACTTGTTACAGTTTTATTATAGTAATAGAAGATATTTTAATTTGATGATGCTATTCAATAAACTAAAATATTAATTATCTTAGATAAAACATTACTGGCATATGATCCACTAATAAATAGTAGAACATGTAAATTATATAATTATGTGAACATATTTATGTTAACGTTCCAAATAAATGAATAAGCTCTTAGTTTTACCTAAAAGCCTTTTACTAGCATAAGGCTTAAAGATTTATTATTATTTATGTTCTAACTACAAGTATATGTATTTTGACTACACCAGAAGGACCACAAAGGTGCGGCTTTTATGCCTCGCGCCACTAAACGAGATATATGGAAGTCGAGTCTAGCGTAAACAGAACGTGTTGCTCCTTCTGCTCGGTCTGTCCATAGCCGTTCAGCTAACGCTGCAGCTCGAGGCCAAATGTGAGCGTCGAAAGCTCCTTCGTTTAAAGCTGCTGACCATACTGTTGCTTCTCCGCCCAGAACGAGATCGACACCGTTCAGAGTCCACGGTCGATGTTCATAAACTCGTTGCCACGAGTTATACGAGACACCCCCACTTTCCTCGTGCCACGCTCCCATCCCATTATTAAGATCCCACGCATCTTCATGAGAAAAGACCATTCGCACTCCCGATACGTACTTTTGTGTCCATTCAGCACTACGTACTTGTAACCCTAATACGTGCATGTATTCTTTTAAATCAGATTTGATACGGTCGTTTATCTTTGATGACCATATTAGCGTTACATTTGGTAAATTCCCGTACGCGTTTTCCAGTCGCTGGAATGACTTACGCGTAAATTCAGTCCAAAGTTCCATTGGATCTATATTATTAAAGTGTTGCGACCAACAACGATCGTAAATATTATCACCACCAAGGTGGAAGATATCGTCCACACCAGTTAAAAATAAAATTTCAGCATAGATATATTCTAAAATTTGATACAAATGTTGATTGCGCGGATTTAGTTGTACGCATGGAGGCTCACTGCAATATTCCATCCAAGGTTCAACCTCGGCGCATATCGAAAGGTTTCCTATTCCCGCAAGCAAACCCCAATTCCAAGCGTGGCCTACCCGAGCTGGAGTGTTAATCTCTATTAAAACTCGTATACCACGAAGCCTGGCTCGATGAACCAATGCCCGTACGTCATCTGCAGTGTATACGTCACTCGTACTGTACGCTCCCCACTGCGCAAGTTGAGGTATATTGTTCAGTTTTAACGAAAACGCCTGTGAATCGCTCACGTGCCAATGAAAAGTGTTTAGCTTTGATGCTGCCATTGCATCTACGGTTCGTATCAGATCGCTTATGGGAAAATAATTACGGGCTGTGTCTATAAGCAGTCCTCGATATGTGAATCGCGGAGCGTCGTCTATATCAACAGCTTCTAGAATAAGCAAAGAATGAAGCACAGGATCAAACCAAACTATTTGAGCAAGAGTTTCTAGTCCATGACGTGCACCACAAAAAGATTGTGCAATTATATCCACATAAATAGAAGTAGCGTCTATATTCGCACGTAGCGAGAGTTTGTAGCGTTCATCCGTATTCACTAGCATTCGCGGATCACCACTGCCTTTTATAGTAACTCTAACTACCACTTTGTACCAGGACGTAAAGTCATTATCTTTTTGCTCCATATAACGTAAATCTTCTTGAAATATTTCAAAAGCACTACGAAAATGTTCGCGTACTGAACGTGTAGGTGCAGTTACAACATTAAGCTGGAATAAGTCAGCTCGCACAGGGAGGGCAGAAGTAGCCAGACTTACAGAGCCCGTGGGTTGCGGCCAAATTTGTATTGATGAGCACAACATATTGCATGTTTCGAGCGATTGCAATCTATCCATCCCTGACGGTTTTGAAGGTATGCATTTTTCGTTCACGCACTCCCATGTCCAGAGTGGCAATTTGTTCCTTGATAAAAGCAGTGAATATTAGTTCATCCAAATTAGTTTGTAGTTGGAGAGAAATGTTATTTATAGGACTTGCAACTAGATACTTACTGAAAATCAGATCTGCAGATATATATTGGAAATGTAAAGACAAATAACAAAGTAGATTCATTGCTTAACTGTTTGTTACACCGCATTACTCTACAATTTCGATTTATAATTAATACACAACTACAAAAACATTTTTTATAAAATTCCCTCCATCTGATCTGTCAAGCACTCGAATACTGTCAAACAGAGAAAAGTTAATCAAACATTCTCATAGATAGTTTAAAATTTATCTATGAATACAATTGGAAAATTGAATTTTAGATTAATTTTTGTGTTTAACACTGACTTCAATTATTATTTCATTCTATCGATGTCGTAATCGTTCAACGCTTTGTTTGTTCTTGCTGTAAAAGCGTAGGGCAAACAGTGTAGTGTATGTGGCTAGGACAACGCAAAGGAAGTTGCGGTTATCAGGTAGTTTTAAAGTAAAATAACAATTAATAGATTACAACCATAAATATGAATGTAATTTTAAATCATTAAAATAATTTTTGGACTTTGATCAGTATGTATTTGTAAAGATTACCCCCTACAAATGTATTTATAAACTTTATATAATAATATCTACGATTAACAGAATGTCCCAATTGTTTCACTGGTTTGCCACCAACATATACATGATGATAAAAATATAGTAGGAGTTATGGCGCGATTTTAGTCTGTCATGTAGTGGATTTTATAATCTATTCGTAATCTTGTGTTATTTGACTCTATATTTTGTAAATTTAGTGGTGTTTTACGTAATATAGTTAGTTTGTGCATAACTGAAGTGAATAGAAAATAATACCACGGAGCATGAAATTCTGAGATGACACGAAAACTCCCTGGAAGGTTTTAACAAGAGAGCCACCATCTGGTTAGAATATTGAAATAATCACACGACGCTTATTAACTATACCACAATGGCAGTAATAATCTCAAGGGGTTGGTTGTTAAAAAAAAAAGATAAATAAAATAAAAAAAATTGAAGAAGCAAGAAAAAAAAAAGGATTTCTTATATTACAGTTTTTATTTGCTTGATTTTTTTTTTGGGTTTTTAGACCACGCTGTAAGTTTGTTTATTATAATTAATTTTACCACTTAATGTTAGATTACAAGTTTATATTCAAGTAAATTTCAGCTTCATTATCAATTAATATCAGATACTATTTAATAACACTAAAACTTATTAAACATAAAAAATTGAATAGAAACAAAATTATAAACTTTTATTTCACAGTACATAAAATATATAAAAACTTTTTAAATATACTCTGTATCGTATATCGAGTTTATTGATAACAAACGAATGTAAATGATATTGCCGCATAAAAAACCACGCCGAAAATAAAGGACATTAATGCCAGGATTATGATGAGAACGTTCTTCACGAGGTAGACGTTGTACCTTCCGTAGGGGCCGGGATACATGAGGCTCACTTCCATCATGGCGGAGAAGATCAGTGCTAAGAAGGTCGTGCAAAGGTTGCCAACGAAAGCTTCAAACGACCCTTGGAACGGTATCAGATAGCATACTATAACTGAAATAAATAATAATAATTGCTTTAGAAAACATTCTTAAAACAGTAGTCCGATCGATTCTAAATGGTCACTGCGATTTCCAAACAGCTTCAGGCAACATTACTTTCATATCTCACGTCATATGAATCTCTAATAGATCTCCTTCATTAATTAAATTGGAAACTTGAAACTCCGAACCAGGAAGTATAAGTATATTAGCAATCATTTCAGTCGGATTGAACCATGCGAAAATACATGGGTGTCTAGTCTATAGAGGAACTTTTCGTATAGCAAAGTTCAAACTGATTTTTGTGTCAAAGTGAGACTTGTAATATACCAGTTTTTTATATTTTATCTGTGACAACCAATCTTCTATATTATTACTTCCATTGTCGATAGGTACTTATAAGTGTTTTGTGATAATTTCAATGTATAAGCAAGACAATGGCCCCCGTGTTAGAATTATCCAGAGAGTTTTTGTAGCATCTCAGAACGCACGCTCACTTATGTATTTACAATAACCGAACTATATTACGTGAAATGCTACCAACATCACAAAATATCTTTTCTTTAAATATATTTTGGGAATATAGAATCATATAACACAAAATTATGAATAAAATATAAAATCCACTACTGTACATGATAGAAAGAGATCCCGCCAACAAACTCTACCAGTAATTTTAAACACGTTTTTAGTTATGATTACCACAAAACCTTCAGTAAAAACCAACCTTTAGAAAAAAAGTATCTGGGCGACCGAGCCTAGCTCGGTTCTTTAAAAAACATTTTTTAATCAGAATAAACTGTCTGGTTTGCCTCACAAAATTAGCATTTTTTCCACCAAAAAGAATAAATAAAAAAGGTATCTCTTTTATAGTCGGACTCGAACTGGGGTTAAACGGATTTTCGAAGCAACCGATTTCCATCTGAGCTACTTTTGTTTTGAGAGCGGTGGCGAAATTTACCTTTATATTCTAGCTATATTTTTTCATTACCTGAAAACTCAGATAAAAAGTTTTCTATAAATGAAATCTAGCTAGATCGATTTATCGTCCTGGAAACACCAAGTTTCGTGGAAATCGCAGACGTCATTTCAATATATAACAATATAAAAATATACAAGAATTGCTCGTTTAATTTATTAGAAAAAAATAAAGAGCATTAAGTTTTCAATTACATTCATAAACCAAAAATGGATTACTTACAAGATATTATAACGAAAACAGGTCTGACGATTGTCTCAATCGTTCGCAGAGATCTTTCCAACGGAGCGTCTTCAAGATTTAGATGCTTATTTTTAATCACTTCTATGATGATCTGTATGTTCGGGTAGCATTGTATAGGGTAAGCCATTGCTATAGCTATTAAATACAGACCTATGGCAACCAACGCTGTACTGAAAGAAGTATTTTAATATTTATTATTACCGTGGTGAAAATACTTCTGTTACTTCATGGGAACCGTATATTTTCGGCTGGATTGGTTATCCGGACCTCTTTTGTTTCATTGTAATTGTAATGTTGTTGTTACTAGTTTATTTCTATGCCTTTTTTAGTACAAAGTTCCTTGCGGTAGTAGTAAATTGGTACAGATCGTTATGTAATAAAAATGCGTTATGCTACTTTTTTTCTCTCTTTCCATTATCCATGAATTTGTATGAGTGTCAGTATTGAAATTTAAGCAGGCAAGCATCGTGTTGCATAACCTCAATACTGAACGCATTCAGTGAAACCTTTTCTTAATTGCTTTTCTTTTATTTATTTAGCATTTCTTTAGGTTTATAATTCACCATTTTGTGTCTAATTGTTAATAAGTGAATATATTTCCGTAAACATTTTATTTACATTCACGTTATTTGCATTAAAAATGAAATAGTAAATAAAAGAACTGTACAAATTATACAAAAAGAGAGTTGCACGGAGGGGACATGATGCTTTTATCATCCGTCATGTAATCTCCGTGTCGTTTCTCCAGCATATAGAGTTGAAAAAGCATAAGGCACTTTATTCCTCACGAGGCCGCACCGTGATGGCCCGACGCGGTACGGTGTAGTCCATAACCGCACATGTTTTTATTTATTGTATGTAACGTCTATTTTTCTTAATTGTAGTAGGGCTACTGATTAAATTTTAGTAATTATAGAAAAGAACAAAAGCCTATGAAAATAACTTGCCTGTGATCTGCCTGTAAAAGTCTTGCTGAAATTAGTACGGCGAATCAACAGACATTTAAATTTTATATATTACTATTTATATAGTTATCCGTTATCCTGTTTTGATAATGAAATAACCTTAAAATTCAACCGCAGCATCACCTAGCTGGTCCTGTTGCGAATTTAAACCGTTCTTGAATCCATTTGGAAACTCACAAAAAAAATTTCAAAATATACCTAACCGTTTAGGAGTTCAGGCACATACACACGGTTAGTAAGAAAATATATAGAGATTTTCATATAAATATAAAAATTCAACTAAGCGCAGTCGCGATGTGTTTCGCGGCATTTATGAAAGGACGCTAGGTCGTCGGCGCGTACCTCGTAACTCTAATAGGACGTGTGACCGACAAAATAATTTGAATCTTATGTTTATACAGATAGGGTTGCAAATGTTTTTGCGTATTTCGTTAATAGTGCAAAGTTAGTGTTTTGTATCGCCACGTCTCGCACGTCAACATCAATATTGAAATATTTCTAAAAGTGCAAATAAACACGTACTCGCTATCAAACAGCAGACACCTTAGTATATTCTCCTCCATAGTTCCAAATGACCAATATCCTAATGTACCAAAAATTGTCGCAATTATTGTGGGCATCATTATACCTATAGTTATAATTCCGCATTTCTTTGTCATCTGTTTAGGGTTTTTCATTGCTTTGTCTATTGACAAAACCTGTTAATGTAAGGATTTATTTCTCAAACCATATTTATACCAACAATTTAAGTTAACTATAGTAAAATAATGTATGCTTAGAATGTTGCTTTATTTTAAAAGTTTTTTCATCTATTCTTATCTGTCTATCTATTCACTTAATTATATACATAGCTACATTATCAGCAAGTAACAAGGTATGTATATTACTTTCAAAATCAACATTTATGCCCTCAGCCAGAAGCTAGCATTAAATAATAAAAATAAATCATGTTACTTCTGCTGGCTTAATAATAGTTTAATTAAATTTAGATGAGATGAAGGTTAAATCTGTCTTACAACTCCAACGGCACTCGAATTGAAAAGAAATGTTCCCAAGGTAAGCAGAAGAGATAGCGTATCCATAGAAGCGATAATTAATTCACCATGCGGTTCATCAAATATATGATAAAAAATTAACACCAATGCAATAAGATTCAATAAGTTACCTAAAAACAAAATGTACTTTTCTAAATAAAATATAAGTGGCTTTTAATTGCACTGGTCTTAGACCTTGGTACTGTGCTCTCAGTCTTCCTCTTGGTCAAGGTCTTGAAACAAACAATAAACAAACAACTCAGAAGTCTTGCAATGATCTTTTGCCCTATTACTATATATTAAGAACGTTAGTTTTGATCTTAGGAAAACGCAACAGAGTAGGTACATTATGGGCTTATATTCACTTAACTACTGTATATTCATTCTATTAACCAAGAATTAATACAATTTTTTTCTGTATTTTCTAATTGTTATCATGATTCCTTGATGAATGATTTTGAAAATAACCTTTTGGCAGGTACTGAATTTGCATATATTTACTAAAAATCACGGGCTATTAAGAATAAAATAGGGTTTTTAATTTCACACGTCATCCCCCAAAAATTCCATAAAGTCGTCGATTACTACGCCTTGGAAACCAGGTCCAGATGGAGAGGAGGACATACTTTCTTTTCATTTCTTGACAGCTCTATAGCATCAGATTTAGACACCGAGTGTAGATTTTCATATATAGAGTTAATTAAATCGCTGACTTTCCGAACAAGAATAAAATAAAGATTGTAAGACGAAGACCGATTTTGGGCAACACTATGATTAATCTTTTGCTGATCGTAATTTGTCCAATTAAGTCTATAAAAATCATTGGTTTTTCATTTCTCGATAGCTCTAAAACCTCTTGAGATTTAGACACCGAGCGTAGATATTCATATTGTTTACCTATAGAGTTCAATAAATTGCAAGCTTTCCATATAAGACTAAGATAAAGACTGCAAGACAAAGATCGAATTTGGGTAACACAATTATTAATTTTTGCTTATGGTGATGTATCAAATTACGTCAATAAGTAGTATAATAATTGTTAGCGGTAGAGTTTTTGGCGGGATCTTGGAATGCCATGTAGTGGTCTTTATATTTTATCCATAATCTTGTGTTATTTGACTCTATATTGTGTAAGTTTGGTGGTGCTTTAGGTAATATAGTTTGGTTATTGTGCACAAGTGAAGTGGATCGGAAATAATACCACAGAGCATGGATTCTGACTTGCCACAAAAACTCCCAAGAATTAATGTTAATAATTTTCATAAACAAATTCTGAAATTTAAATATAGTCATTCAATGTACAATTATAATTCATTGTTTTGAGTTTTCAGTTCTGTCGGCAGTCCTTATGACTTTTGCTTTTTTTTATATTTTATCTGACTTCATTGTATTGTTCACATTTCTTATAACTTACGTTATTATACATCTATTAATGAAAAAATAGATACAAGACGAAAAAATTTCAACAAACCTAGCATAGAAACGTAAGTAACTATTTATTTTTTTTTTTATTTAATTAAATTAAACTAACTATTTAATTTAATTAAATTAAAGTTTAAAATTGTGATATACAGCATGTTTTGAAGTGATATCGTCTTATATATCGATGAACATCGGCAGCATGCACAAAAAAGCTTGAGTTATTATTACGTTTCGCCTGAGCCGTGCGTGTAAGCGGGAGCGCGGAACAAGCGATAGAGAGGCGCTATCTTTTGTTTTTTTTTTCCATCTGACTACACTATTGACCTAGCAAGGTCTTAACAGCTTCACCGTACTACTTAGGCGAGTGCTTAAGGCACTCGGCCGATTTTATTTGACAACTGGCTCAAGGGTGCACGACACACCTCAGCTTGGGCTGTTGCCTGATATGTGCAATTCGCGACCTATCTGAGCTAACCTAAGCTAATTATTCATATAAATATGAGTTGTTGAAACATATATATATATACCAAGCATACATACCTCAACAACTCTTCTATATATTTCGTATAGGATATTTTTCTAAATTATTTCAGTTTGATAAGGGGAAAAATTAAACCGTTCCACTTTCATGTGTATGCGTGCACGTGTGTGGAGGTTATATGTGTAATGTTGTCGCAGTGATGTAAGATCTTGTATCACTGTATCGCGCGAGCAGCGCACCCAATGGCTCCATCTAGGCTTGAGCCGCTGCCGAGGGGAGCCTAATCTGGTGTGCGGGGGCGAAATTGACTCCCAGACCACGGCGTCCACACCTCAGATGATGTGGTTACGCAGGCGTGGGCGTGAACACGTTCTATTTGGAGAGACAGGCTGGTACTGATCGTTCGCTGCTGTTATTTTATTGGCACGATGGGTAAAAGTCTTATTTCACGCATTCGATCAATTTTGCTAAAAAAGCGAAATAAAACTAGTATTTTGCACTTAACGTGCTAAGTAAAAATCACGATAATTCTCATTTTCATTCAATGGTAGCACTATACGAAACGAATTACTATAGTAAACTCTGGAACAAAATAATAGGTTAACATGATTGTATGATCATTAAAGTAGTAGGTACTCTGATCTAAACGATTCGAATCAAAAGTATATTTACGGATCACTGTTTAGTAATAGTACCTGGACGACCTAGCCTAGCTCGGATCTTTAAAAAACATTTATAAATTAAAATAAACTGTTAGGTTTGCCTTACAAAATTAGCATTTTTTTTACCAAAAAAAAGACATATCTTTTGCTGTCACTCGGATACAAACTGGGGTTAGACGGATTTTCGAAGCAGCCGATTTTCATCTGAGGTATTTTTGTTTTGACAGCAGCGGCGAAATTTACCTTAAAATTCTAGCTATATTTTTGTTAAAACTCAGTTAAAAAGTTTTCAATTAATGAAATCTAGCTAGATCGATTTATCGTCCCCAAAACTTCCTATATACTAATTTTCACGGAAATCGCTCACACCGTTTCCGAGATCCTGTATACGTAACAATATAAAAATATATAAGAGCTGCTCGTTTAAAGGTAGATTAGATTAGATAGATGTACTTACATCTCTCAGACTATCTGTAGTAAATATAACAGATACGGTGCATATCCCCATTTGAGTTTGTACCATAAAAACAGCTATGAGCGTCCTGGAACCAGAAGTATCATTGCACATGTAAAACCTTATATTATTATTATTTACTTCAATAATATTCGATTAAAATAACCTTAATGTTTGAGTACCTTTCTATAGAAATCAATATAGGCGTAAGAAAATTAAGAGAGCACATGTAAAATATATACAGTACGCACCAAACTTTTGACCGCTCCGTATAAAAGACAAGTTAATATATTTGATTTATATTAATCTTTTGACAACATTATGCATATGCACGACCTTATGGCTACATTTAGAACGGCCAAAAAGATTGACGCGGACTGCACATTCGTAGAACACGGAATGCACCATGTTAACCATTAAAACAAAGGCACTTATTTATTCTAGGCTACGTTAAGTAAGCTTGATATACTTAAACTGAACAATAAATACAAAAAAATATTTAAATATTTTGTAATCACCGATCTTAACAGTTTACAAGATGTCTGTTTACATAGTACTTATCAGAAACTGTTTTGTGCCTGCGTGCACTACGGTACGGTGAGTAGCGATGCGGAATAAAAACGGCATAGGAAAAACATCCGCAATAATTTACGCACACTGCGGTAGAAATTGCGGAATAGTCTAAGAACCCGTGCCCATTAGAATACTGATGCAAGTGAATTATAAGTTATGAATGGCAGATACCTGGTCCATGCATTAATGCTATACGGAACCCGTATCTGTAAGATATGTACGGAATCTTCAGCTGTCGACTAACTTCGTTCAGGGGTTTTAACTAAAACAATTTATGTTCGCTGTTTACTTTGTCACGATAAAATGATGGATTGCAATAATGGAATTAATGCAATACAATGACAATTTAAATAATAGCTACTTTGAAATAAAAGGTAATACAGAAGTTGTGTTAGACGATTTTACTCTAGCTCCTGGTGAACGATACTTTAAATCATTATTGGGGATAACAATCACCAGTCGCTGACACACTAGCGATATATGCACGAGACAGGGTACGCACGTGCTACAAGCGTTCCTCTCAAAAGATAGTCTGTTTTGTTGACAGTAGGCCCCTTATGTGCAGTCTTCGTCTGTTGGTAAGAGTTTTACAAAACCCTTATCTGCTGCTTGACGGAGAGTGAATATTAAATACAGGATTTCACCAAGCGAAAAAAGAAAAACATACGGTATTAAGTACTACAAAAAACGTAAATACTTGCTTTAAAAAGGTTTCGTACTAAATGCATCGCGCTTGCCCCAGGCAAGTTTACATTATCCTTTTTTCGCAAGTCTAACCTAACCTAACCAAGCCGAGACAAAAGAGCAAGACGGCAAACATTCAGCGAGCGCAGTGCATTTAAAACGTAACCTTTTTCAAGCAAGTATTCTATACGTATTTAAATATCTATCTTAACGTTATGATGTCAAGTGACGCGATTGCTTTACGTTCAGAAACAGAATTTGCAATAATCAAAGGCAAATTGATAAAACTAGCAAAACTCGACGTGTCTTATCCTATATGGAAAAATATAGAATTAATGTAATTGAAATTGAATTGAGGCTACCAATCCAAAAAATATTGAGAAATTGATGCAGAGCCGATTCTACTGATATTACGTAATAACAATTTGATCAGTTGGTTCTCTCAATCATATAACAATGTAATAATACGGTCCTTTTTAAAATTTAAAGTACTAAGAGCGCAAGATAAATTTGCAATTCCAAATCCAATACCAAATTTCCATAACATATTTTCTAGCTTACAGTTATAGTATGAACTTTAATACGAGAGTTCTTCTAGTGGATTATAAATAAATAAAGACGTATGCGTAATGCTTTCGGGAGATCGATGTATACAAAGCAGTGATAGAACTGTACAAGTTTTAACTGTGAAAGCAATACCACCATTGCTGACGCAAAATATTTGGCGCGAAAAGAGAATGTGAGAAGGTGGTATTATCTCGGGCGATCCGACCCATTCGTGCTGAATCAGTAATAGCTTCAGCATTTCTCTACCACCTACTTAAAGTGTCGAATCGTTTCATCAAGATATTTCTTCACTTTGGTTGATTCATTCACAAGGCTTCGAATCAGCGTTGATGGACGCAGTATCCTAAATCATAAACCATTGAGCCACTATCGTTTCTAAATGTATAACTTGTTGCTATCTTTTATTATACTGTATAATAATTCTTACCAACATCAAGTGTGTGTGTGCGTTATCAATGCTCCGGTAAATAATGCCAGCATTGTTCCCAAAATTAAACCGACCTGGCTAATAGTGAATGGCAAACCTAGAACACCAGCGCCGAAAACTGTACGTAATAGATCAAAGTACGCCATCTACGGTCTAGAAATAAGACATATTAATATGTAAAAGGAAAAAAAAAGATTAGTTGCCGGAAAAAAAAAGATTGGTTGTCTGTAAAGTAGATTACGGACGATAATTTTGCGTGATAACGTCATAAACAAACAGTAATGAAAAATTGCATACTTTTATGAATTGTTTTTTTTTTTTCGATCTAACTATGCTATTGACCTGGCCAGCTTCACCGGACTACAAAGGAAAGTGCTTAAGTCATTGTACCGATTTAATTTGTGCAACTAACTCAAGGGTTCACACCTTGCCTTGGGCTGTTGCCTGATTCATGCAATTTGTGACCTATCTGAGGTAGCCTAATTGAATTATTTTATATACACATAGATGCGACACAAGCTTCGGCTTAGACCGATCGCCCATCTCTATCGCTTGTTCCGTGCTCTCGGTTGCATGCTCGACTCAGGCGGAACGTGACAATGACTCATGCATTTTCATGCGTTAATCGATTTATAAGACATTATCATGTCAAAAATATAGCTCAGAATTTAGTAGCTACGCCAATTATTACATTTCCCAAAAAAAACCGTTACAATAGCGTGTAATCGACGAAATTGTATTATTTGGAATCTTAAACTTATGCTCGCATAATTTGAAAGGAGTTATAATAAGTAATATGTAAATGTGGAAGATCTATAAGTCTTAGTGGAAGTGTGATTGTATCCTGTAATTTTGTTGAAGCATACCAAAACTGGATGCACTTAGAGAGTTGAGAAGAATTTTATAAAGAGTTTATAGTAAGGGTTGAAAAAGTACACAGCATGAATAGTGTTAAAGGCATAACTGCAATTTGCTATGCTTATCATGGGTGCTGACGAGATTACTTTCAGCGAGGAGGATCTCCATATGTATATAACTTATAATATTTATGTGTCTGTGAGGCGATCATAATTAGCTTCATTAATATGGCAACAACATGTAGCATTGGACGTAGATTTAGCATGTTCCGACTGGTTAAAACCTAAAATCGCTCAATTGACGGGAGACGTGAGATTAAATGGCTTGTGCATTGATCAGTAGGTAGGTTGGTAGTCTTTTTAGTTTTATTTTTTGGCAATTAATTTTCCAGTAGATTATTACTACCATTGTCGAATAGGTTTCTTAGGATCATTTCAATAAACTAAGAAGGTGGTTGCACCTTGTTAGAATTTCCAGGTAGTTTATGTAGCAAGTCAGAATCCATGTTCCGTGGTATTATTTCCCATCCACTTCACTTGTGCACAATAACCAAACTATATTACGTAAAACACGACTGATATGTGTAATAATATGTGGATAGAGTCAAATAACATAAGATTATGAATAAAATATAAATTCACTACATGACATACTAGATCCCGCCGAATACTCCTTTCATCTTTTTTGACTTGGGTATCGTGCAAACCGTTAGCTTTTAGCCCAAAAACATTAAAGAAAAAGAAATACGATGCCGTTGTATCGTACCTAAATGTCGATACTTTTCACGTTTTATTTAATATGGGTTTACTTTACTTTTTACTAATTATTTTTTATCTTACTTGTTTTATTGAATAACTTACCAAGTATTATTAGTTCTTAAACTACAATGATTCCTTGGGATGAAGAAATTTTGATATGGGCGTGAAAAATGTAAATTGTATATTTTGATAAGGTCTAAAAAAATTTTTACAGTTTTTATACCCTTTATAGCTATATAAGCTTAATAGCATATTAATCGTTGTCTTACGTATCTAACCATTAAAAGGCCCATTTCTATCATTTGGTTGAAGTCTATTTAATGCTGAGACCTCACTGTCAACGTATCCTGAAAATGTAGATATAGTTTTGACGTTCATAAGTGCCTTCTAAAGGTCTGTATTAAATATTTTTGATTTTGAATAACAATTAACAGCAGATCTCTCTCTAAGCTTAGAGGGTTTTTCATCTACCATCGTAATTTTACACGATATAATGTAATGTTAAACTGTGATGTTAAACCCAAAAAAATATGCTTATATATTAGGGAAACTATATAACTATAAAATCTATTACCTACTTTATTGGAGATTTAGGGCTCTCGATGCTCTTGTGGATTAAAATCATCTAGTGATGGACGATGAACAGGTAATTTAGCAGTTCGAAAATCTATGTATGACATCCGATTATGAGGTTGAATCGTAAGTTTACTTACGGCTTTAAACGCAGCCCTGGAAAATATAAATCCGGTTTAATATAATATAATATCTCGGTAAGTTTATCGTAGCGTATTTCTAAACAATCTATGCACAGGTCAGAATACTATAATAACGAAATGTACAAACATTTTTTTTGTATTATCTGCTTTATAACGTAAATTCAATTTTATCAATCGCAATATTTATTTTTACGCAGTTTAGTTTGATGTGTACGAGGTGAATAGCTTTTATTTGAATATTTCCGCTAAAAGTCATATGTAAAAAAAGACAAATGCTCTATGACATTTAAAGCCATATGTAGAGTATGCTTTGTCACTAAAATAATAATAAATTGATACTAGCAAATTATGTCTATAGGAGATTCAATGTTATTTATGTTCAGTTATACTTTCTTAATTTAAACTATTTACATGGTAAAGCATAGCGAGTTATTAATGTTTTTATGTTAGTAATAAGTATACTAATATTTTTTTTTTTTGTAACTGTATTCATAAACGCGCTCGTGCTATTTGACAGCGGCATTTTCTACTTTATCTATTACCAAAAATGACATCCAAAAGAAAGTGCTAAAAGGCGGAATTTGCGGTTTTGGATAATATACTTTCATGTTATTTTCTTTTTCATCATTGTTTTAAACCTATTAAATAGAATGTCAACAACAGAGGGAGATCTAGATGTTGAGGTATCCAATGAACGAGAGGAAGGGGAGGTTAGGACGCCGTTTTATCTTTTTTATTTTACTTTTTATGTTATTACAAATAATATTTTAACTTTGTTTATAATAACTAAACGATTGCTTGTACGGTAAATCTGGATTACAGTAGGTATTGTAAATAGTAATGATTCATATGAAATAAGAAAGTCTTTTTGGAATTTTTAGTTGTACAAATTTACGTCGTATACGTATGTAACTATGAATTATATTCAAGGATACTTTATATTTTGTATTTTTGTATATATTCTACATATGTTCTTGCAATTCTATAGTAATTTTAAGCAGCATTTCTCTAACATTATATATTCACTTAATTTTACTCCATTTAAACTCCAGCACTAATGCAGATCTAAGTCTGTAAGGATTCAACAAAATTATCAATATAATAGTATGCTAATGTTATTATTGTTCACAGTTGGAAGACTCTGATGTTGAAGATGGTACCTATATTCCCCTAGTGAGACCAGAAGCTTTCAACCCTCCTTCTTTGGTTCATATGCAAATACAAGATGAGCAAAGTGATGACCAATCTCCACTGGAATCTTCTGGATCTGAATCGGATGATGAACCTCGTCGACATCCCAAACGAACAAAATTAAGACCGCAGAGACCACAGCAATCTGGAAATACTAACAAAAAAGATAAATATAATGTGTGGTGTAAATCTTTAGAGGTATGTTGAAACAATGATTGTTCAGTTTGAAAAAAAAAGTTATTACATATTCTGTCTATAAATATAAGTAGGTAAATGTCACTTACCATAGACTACATAAATTAATCAGTGGCTTTATGTGTAAAAAGTATAAAGTAAAATAGTATACCAATATGTTTTTTAGGTACTTTCGTATTAATTGCACGGGACAGGCCTACCGCTGGCCACAGCCGGCTCAGGTGATTCTTTTAACACAAGTGTAACCTAACCAAAGCGAGATAAAAGTGCAAGCAGTTGAAAAAAAAATTAACCTAACCGATTTATTTTTCTCCATTTGCCTATATTGGTTCAGTTAGGTTAGATTAGAAATGTTAAACAAACTGTAGTCCGGTGAAGCTGTTAAGACCTTGCTGGGTCAATAGCGAAGACATTTAGAAAAAAAAAAAAAAAGTTAAACAAACTGCTTTGCTATTAATACATTTGTACCATTTTGTACATAGCAACTTGATGACTTTTAAGTTAAAACAAAACAGTTTCATCTTGGTTTGGTTAGACTTGTGTAAAAAGATGATGTTAGCTGGTCGCAGCACCGGACGATGAGCATGATCCATTTAACACGAAAGGACCTTTTTTACTATTAATAAACAAAACCCTTTTTGGTTTGGGATGATTAAATGTTTCATTATTTAATATAAAAAGAATTAACATAGTTCCTAATACCTAAGCTCCCTTTGGAAGAAGATCTTGATACTGAACTAGTTTCATCAGCATATTATTATAAATTGGAACTACAGGAATTAAAATATATATGAATTTGAAAGTAATATTCATGTAAAATTTATTTTAGAACAAAATTTAAATGATCGATGAAAAGCATTTATTGGTTAATTATAAGAGTATAAAGAAAACCGATGTAATTAAAAACTTTATAACGCATATCTGTCAAACTTGATGCCTACATGGGCAGAGGCCATGCCGAAAACAGAAAAAAAAAACTGTTTAAATTAATAAATATTTAAAATATATTCAGGTTGATTACTACAGCTGACTTATACAACACTAACATATTATACTTTTAGTATGTATAAATGATGAATACATGAAATAACATTGCATTCTACACAATAAAAAAAAAATGTATGTCTCCCACATGACTAAATTCACAAGTGTGACACAAATTGATATTGTTTGTGTTTGCAAAATGCTAGAAAGACAGAGTGTATTTATTTTGTATTTTCTTATACAATTCTGTCAAACAACACAGATTTAAAATAGCAATCTTTGCAACATGCTGTATCTTACAATCCTCAAAATACTCTGAGTGTATGCCTACTTTTTCTTATAACCTATAACTGAAGATATATAAAATATAATCCAAATATTATTTCTTTATTCATTTCAGGAAGATATTCTAACTGAAGATATGGTTAGCTGCGATCTGACTAAACGAAGTCGTTATGGTGTTGAATCTTATGATTATACAATTAAGTATAGATTAGATGATAATCATGTATCTAAGAAAGTCTTCGCTAATGACACTAGTTATGTAGATGATAAAGCTTCAAATAAACGTAGGCATTCAGATAGATCCAATGTAAAGTTACGGTTAGGCAAGAGAGTGAATAGTAATCAACAGAAGCAACCTAAGCAGGAACCGAAGTATTTGTCAGATTTATCAGTAACAACAACTGATTCAGTAGAAATTATAGGAGCCGATATAGCTGGTAAATTGTCTGAAGAAAAGAAAGAGTTAGTAGGTAAGTTTCGTTTTTTTAATGCCTCTCAATGCACCTCCCATACCTGTATATATTTGCAGAAAAATGTATGTATGGTCACATTCTCCAAAGTGGTTAGCTTAGACATGTCGCATTCTGAATTCAGACAGTCCAGTAATCATGTCAAAAGGATGTGTGTCCAAGACAGTTCAATTGCTGTCTCCCTTTACATGGACCCGTCACAGTGACACAGTTTTTGGAATTAACCAGTGTACATCCAGCTGCCAAGAGGCTTGCAGCCTTGTTTACATACAGTGGTAACTGGTGCTAGATTGTAAATCTCTTGATAGTTGCAATTGTTTCCCTATTATATTTTTCTTCTTATTAAATTGAAATCAAAATCAAAAATACTGTACTCCATTTAAACACTGAGAAGAAGTACTTTTTGTTTTCTGATTCCAAATATATAGAAAACTTAATATTTCAAATTATGTGACATGCGCATCTTTCTTTTGAAGATAACAAGAAGAACCTTATTCTTATAGCTATTTACACATAATCAATAATATTATACGTAAAAAAGTGTAGATACGTTACATACCTGATATTATGATGATACAAATGGCATAAACACATATATAAAACAATATTCCCCGTCAAAAAAAAGATTAATTTTCTTTTTCTAGAGAGGATTGTACAAGTGCTCGGAGCTAGTAAAGCTATTGAAATTTACAAAGAGACACAGAGGGTCGAAGCTGATGGAGGCATGCTTGTAATGGTAAGTCATCAAATAGATAAATAATCCTCAAAATATATAGTACAAATTTTAAGAAAAGAAGAATAAGTAACTCCAGAAGACATTAAAGACAAAAAAATTTGAATTAAAAAAAAATCGGTACTCACGTATATAATGCACCACATTCGTTGACCGCTACCGCGGCCAGCCCGCGTTATCTTTTTTCGCAAGCCTAACCTAACCTAACCAAAGTAGGTTAAACATGTGAAACAAAGACACTGCATTTTGTATGTTAAAAACTAAAAACAATACAGTTTCGGGTTTAGGAAATTTGTGTTACTTAAAATTATTATTTTTTAGAATGGTACGCGACGAAGAACTCCCGGAGGTGTATATTTGTATTTATTAAAACAAAATGACGATATTACTTCAGAGATGATTAGTCAGATCTTCAATGAAGAACGGAAACAAAATTCACGTAGAATTAAAAAGATTCGCGCCAAGAGTCGTCAAAAAGTAATGGAACAATTAAAACAGAGTCTCACAGGTAAATTTCTATACAGCTTCTTGTAAAATGTATTAACATAATTAATCTGCCTTTGAGTACAACATTGGTGTTGGTAAACTCCAATGCAGTCACTATTAATTGACAATTTTAACAGGGACTTCTAGATATTTTGCATAAGTGATTACCTGAAAAATGTATAAATCATAGAGGGAATGAAATATCCATGGTAATAGCGAGTGTATATCAATATATTGTCGTGTTATTTTAAAATAATGATCTTATAAGGTTCATAGTGTGAGCAACATGATATGCTGCTCTTGTACCTGCTGTTGTAGCTTGTTCATGTATTGTGACTGTATACGCTAAATATTTCCCTTGTCTATAATAAAAACTGATGATTGATACTGAACAGCAAAATGATTGATGTCTTCAATTGTATTAGTTAATTATTTAAGTTAATAATTGTATTAGTTGTAGGAGTCGCAAGTGTGTTGCCAGCCTGTGTTAGGAGTAGGGAATGGGGAGAGAGAGTGGGATATGGGTCTCCGGCTCTCTCACTGACCGAATGAAATGCAACAATGCAAGCACTGTTACTTCACGTCAGTTTTCAGTGGGTCTGGTTGTAGTAGTCCGGACGAGCAGACCTATTCGTACTGTAACCAGTTAAGCTTCAGCATTGCTCTACGTCTACGATAATGTTTTTTTTAATATACTCTATAGGTTTTAGTGCTTGTCTACAATTGTATCTGATGTTAAATGACGATATTGTCTAAGATGGTAAACACGTTAATCCTAGAGAGAGGACTGGCTCTTACCTTCAGTAAGTGCAGTTACCGGCACACACCAACATGTCCTTGGCGACAGATTTCCAACTTGAGGGTGGTAGCTAGCCAGACGGACTAAGGAAAAGCCCTATCACCATCCTCCAGAGTCATCACAATGTTTTCTTCACAAAGAACTCGATTCAGTTGCTAGGATGTGAACCTACGTCCATTGAGGCGATGTACATATATGTTATCAACTAAGCGAACATCATTTGATTTATATAGTTATTCTATTATGATTTATTATTGACATACTAGTGGTCTACGCGGACGTCACACCCTGATAATTAAAGAAACATCTAGAAATAGACGGAAGCCTAACCTACCGAATCTAATTGTGGATCTAAACTAAACTCAAATCTACTGGAACACACAATTTCCTTAGAATCGGTCCAACCGTTTTGGAGGAGTTCAGTAATTGCTATAATGACCACAAAAAACGCGTTGAATAAAAAAAAGATTCTAAGTAAAAATTACGTGTTAAAAAGGGGTTTAATAAATATATCACATGTTGTTTCTGTACGCTGAGAACGAAGTGCAAATTATGTCCTTCATAAGGTTTATAGTTTTTTTTAAGTCTGGTAAATAAATAAATGGTTAAATTTGAAGATCTTGAGAAATAACGTGTTCCTGATATTTGAACAGCTAAAGTTAGATTCAGCCCATTTTGAAATGTGACAACTCAATTGCAGATTCAGAGTTACCATCGCTACTGTCACGAGGCGAGGCAACGGTTCAGTCTGAACATGGGTCGAATCCTCCACCATCCCCAGCCACAGATGCACGTGACTGTTCGAGTGATAGTGAAGCACACTCGAGTGACCCCACGGACCTCTCTACGGGGTCCAGAGCGCGGTCAGCCTCGCCCACACCTCCTCCTCCGCCTGGACGAGACCCTCGCCAGTTACAGGAGTACGATGACGATGACTTCCTCGAAGTCATGTGCAACGACGACATGGATCTCTTCTAAAATGTCTTGAGTGATGGCATCTATTATTCCTGAACGAGATGGCTCAGTTATGGCCAGTCTTTTAGTCAATTGCTCTTAATATATCAGAGATTACACTATATGCAACGTTGGTGCACTCAAAAGACTGTAATTAACACCTTATTTATTGGTAGAGAATAAGTGTTTTATAAGGAAACATATTAGTGGTCAGTGTTTATGTTACAAAATTATCATTTCATTATTTTGTATCGTTATTGTGTAAATAAAGTGGAAAAATTGTTATAGTAGGATACAGTGTGATTAGTTATTTATAAGGCAAGTAGTGAAGCCATTGGAATGAACCCTCAGCATGTAAGTGAAACCTCCGTTTATGTAAATTTTGGTTCCAATACTGTTTTTGATGTGAAACGTCTATAGGCGTGGGTAAATCGAATTGTAAGTGTGAGACGTGGCGACGTGATGCCACGCGCAAACAACTGTGCACAATCTCTCTTGTCACGCCGAGCTCGCATAGCTATAGTGTATACAATATTGTTTACTACGTTACACATGTGTTTCACATTTGCCAGGCGTCCCGTGACGGCTCCATTTTTTCAAATCATATTCATTCAATTTGCGTCATTGAGGTATACTTTAATTATTCGTTTAATTCATTATTTCCTGTGCACGTCTTCATATCAAAAACTGTCCAGTCAAACGTATTGTAACATAATTCAGAATTATGTGATGTGACCTCAGAATATTTTATTACTAAAAAGTTATTTTTAATGTACAATATCCGAAAAATTCTATTTATTATGATTGTAATGATTATAAATGTGAAATAATTATGCCTATTTCGAATCTTCAAGTTTTTTTTTTGTTTTAAGCTTTCAGATTTTCATTTTTCTGCCAAATGAAAATGACTTGGCCACTATTAATCTTAGTCTTGTGAGTGTTACCTATTAGTATTGTATGTATTTTTTTATATACTGAAACAAAATTTTCAAAACTGATGGTTAAATTTCTTTAATAAATTCGTAATCCGGAAATATTTTGTTCTAAGTTATCAACAAAAAATAATAAGAAATTTGCCAGCTTCAAAATTACAACATTCATTTCTTTCCTAAGTTAGTTGCCGGGATCTAAGATCTTAATTGTTTGTGTCAAAGTCTCATATTAAAAAATAATAGGTACATCTAAAAATATTTTATCTCATATATTGACATTTTCACGTTATAGATCGTAAATGCCTTATGTATTCTTGATTGTATATGGAAAACGAGTATTTACAGTTTGTCTTAGGATAAGTGATATTATGTATGTTTTTTTTTTCGAACTGACTACGCTATTGACCTAGCAAGGTCTTAACAGCTTCACCGAACTATTATGTATTTAATGTAGGTATATACATAGATAACGTCGTTTCGCTTGCCGAATATGATACCTACGTACAATTCACATATACTTTTAAACGCGGTTAAAATAAAATTCCGAGGTTTTTCGACGAAATTTTTCTAACACAAAAAAACGAATTAGGACGGAGTTATCCATAGTGAGGAAAAGGATTGTAAGCTTTAAATCAATAGACAACAATAACGTATAAACAATACGGTTTGTCGGTACACCGCGGGGTTTTAGTCCGTGAAAGTCGGACATAATTCACTCTCTCCCCCGTATCCATAAGGGATTTCACCACGTTAATAAAAAAAGGATTATCTATGAATGGAATAGGAATTACAGAGTATTTATTTAGCGTCTTTATGGGTATGAATTTTGAGGTTACTTTTTTGCGCGATCTGGAGACGGAGCTCCGTTACGCAGAGATATCTCCCATAGGAGTAGTGTGACACGTATATTTGATAGCCAGCGTTTTTTTTTAAATCAAAATTTGTCCTGTTACCAGTAGTAAAATCATCATTGTAGCTAATAACTAAATGGTATTATGAAATAATAATAGCTTTCGCTCTTCTAAAAAGTAACATTGGTATATTGGTATCGAGTTTGGCAAGTGCGACAACAATAAATGCTACGTAAAAACCAATAGCATCGATCTATTTATATATAGAATTAAAAGAGAATCGGCTATAAAGTTAAATAATAAATATTTGAAATTCTAAGGCTATTTATTAATTGAAACAAAAAACTCTTCCATAGGAAGATTAATCACGAGGTCTTGGAGGCCCTTGGCATAAAAATGTAAATATATTAAATTACTGGCCTCCCAGACGACCTTTCCTAGTGCTACCTACACATGAAAAGTAATAGAAAAATGTGAGACTCCAGACAGTTATTTTTGTTATATATAGATATAATAATATCTCTAAATTGCTAAACATATTTTTGTTGTTCTGGATCTTGGGAAGCCTGTAAATACTTTGAGATTTGTTGGTATTCGGAAACCTTCCTACAGCAAGTAGCCTACATCGGGCTGTGCCTCCGCTTTCTTATTCTTTCGCCACTGCTGCTTTCATCACATGTGTGTGTACTATTAAAATTAGTTGATGAATCTATGTGGGCATTAAAGTGTTCATATCCGCCTATAAAATTATTTTTGTAACTGTCAACTAGTTTGGGGCCATCTTGAATTAAGTCATACTGAATTTTGTAATCTACACTTACTCACAATTGCAAATGTAAAAATTGCTTTTAAAAATATTATTGAACTCCATTCATATTTGTGTGACGTAACTTGTGGATGGTCCCTAACTTAATCAACTTGGCTGTATATTTAGCTGTAGATTTAGACAATATTAACTTGGTCATTAATATTTTAGTTTAGTTTTTAAACTACTAGTTATTAAAATGACGTTTATTCGATTTATAGTATAAAACTATTTTATCATTAATTTCTGAAATATTATAGTATTTAATGGGTTTGATTCAAATAAATAATTAGTTTAAATGTTGCTTAGTAAAAATTAACAGCTCATATTAACCTGAAAAGATACCTAATTAGTTAAATACATTTAGTATTCATCTTAACAGCCTCCTTAACAGTAGATTGCGGGAGTCCCTATAAAATACTTTCATTATATCTAATGTAATATTTATATCCGTATGCCTATGTTTTATCTAAAATTAAAACTATAAAAATATCTGCCGTCTTGAGTAAGTTAAAGTTTTTTTTTGGTTGCGTCAATTGGATCCAACGTTGCGTCAACTTCAAATATTTGAATTTTAATCTTCTAGAAACATAAGCATACATATTTTTTTTCGAACTGACTACACTATTAACCTAGCAAGGTCTTAACAGCTTCACCGGACTACTGAGGCGAGCGCTCAAGGCACACAGCCGATTTTATTTGACAACTAGCTCGAGGGTGCACTTTTTCTAAGCTAACTTAACTAATCATACATATATGAGTTGTTGAAACATATATGTGTACCAAGCATACGTACGTCAACAAATCCTGTATATATTTTGTATCAGATAATTCTTTTAACTATTTCAGTTCGATAAGGGAAAAAAATAAAACCCTTCCAGTTTCATGTGTAAGTGTGTATGCGTGCACGTGTGTGGAGATGATATGTGTAATGTTGTCGCAGTGATGTAAGATTTTGTGTCACTGTAGCGATAGAGCAGCGCACTCAAGGGCTCCACGCCGAGGGAACGAACATAGACTTGAGCCGCCGCCGAGGCCTAATCTGGTACATACATTTATGTGAAATATTGACCGTCTTGATTACATCTCCTGATGCAACATTTTTTTATATAATTTTTGTAATATTTATTACCATATAGTTTAAATATATTTGTTTATGCATATATTATATATAATTGGCCAAGAATATGTATCTGAATTATGAATATTTATTATTCATAAGTACTGATCGTCTTTTATACAAATGGAATGCTTTAGTACTGTGAAGTTGACATTGTATAGTTGATTGGAAGTTACAGAATTGGTGTCTCAATATTTGTATAATAAACTTTTAAAAAATCTTTGTTGTTTTATTATATTATACAACACAAGGAAATAATGACACAGAAGTTATGAATTTTCTTTTCAATCAATTCGTCAAGATAGCAACTAACGCGAGGGTGCCGAGCTTCTGGTACTTGCCGGTAATTTCGCGAATTATTTCTAACTATCCAAGCACGCTAACTAAATATTTAAACGTATTTGTTGTCTGATAATTTTAGTTAAGTCTAACTAGCCAAAAAAGAACTAAAATTAAAAACGGAACTATTACTCGACCGTCTAGACTCCTAAAGGTGCTGCATCGTTCGAGATATTTGTGAATGTGGTGTATCACGATAGCGGTATGCTTTCAAAGCGATAATGAAATGCTTGAAAAACGCTCTAGGACTCCATTTCGGAAACTCGGACCTATGGTCTGTGACCTCATATTAAGTCGTATTTATGGGAGGGCTTAGTCGATTGGCGTCGTACAAACCAATTTCCTAATTGGATTATTTGTTCACCTATCCGCGGCAACATACACATAATGGTGATGGTGACGTCTAGAAATGACGCCTCTAATCTCTCATCCACCAAAAACGTATGTAATTATGTTTGTAAAGATATGTATCATGAAAATATAAAACAGATTGAGTTTTAATTGGGCTGTTAGTAAGAACTGGTGGCAGCTTTGACGTTCATACGCCCTTCCTCGAGGCCTCAATTAAGTATTTTTGATTGATTGAATGCTATAATACAATATAGTTATTATAACACTCACTATATGATATAAACCTTTTTGTGACAGAATGTATACGTCATATTTACAGTAATACTACAATTACATGAAAATAATTTATTAATAATCTACAACATTTTAACAAATATCATATTCATTCTTTAAATAACATAATGATAATTATTAAAAATTAAAAAATACATACTTCATTGTTTTAGAATATATGTTGATAAAAATATAATATTTCGTTATTGTTTCTATTTTGTACACAAACATTTCAATTTTCGTCATAAAACTTTTTTTCTATGTAAAGTATCAAAGTACAAGTCTATTGTATCTAATGTACAAATAATTTACCATAAGTTTTTAAATTCAGTTTTATTTCATGTTCAATTTTGTTTTAAACTAAATTCCACTGCTATAAAATGATACTAGGAAATTAACATATTTGAGATTCATCATTACTATGCTTTTTCAGTTTCATGGGAAATCCAACATCTGAAAAATAAATTTTAATGATTATTGCACTTCACTTATCACAACTGTGATAGATTTTAAATATAACACATTCCGGTCTTCTCTACAGATACTCGTAGTCCTTGTGTTCATGTACTAGACGTTAAATTTTATAAAGAAGTTGTAAACAATGTTTTTTTTAACTTTATCTCTAATTCCAGATATGGCTTGTATTAATGCATTATTATATGTTATAAAGCAGTACTAAGTTGTGGAGAGTTCTCTAAAATGTAAGAAATTTCAACTGCATTAAAGATTTTGTGGAGAACGGCATTTTTTTTTTTTGACTAAATTGGTTTGCCGGGTGACACTTCAAGAAACTGCGTTACGCTCCGCTCACGTTATGCGCTCACAATGAGAGCGAGTGAGAGGCACGCGTCCCTTCCACTCGGGCATGGTTAGCCCGCCTAAGAGCGAGAGAGACAGACATAAAAAGTGAAAGGCACGCGTCCCTTCCACTCGAGCACAGTTAGCCCGCCTAAGAGCGAGAGAGACAGAGCGAGAGAGTGAGAGAGATAGGCATACACACCGGTTCATGTCTTGCGCTTCTATTTCGCTTAGTTCACATTAAAATTATTTTACCACTCAAAGTCGTTGTCACGTAAAACTTTCGCCCGTATACCGACTTTACAGGCAACCAATTTTTTCAAAATGTTCAAAAACGGCACTTTGTGGGCATAATATAAAGATTCTAACAATTCTATTAAATGATTCATAGTAAAATAATTTGCATATCTGTTATATTTGTACAAATAAAACAGATCCATCTCTAATTATAGTATGAACTGTGTGTCAAGAGCATATTATACATGTTAACATATTCACGTTTACATACAATATATAGAATACTAGTATACATAGAGGAAAAAAGTATGTAACACTAAAATGATAAACCTCGGTCTGTTTTCATGTACTTGGATTTGCATCCATAACTGTGTATGTATAAATTGTTTGAACATTAATTTTTAAAATGTTAGTTAAATCATTATAGCTTATGTGGGGTTAATTTCAATTATTTAAAAAATTGTGATAAAGTGATAGCCTAGTAAGTAATAGTAGAAAAAGTGGATAAATCATAAGGTCAAACTGTATACTGTATTATGCTCATTATGGCTTTGATGAAGATGATAGTATATAAAAATGTTTAACTATATGAACAGTAGAATAAATGTTCCTACATTTTAAAATATCTATTTCCTTTTTTTATCATGTATGAGTACTCCTTATAAAAAGCATGTTCAATGATCTTAAAAACAGAAGACACAATTTATATAAACATACTGTATATATGGAATACTTTAAATAGAAGTTTTATGCAATCTAAAACAATCTGTTAGAAGTTAGAAAAATATTAAATTATAGGTAATCTGGTGAAGCTATAAAGACCTTGCTAAGTCAATAGCACAATCAGTTAGAGAAAAAAAAATTATAGGGTATTTGGGGTGTAACGGTTGGCCATAACATCATAAAACTTGAGACACCCAAGCCAACCTCACCTGCACGTGGTGCACCCTGCTGATCAACGAACGAGGCAAATGGCGAAAGTGGGGTGGTAGGCTTTTACAGCCTGACTGGGATCAGCCTGTGCATATCCAGTTTTTTCCAGACCGGCATGATAATAGTGACTGGCGATGGCTAGTGTGTCACTCAGTGGTCGCTATTGTTTTTAGATTGTATTGTGCTTACCATCAGGCATAGTGCAGTGATTTTGCCATGCTACAATAAAAAAAAAGTACAAGGAAAATGTACCCACATTTTCACTTAACTGTATAAATTTCAGTTTTGCCAAAAATTATAACAGTAGCTAAGTTAAATATTATGTAAAATCTGCTGGAGAACAAGCACATTTATCCTGAGTAACACTTCAAAGATTAAGTATTGACGTAATTATGGCTGACAGAAGTACGAAAGATAAGTTAGATAAAATTAAATAAGATCTGAAAGTTATCATTACAGAGGTATAATAATGTAACCCTTACCAGTTGTGGTAAACATTTTTCTATATGTTCTATGTCTACTTTGTTGCAGCCCTCACATAAAGCCTGGTTGGATGCCCTCAAACAGGTCTCCATAACAAGACATTTTGCTACTTCAACTACTAATGATAGGGCATCATTACCAAGTTTAGTTTTGTTGTCTTGAAACGAGTTGTTCAGGAGCTCTTTTATTACTTGCTAAAAGGAAAAACAGAGCTGATAATGTAAAACTAACGTTTAAATATTTACGTTTCCGATAACCGCATACTGTTTTTTAAATGGAAAAACTGTTTATCAAATATAGGATTTAATAACTCACCTGTTTTATGGTATTTTTCACATTAGCTGTTATGGTAGTTGGATTAATTTTGTCTTCATTTTCATTGCTGTTACGAGCCATAGTATCAGAGATTTTTTATATAATTATTCTCTATTGAAGGTTTAAAATATTAATTTGGATCTAATATGTGTGTGAAAGATTAAGATCACCAAATAATAATAGTTAATACTGATAACAATTAGGGATGCTCGATATTCATCGATGTTATGAGAATAAAGTAGAAACTAGATAATTATCAAATTGGTAAGCTGTACGAAGTTATTTCTTTGCATTACCTTTTTTTGGTCACTGGCCAACTCCTGTACCAGAAACGGAACTGACAACTAGGACTGTTGATAAAATATCGATATATCGAAATATCGATATTTTTATCTTAAAATATCGATATTTTTTAGTAATATTTTTTGGGCGATATATCGATATTTTGATATTATAATTTGGATATCGGCGGTCGATTTTTTTTTTATTCATAATCATTTTCTTAGCCTTATTCCACCTAGGTTGACTCGATACATTATATTTTTCTTTTCCAGTCTCCTCAGTCAGATATAATCTCAGAATTCACACCTATTACATATGTTATTTTTACATACTTTATCCATACTTTAAAACTATTCTAGTTATAAGTCTTTCATCTCTCTTTATGACATGCCTGTATCATGCTAACCTATTATTTCTCAAATTGTCTGTCACTGGTGATGTTTTCAATCTTTATCTGATACGTTTTTATTCTATCACTTCTAGTTACACCATACATCTTAACAATCGCAGTTCTGCCGTGTACAGTTTTTTCTCATCCGTTTCTTTTGTAACCTAGCACTCAGATGCATGCAGTATGACTGTCTTATAACAATTTTATACGCCTTCCCCGTGAGTTTCAAGGGCATTCGTGGATCGCATAGCCTGAACATCTTTCTCCATTTAGTGCATCCTGCATTTATCCTATTCCTTCCGTTATTGTCTATACTGCCACGTTTTGAATCATTGAATATGAAGCACGCTCGTAGTAATCGAGTACCTAGTGAAACAGCTGAACATATGAAGTAAATAGTATTTTAAAAATCTCTTGCTGAAAAATATTCATTACCATCAGCCTGTAAAAGAGCCACTGCAGGGCTACAGACCTTTTCCTGAAAGAAGGTATGGACATAATCACCACACTAGCCCACGGCGTATTGGCAATTTCAAACTCTGAGAAAACCACAATTGTACGTTTTCTCACATATAGTAATACTACCAGAACATTTCTCAAGCTCAGGTTTTCTCACGGGGTTTTCCTTGACCGTCAGACGATACTGTTACCAATTTAAATTAGTAAGTGCACGCGAATTTTGTAAAATTCATTATTACACATCGGGGTCCGAACCAGCAGACATCGAAATGTTATTTTACTAGTGAAACTAGTAGACTACCACTATTTAAAAAACTTGGTAACTGATGGACTAAAAATATTGGTACACATAATTATCTTATTTAGATAAAACAATAATGATGACGATTATCAATATGATTAATGACGTTTGTGGCTCTTAGAACTGTACTGTTATATTTTAAAACATATATGGGATAAACTGTACAAATATACTGGATTAAAAACTATAAATCAATGTTAAGCTGAAATACATTTTTTTAACATAGCCGATATATCGAAATATCGATATTTTTTTCCAATATATCGAGGTCCGATATTGATATTTTCATAAATATCGATATATTGAAAATCCGATATTTTTAAAAATATCAACAGTCCTACTGACAACATGGAAAACACCCGATAAAGTTTTTTTTTTTTTTTTTACAGTCAGATTTGATTAGTAGTAAAAACATCGATGTTTATCGTACACCGATACTTTTGAAACGATGTTGACATTGATGTTTTTCTAATATCAATCATCCCTAATAACGATACTGGCAAGAGGGATAAAACGATACATCGATGTTAGAAAGATGCAAAAAATAAATATGTTGTGATTTATTAGCTAAATCATGCTTTTTAGTGATGATCTGGACTGTTGTTAAAAATGTAGTTAACCAGCACTAACTACAGGCGAAAAAGTTTTATTACCGTTCTTAAAGCTGAAACGCATTCATTGCCTCCAAATTGTCAACACACATGTATAGATCTGTTCTGTTCTATACCAGCAAAGATTACTATAATTCAGCACAAAAGTTCATTCAGATATAATATCGTAGTTGTTTTGTTACGCGCGTAAATAAATTAAATACCGTTTACGTTGATAAAAATATATGTTGTAGTTATTGAAATAAATAAAATCAAGTAGACTTACACTTAAAATAAATAGATTATCATACAATTTCAGTAAAATCGCATATCATCCTATGATGCTGTCACGATCCTCTTGAAGACTGCTTCCTCATTTTTCTTTCGTTTATTCCGATTGAATCCTGCGCTGATGTACCGCGGCGAGGTTAATATATCTTAAAGGAGGGCGAAAGACCGACGTCATTATTCGAATAACTCAACAACTTTCGCGACGGACTATTTGTAGAACCCCATTGTATTACGTTCCCATGGTCGATGAGCCATGCTTTATTTACTTATATTGAGTTCGCATGAAAGTTTAACACTAATATATGTATATTTAAGCTATAATAATCCTAAGGTATTTATTTATCTACACAAGGGTGGAGGTTTGTAATTTTGTGTATCAGTCGATTATTATAATAAGTATTCATTATGATTAATTTAAAACTACATTAGTTGCTTCATTCGTCTACACTATCTCATATCATGTGGCGATAAAGTTATGTACCTACAGAATTTCTGTATATCACTAAAATTGTTGATTTATCAAAATTTCTCTATATCCCTTAATAGTATAATGCAAGCACCTCTCTGTAGGTAATCCTGGTGGCACCCATGTACGAGGGAATACATATAATAAGAACATAAATTAAGCGTGACTTTACTATTCAGATTTTTGAAAAAAAATTGGGTCAAATTAATGGGATATAATATTTTTTAGAAATGTCTGTTTGTATATGCATCATTGCTAAAGTATTGCGTTTATGATCAAATTTCATAAAAATCATAAACCATATCACCGAGCAAAATTTAATCTTTGTTTCATTAAAATCGGGTAACTTTATCAAAAGCTATTGTAATTTGAATAGTGTCGAGAGTTAAGTCCATAAAAAATTGTATTTATTTTCAGTCTCTTTGAAAAACAGTGTATTTTATCTTATAAAGGTATATAAATGAATTGCCGTTGAGCGCACAACACGAAAAAGTGTTGAATATAAAGCGATAAAATCGGTTTTATTTCAGACACTTGGCTATTACGTTCAGAATGATATCATTAAATACCTACATAATAAAATTTTAAGAAACTATTATGTTTATAGGCACTACCCGTCAAGCTATGTCTATTTTCTTTCCATGCAGAAGTGGGGCAAGCGGTATGATGCGCATGTCTAGGACAACGCAGACAAGTCGCGGTTATCAGCTAATATGAAAAAAAAAACGAAATGTAATTATTTTTACGGATAGTTTATTATTAATTAAATTACAATAAAACATTAACAATGGTTTTATAATTTGTCACACATACATACAGTACAATAAAAGTAAATTATGAGTGTTCGCTTAGAACTAATATTTCTAATAGATACAGAATCCGTTCGTGAATCTCGTCTATTGTTTTATCTGTTAATGAGTTCGAAATCTTATGTACGAAATTTTTTTCTTCTAAAATTTCAATAATTGTTTTGTTCTTCCTCTCTTCGGGCGTTAAGGATTCTTTCAACATCTCCAGAATTAATTTATCTTCATCTCTTTTCCACTCGGGCGGTTCAGATTTTATGTCTTCCTCTTCTATAATAGTCATGGGATCCTCAGACATGTCACTCATAACTTCTTCATCTTCATTTCTTTGTGGTTCACTCATTTCACTGTCAGTGTTGTTCGTCTGCAATTTATTTGTTATAGGTATTTATGTTAGTGCTGACAAGTAAAAAAGTTCAATGAGATTGTTACAAAGATGGTAAATAACGATTTACAATCGGGGTGTGCGAGTATTCGAATTAACGAATTATTCGATAGCGTATCAACGCGAATAATTCAAACTTTTAAAATAATTTTAACGAATTACATACTTATCAAATACTAAATAATTATTGCAAACTTAGGTCTCTACATTCGTCTGTCAGTTAGAGGAATTTTAATTAAATCATAAAATTATTTAATTCATATTTTTATGGAAAAATGTACTTTTTCTATAAGTATTAGTTTAATAATTCTTCCAAATTATATAGATAAATTCGAATAGTTATAATTATTTTTTCTTTATTCGACACAAACATCATTATTCGTATTGAGTATTATTTTCACACCGCTACATGCTTCTAACTGGAAGCAACAGTTTTATAAGAAAAATTGACACTTCTTAATTTATCTTATTCTTAGAAGTTTCAGTAGAATAGAGTTTATGTGATAATATTAAATTTAATATATACAAATCATGTTGTAGTAAATTAAGAGACATGTTTAGATAACTTTCATGAATTATTATATTTTAAATACAATCACTTACTGTTTCATTCACTATTGGCTTATCAGATTCCGGATGAATTACAATACTCTTTGAATCACATGTTATTTTTATATGTCTGAAAAAGAGGAAATATCAAAATTAATTAGCATTACTATAAAATTCAATACTACCTACTGTTTCGCTTTGCTTTTCTAGACGAAAAGTACCCTATATCTTTTCCTGTACCCCTGACAACGAGTATGCAAAATTTAATAATAATAAATTGGATTAGTTAAGACGAGAAAACGTAATAAGCAGACTGACAAACTCACTTTATAATGTTAGTATAAATGAATTGTCAATATATCCTAATTAGAAAATGGTAACTAAACATATAAAATAGTATATCAAACAATTATCTACACATATAAAGTATCCAAATATTATAAAAGAAGATAATGATCTTGAGATTTAATAAAAAAGCCCAGTTAATAATATTTCTTTGAGAATAATCAAATCGACATATTTTTTTACCCTTGCTACCTCTGTTAGCTACCACAATCGAGAATTTTCACACAGGAAAATATGGGGCGTCTCATCGAAACGAAGCTATTCACAAAGATTCACCTGATACTAATTATTTTTAACCGACTTCGAAAAAGGAGGAGTTTCTATGTTCGGTAAATTATATAAATATTTAGTAAGTAAACAAAAAAAAATCAGCTGATTAGTAATCATTTTTGAAGATACAAGAAGGAGGAGGGGACTCTTTGATCAAACCATACATTTTGTGGGACAAATATTTTTTCGAATAATTTGGATTTCGAATTAATTATCATTATATTTAACAAAAAAAAAACAGTTAGTAATACATTTTTGAGAATCATCAAATCAACATATTTTATCCCTGCTACACCTATTACCTACCACAATCGAGTTTTTGTATGGGAATTTGTTGGGCGTCTCATCAAAATAAAGCTACAGAGGGAAAATTTGGTGGATAGTGCAAAATTGGACCGTGACTCCTGGACTACATGGGGTACCACCTTTCAAGAATAAAGTACTGTTCCAGAGTGATTTGTTAATTCCTATTATAATACTAGCCGAGACGCGTGCAAAAGCTAGTATTTCATATTTTAAATTATACAATTAAATGTATGCAGGAGTTTTTGGCAGGATCTTAGTCTGTGAGATAGTGGATTTTATATTTTATTCATAATCTTGTGTTATTTGACTCATACATTTTGTAATATTAGTGGCATTCTACGTAATATAATTTACTTATTATGCACAGCTGAAGTGGATAGAAAAATAATATCACGGTGCATGAATTCTGTGATGTCACAAAAACTCCATGGAAAGTTCTAACAAGGAGGCCACCATTTTGTTAGAACATTGAAATTGTTACAAGAAACTTGTAATTTACTACATACTCGACAAAGGCAGTAATAATGTATGTAAAAAGATTAACGCATATATCAATATGTATAGATTTGGTTACCTTGTTGCTGGGACATCTAGCAATTCCTTATTATCCACCACCATTGCCTTATTTTCTTCAATAGAAATGTTATTACTTTGTTTCGTGCAACTATAAGATAAAACAAATTATTGATATCATTATATTATGTTACAGTTATGAATTTACTCTATTTTTATTCCACTGATTACTTGTCCTACGCAACAATTGAATCATATGTATTTGTTAAATATAAATACTCGGTCGATTAAATACTTTATATCTGTTATTTTTTACAAAAAAATTATCAACACGACAATCCGAATCTGATTTCACAGATGATAAAAATGTAAAAAAAAGATTCGCAGAAGAAATTAACGGATTACTATGAGTAAATATTAGTGTGAGATTTTTTATTTTCTTTTTGTAAGCATATATGTCTAATTCATAGAATACTACCTATACAATTCACATATACTTAACACTGCATATTTTTTGTATTTTTCTAAATTTTCATAGGTGAGAAATGTCACTCCTGTACCGCTATAAGCGAAAAACTTGGTTTAGTTATAAATCTCGATAAGCGGAAAACTTGGTTTAGTAAGAAATATCTATAAGCGGAAAACTTAGTTTAGCAAGAAATCTCTATTAGAGGAAAACTTAGTTTAGTGAGAAATCTCTATAAGCGGATAACTTAGTTTAGTAAGAAATCTCTATAAGCGTATAAATTGGTTTA
>JACEII010000068.1:1459690-1505696 GCA_014332785.1 Antheraea mylitta | reverse complement strand
GAAATCTCTATAAGCGTATAAATTGGTTTAGTAAGAAATCTCTATAAGCGGATAACTTGGTTTAGTAAGAACTCTCTATAAGCGGATAACTTAGTTTAGTAAGAAATCTCTATAAGCGGAAAACTTAGTTTAGTAAGTTAGTAAGAAATTTTTATAAGCGAAAAACTTGGTTGTTTGAGAAATCTCTATAAGCAAAAAGATATTGCGTTTGGGAAGGAATTCTAGTTTATACAGAGTTTAAAACATGAAGTTAAATATTACAATAAACGACAAATGCGCCCTTTTTTCTTTGTATTTCGGTATTGTTGGCCCTAATTGTTTATATATAAATAAAATAACAGATGCTTGCGGTTATAAGCACGTCATTCAAAAACTACTTGACACATATGAACCTTTTATTTTTTAGTTTTACTCCATAGTCGGTTTATGTCTAAAAAAGCAAAAAAAAGACACCGATGTCTGATAGTTTTAAATAGAATACTTTACCTCTGTTTCCGTGTGTGAGGGAACAGATCAAACAAGTGCTTAGCTATTCGCGGGTGCCCCTCCATCTTGTTTAACAGAACGCTGCAAGTCTGACAAGGCGTTGAAGTTTTATCCGTGAATATTGTTTTAAACTGATTTAATAACGCGTCTCGTTTCTCTTTGTTTGTCATCTCTTCCTAAAACAAATACGTCATTAAACCTTTGGTTTTACTAGAGGTTATCACATTTTTTATTGAAACACGAGAAAGTGTCTGAACTACACTGTGTAGCAAGCACAGTGTAATCTAAAATCTCAGATGAGTGGATAAGTAGATTGCATTAAAATAGATCACTGCAGAATAGTAAACATGTAGATTTAACAATGTAGTACTAATAATGAGTCAATAGATGGCGTTATAAAAAAAAAATTATATTTACGTGATATTCGTAATATTTAAATGGAAAATAAAAAAGACTACTATCATTAGCAATCTAGGATTCTCGATGAGCATCATGAATAGACAAGTACTCAGAGATAAGGCAGAGTTGCGCACACTTTGAAAACTTTTGGCTCAGAGGATCATGAGCACAAAGCAGATGATGACACAAAATTTCACCGTCATTTTAAACGTTATCAGTACCGTAAATCAAGTTTAGATTCCTATCTAGAAACTTAAAAACGCTACATAGTAAAACTGATGGCAGGGTAGTCCAGTAAAGCTGTAAAGACAATAGCCATGTCAAGAGCGTACTCATTTCGAAAAAAAAAACCGATGGCAGAATAGACATAGAAGCGAATACATGGATCGACAAATGCACGTATTCTACGTCTTAGAGATTTTGTCTTTTCTCTGTATCTCACTGGAAATGGCATTTAATTGATCATGGATGTAATTGTAGCAATGATGACATTAGTAAAAATGCTGTAGATACGTTTTAAGCGCTTCGACAACGCCATGTTAAAACTTGGCTACCTAGCAAACGCGACCTACCCCCGTCAGTCTGCCAGTAGCTAAGTAACATATAACTATTTCTTTTTCACCAACGATATTGAGAATATGCCACTTTACATATTATCTAAGACAGTGTGGCGTCACAATAATACTTTACGTATGTGTGCGTTATCGCACCATTTGTTTTGTTAAAATATCATGTAGGTAGCGTATCTAGATCTTTTTACTTATAATATCGTTGAGTTGTATGATATACTTACGTCGATCATGTTTATCAGTTTCCTGAGGTGGCTCGCCAAGTATGCAGTAAACACGTCCGCGGCTTCAGCTTGTTCCGGCGTTAGGAAACCTAGAAACTCTGTGTACGCTTCTACGAGTTCTCCTTTAGCTGTTTTGTGTAAATCTTTCGCGAGTTTCACTGGATCGTCTTCGCAGATGTTAAATTTTGAAAACAAAAGCTGAACACGATTTTTAAAATTATGCGTAGATGTGCTGATTCGCCGTAGCAGTCTTAGTTGATATAGAGTTACAAACGCTGAAACGATCATTGCTAAATTCAGTTTTATTTAGTCACTACAGTATATAGGGGTGTTCCACTTCAAATCAGACGATTATATCTTTTTATTTATTTCCTCAATTTTTTGATATGTTTTAGTAGTACCCCTTAAAAATAGCCCTTCTGGTAAATTTTGACGTTTTTTATTAGTCATTAAAAAAAAATTTTTTGGTCTTAACTTTTTTTTAATCATCCAAAATTTGATATATATTTTTTTAACATCGAACAACAAAAGAGTTGGAAACTGAAGATTAAATTTCCGTGGGCGTCCGGATCAGGGTGGGCGCCCAAATGAAATACTTGGGCCTCACCCTGGACGGGCGCTGGCGTTTCGAGCCCCATTTTGCGGGGCTCGGACCGCGAATTGCTGGAGCTGCGGCGGCACTCGGCCGGTTGCTCCCCAATGTAGGAGGGCCGGGTGCCGGGTGCCGTCGACTCTTCATGGGAGTCGTGTGGGCGATGGACGCCTACGGGGCACCGGTCTGGGCTGATGCCCTCGGTGCCACCAACGTGCGCGCGCTGCGCAGTACGCAACGTATGGTGGCACTGAGGGCAATCCGGGCATACCGGACGGTGTCATCGGCGGCGGCCTTTACGCTCGCCGGTTCCCTTCCCTGGGAGCTGGAAGCTGGGGTGCTCGCCGCCGTGTATAAATTCACGGCGGCGAGGAGGCGTAGTGGGGAACCTCCGGCTCCCAGGGAGATAGAAGTTAAAAGGCGGGAGTTGCGGGAGGGGGTTATAGGGAGGTGGATGCATGACCTGGCGGACGCGCGCTTCGGGAGGCACACCGTCGACGCCGTCCGCCCGGTCCTGCGGGAGTGGATTGGGAGGAGATGGGGCTCCCTGTCGTTCAGGCTGGTGCAGGTGCTGACCGGACACGGTTGTTTCGGGTGGTACCTGCACCGGATCGCTCGCAGGGAGCCGACCGCCGCCTGCCATGAGTGCGGCGCTGAGGAAGATACCGCGCAGCACACTCAGAGAGAGGTGGGAGGTGGAGCGCCGCACTCTGGTGGCGGTGGTAGGAGAGGATTTGTCGCTGCCGAGCGTGGTCTCGTCCATGCTCGGCAGCGAACAGGCGTGGCGAGCAGTGGCCTCCTTTTGCGAGGAAGTCATCTCGCAAAAGGAGGCAGCGGAGAGGGCCCGCGAGGCGGACCCCCTCAGTGGCCGTCTTCGCCAGCGGAGGACCGGCAGGAGGAGGCGGCGCTTTGCCCAACTCCTCCTGCCCCCGTAGCCGGACCTGAGGGGATGTAGTCGGGGGGCTCATCCCCTCATTGCACAGGTCCGGCGGACGGGGAGGCAGCTGGCGTGTACCCAGCTGCCTCTCTATAGGTGTATACCCGGCGGCAACCTTCCGCCGGGTGGACCGTTGGGATGGCTATTCAAGGGGAATAGCGAAGAACGATCCCTTGCCGCCCCAACATCACGGTCTGTCGGTACACCGTGGGGTTTTAGTCCGTGCGAGCCGGATATAACTCATCCTCTCCCCCGGGAGGGTGGGTATCCATAAGGGATTTCCCCACGTTAAATTTTTTTTTAAAAGATTAAATTTCCAAAAATTGAAAATTCTAAATGTAGTCATTAGAGAAACCCATCGCCAAACCGAGCTTAGAAGTCGAGAAATTAAATATTTAAAATAAAAAAATAAAAATACAAAAAAAAAACAAAATAAAGAAATCGAATCAAAGTACCATTCTTTTAAACTCGATTTAAAGTTTAATATTTAAGGATCTTTATTTTTTATATCTTTGATTTATATTTTTTTGTATAAAGGCTATGTAAAAAATTATCAATTTGGGTCACTTTTAAGATAGATATGTCTTTAAAAGTAAAAAAATTTTTTGAATGTATAATAAAAAAATGTCAAAATTTTGAGGGATAAATTAAACACATCACAAAACTGAGGAAATCCAAAAAAAAATGTAATCCGTTCAATTTTACATGGCATACCTACAGCATGGAAAAAGTAATGATACATGGGGTAGGCACATGAGATATTGGGGATTTTAAAATTCTTTTGGATTGTATTGAAAATTTCTCGATCTGCTATATTAATTCTTAACGTTGTTCAGCTACAGGGTGGGCCAGTGATTAGTTAACATTTAAAAAAATTACAGAAAAAAAACTATAAGACTTATTTCAAAAAATATTTACCTATGAGACAGCCAGTGGACGGGAATTTACTTTTTAAAAATAATATCGGTTAAATGACGACCGTCCTGACTTCGGCATTCTTCTAAACGAGAACGGAAATTCCCCAATACTCTTCTGCACAAAGACCGTGAGATTGCTGACATCTCTTCTCTAATCTTTGCTTTTAATTCAAGCAGTGTCCTTGGCTTATGGATGTACACACGATGCTTCAGATATCCCCATAAAAAAAAATCTGCTGGCGACAAATCAGGGCTCCTGGGTGGCCACAGGATATCGCCTCTCTGCGAAATCAGTTTTTCTGGGAACATCTCCTTAACGACCGGCAGGGACTCATTAGAAGTGTGGCAGGTGGCTCCGTCTTGCTGAAACCACGTTCTCCGATTGTAGCCAGCAAATTCCTGTAGCTGAGGGGACAGAAACAGTCGTAACATTTTCACATACTCAGTAGAGTTGACAGTGATCGTACGGCCGTAAAAATCCTCAAAGAAGTAAGGACCAATGATTCCTTTAGATGAAATTGCTGCCCATACAGTCACCTTAGGCGAGTGCAGGGGCTTTTGATGCTTAGTTTTGGGATTTTCGCTGCTCCAATATCTGCAGTTTTGTTTATTAACGTGCCCGTTGAGGTGGAAGTGGGCTTCGTCAGAAAACAAGATGTTGTCGAAGTTACTGAAGCGCTCTAACATTGTTTCCGCATAAAGTTTGCGTAAATTAAAATCATTAGGTTTTAACTTCTGCACCAACTGTATCTTGTATGGGTGTAATTTCAAATCTGATTTCAAAATACGGCGTAAGGGTGTGCGTGATATTCCTAATTCAGCTGAACGTTTGCGCGTCGATAAATCAGGATTTTGTCGAACTGAAGCCGAAACTCTGAGCACATTCTCTTCACTCCTACAAGTCCGCGCGGCACCGGCTTGCTTCTCATTTAGTGTCAATCCCGTCTCTTCGAACTTCTTAACCCATTTCTTTATTAAAACTGTACTCGGACACTGATTTAAGTCGTGTAAGTCGTACTCAACCCGAAACAAGCGCCTTACAATAATGAGCGAACCATTGTTTAAATAAAACTGCTTAACGCAAAAAGCGCGCTGCGGGCCTGTGAACCGATCCATGGCGACTAAATTTCCGAGAAACGAGCTAGCCGTTTGACCCCTCCTCGCACCCCACGCTGCTTGGGTTTGCGCGGGAAATCAAATTTAAATGTAAACTAATCAATGGCCCACCCTGTATTTCGAAGATAAAGACGGAAAAACGACAGACATTCCAAATTTTATTCATAGAAGTAAATGAAGTAAGATATACTCATATGAATAAAAAAATTAAACGTGACTTTTTAAATTATACTTTTATCATATACTGTTTAAAAACTACAGACAAAGTATGCTAGATCGCTCTTTGGAAATTTCTTTACCTGCCTATGAAATTACAATCAAAATAAGTTTAGCCGTTTCGAAGATTGCCTGGACAAGTAACAGACGTGATATGAGCTTAAGTAAAACCTTTGGGAATTACAGACATACACTTTAATTTTAATTATTTAAACAATTCAAATAAATAATATTATACATACTTACCTAAATCATCGGAATCCAAAAAGTCTCCGTTCTCCAATTCAGTCTTTTCTTCGCTCGTCAACTTATTCTCTATCTCTTGATATAAGAGTTTACTTTGACATTTATAGTTGCTAATGAATAATTTTAACCTATTCGTTACTTTTCTACGTTTAATATTCCTACAATAACAAGACCTTTTCACCGATTTGATCGGTTTGAAGAAATCCATTATCGAAGTCTGACCACGATTGCATATCTTCCTTAGAATTTTACAACATTCGCAATGATCATCATCTGCTTTTGGCTTGGATGTTACTTCTTCTCTTTTCATCACCAAGTTTCCTTCAGTTTTCTCTTGCAGAGTGACAGAGTTCTCCGGCAGATTGTTGGCAACTATACTACCTTGAATAACCCCGGAGGAGCATATAGGGGTATTGACACTGTTCACCGTACCGTTTGATATTAAATTTAGAGGTACTAGGAAAGCGCCCGTACTTGTCTCTACTACGCTATATAAACTCGTCGCCATCATAACTTGGCCTTTAGAGCCAACGTTGTTTGTATTCTGATCAACGTTATCGATGAGGTTCGGTTTGGGGAGATGGTCTGGCTCACTGTATACGATCGTTTTCGTGTAATCGATCGGCAGTGGGTTCTTTTTCGGCGTTTCTATAGATTTACCGATCTCAACGGTCACACCCTCCGGAGCCCGCAAGCACAGTGGACTGCGATAGAAATGGGACTGAAACGAGTTCACAGAATACATTTTATAGAACTGATATAGCTGATGGCGGGCCATTCAAGTATTACGTAAGTAGAATTTTTGTAATCTCTAGCCGCCCCCTCCTCCTAGCCAGCAAAAGTGAGCAATACTCTTAACCTTCCCCCAGAATTACGTAAACATTTATATAAGTATAGTGAAATCTGTTTTAATTCAGTTAATAAATATTGCTGACGTAATCACAATTCAAACTCCTTAACCCCCTATATCGTCAAAGATAAGCAAACCAAGGGCCCCACCCTCATCACTGCTTACGTAATTCTTGAATGACCCATGGAGAGGAAGAACGAGGGGCTGAAAAACTTACTAAAACCTAAAACTGGAAAAGACATAACTCGACGTTTGCCTTTTTATTCCATCATACCAAAGACTCGACTATACAAATCTAATATAATTACACTACATATCCCTAGTTTCAGAATTACTTTAAGCACTTCACTTTTAAGACAAATTTAAATCGAACATGTAAAGAAATTCAAATTTGAAACGTGGAATAAAATCCTAATGAGCCTAATGTGTCAAACGTGGAATAAATATCAACAGTGCCATTATAACATATCCACATTCGTTCATCACTTAGTCAACTAAAGACTATTCACTTAGTTCCCACATTCGTTTGGATGCTGTTAAATATTGAACTCCCACCTTTGTTTGGACGCTGTTAAACATTTAACTCCCACATCCATTTGGATGATGTTAAACACTTAACTCTCACATTCGTTTAGATGCTATTAAACACTTAACTCCCGTATTCGTTTGGGTGCTATATACACTTAACTCCCATATTCGTTTGAATGCTATTAAACATTTATCCACGTTACTTACGATCCTATAGAACGGTTTTCTGTATATTAAATTCCGTTGTTATAAATAATAAATTACTCACTCACCTTAAACCGTTTACTGGTCTTAGCCAAATACCTAATCCAGTTTCGTGGCATCTCAGTTTCCGGTTGTTCGTATAATGACATGGTCGGATTAAAAGGTAACAATTTGTGTTCGACTGGCTTCACTTTACGAGTTTTGAAGAATTTCTGAGAAATAGAAAACATTCAGAAAATTTTAATTTATATTGTCACATAACTTTTTAACTTTGCCCCAGACAATAGCGATGTCTGAAAATAAATCCATCGTATACATGAATAGTTGTAAAAATATATGAAAAAAAATAGAGGTTTTTGTCGGATTTTCTTAAAGTCTGCTATGTTTTTTCAAAAACCGGTAGTATTGTCTAAAGATTACAAGCGCATTGTCAGTTTATATATAACGTATTTATGATGTTCATTTGATATACTACGTTTTTAAAACGAAAGTAGGAAATAATTTTTGTAAGTTGCCTTATGTTTTTACTTAGCGAAAAGTAATTAGATTGAGGTGACGGGGCGTTAATTGTTAACTTAACTAACGTGAGAAGGGGGAACGGGATCAAGCCAAATCTCGCGTGGGGGAGAGAAGGGGTTTCGGCAAACACAATTTTTTTGTCAGTCACAAAATAGTATAACATGTAACAAAATTAGATTAATTTAAAGTTAAACACATTTTTACTCTAAAATATGCCAAATAATTATAATTAAAGGTAGTAAAAAAGAAAAATAGTAAAGCAAATTGTGTATTTTTCTTAATAAATCCAAAGCATTTAAAATAGAAATTTCACATGAGATTTGTTGATGACAGTGACACCAGGAGGAAAGGAGGAGTCAATACATTAAAAACACCTCACGTAATTTATGGACGCCCTCTTGGCTCATAAAATGGCCACCGATGTCAACATTGTTTGTCCATCTACAAACTTTAAATAATGTATATAAAAAAAGTTATTTATAATCATACTTACGACAATAGGGTTTCCGGAGTCTCCCTTTTTTCTAATATGAAGAATGTGGTTCATGAGGACTTTCGGCAGTATCCAGGGGAACATATGTTTGGCCATCAAATGTATAGTCTTGAAGAGACCCGGTCTTAGTTTCGACGTCTTTTGTACACGTAGCTTGAACAACTTTACATTATTCTCTACATACTGCCAAAACTGATCAAGACCTGTCGCTATGAGTCTGTAAAATAGCAAATCCTTCACAAGGTGTTATTACCTTTAAATTTAACTTTAGAAATATTAATTAACCGCACTTAAGTCCTTAGGTTTGGTTACTAAAAACAGAATCGATATAAACTTACTAGCTGACTCATGCCCACTTCTTTGGGCGGTAAACATTTTTACAATGTGATGGAACTATGACTGTGATCAGGTTAGTACTGAGTGCTATGTATACTGATAAGAATTCAAATTTGTTGTTGGAATATGACCAATAAACATCATTTAACGATTTAAATTATTTTTTTAGTATAAATAACTACTATTTATGACTTAAATACACAAGTGAGATATATGCTGTCGCTGACGTTTTTTTAGGTGTTATCAAGTTCTACAACATTTCCCTAAAAGTCAATAATATATCTCTCATCGTTAAGACAGTGTTCGTAAGAAACTTTTCTCCGACTTACTTTGCAAATCTGACTACCAGAAAAAAGTCTTTTAATTTTTCGGGTTCATATATAGCCTAATTACACTTACAGATAACGTGGAATTCTATTAGTAAAAGGATTTTAAAAATCTGTTTAGTAAATCTAGATATTACCCCCTACAACCTCACAAGATTACAAACTTTACCTCTTTCTAATATACTAGACTCTGCCCGCGATTTCGTCCGCGTGGAATAAAGATATTCTTTATTTCTAACACACAGCGGAAGCTCTCAAGAAGGAAAAAACGATTTTGAAATATTCTTCATTGATGCTCCGCTCCTATTGGTCTTAGCGTAATGATATATAGCCTATAATCATTCTCGATAAATAAGCTATATAACATTGAAAGAATTTTTCAAATCGGACCAGTAGTTCCTGAGATTACCCCTTACAACGTCACAAACTCGCAAACTTTACCTCTTTAAGTATAGAAGTGTAAATTTAAGAGATTTTAATATCGGTAAACAAAATTGCCAACATAACTAAAGTCATTCAATAGTTTGTAATGAGTTTGAATACCAGGAACTAAAAAAGACTAAGTAGTTTTATCTAGTTTTGGTATATGTTATTCAAACCAATAAAATTAGTAATTTATATTAATCCTCTATAATTCGAAATAATCTTCAGTGGCAGCACCAATTAATAATATAATATGAATTATTACTCTTATGCGAAGCTCACATCTGGGTATACTTAAAAAAAACGACGAGTTATACTGGGTTCAGTATTGGTCATTAAAACTCGATTTCTAATGGGATAACACATATTAATATGCTAACAATGCGTCTAAGACGCGATAGTTTCATATTTCCTTTTTGTACTTAAATTTTCGACGCTCCTTAAAAGGTGTGTATTCTAAGTATGTTCAATATAAAGACATGACACTTAAATTGGTAATAAAAAACGATAAATAACTTACGCATCTTCCGATAGTAGGTACTGAGATTTCTTGAATAAAGCGTCTCCTCTGAATGGAGCAGGAGGTAATAAATACGGGTACAAGAATACCGTACTATTAGCTACAACGTTCTTATAGATGTCATGGAAGTCACCATTGTGCAAATTGTTGCATACTAACCGACGGCGGCTGGATAAAATAATTACAGCTTTATTAGAATAGACTCGCTGATTATGTATATGACTGTATTGGAACACTATTGTTATAGTTTCCGACATGGCTAAGGATAAAGACCAGGTTAGGCCCCCTCGGCAGCGGCTCAACCCTAGGTCCGTTCCCTCGGCTGCTCGCGCGATACAGCGACACAAAATCTTACATCACTGCAACAACAATATATATATCACCCCCACACACCTGCACACATACACGCTTACACATGAAAGTGGAAGGTTTTGTTTCTTTCCCTTATCGAACACAAATAGAAAATTATCCGATACGAAATATATATAAGAGTTGTTGAGGTATGTATGCTTGGTACATATATGTTCCAACAATTCATATATGTATGAATAGTTAGCTTAGTTCATCTCAGATAGGTCGCGAATTGCATGTATCAGGCAACAGCCCAACCCGAGGTGTGCCGTACACCCTTGAGCTAGTTGTCAATTAAAATCGGTTGAGTGCCCTAAGCGCTCGCCTTAGTAGTCCGGTGAAGCTGTTAGGACCTTGCTGGGTCAATAGCGTAGTCAGTTCGAGAAAAAAAAAGCTGCTGAATAGCTGCTAATAGTGTCTTACTACATATTTCAGACTAGCTTATATGCTCACGGCTTCCTACGTGATCATCGTCAGCCTGTAAGAACACCAGTAAAGAGCCATAGGCCTCTTGCCGAAGGATGGTATCGGTACAATCACCACGCCAGCCCACGACGTATTGGCGATTTCAAACTCCGAGAAAGTCACAGTATATTTTGCCCTTAATATACGACGGTACTAGAAGAACATTTCTCAGGTTTAGGTTTCCTCGTAATGTTTTTCATCCCCGTTAACCGATAGTGTTATCAATTGATGGGGATTCTGAAAAATTAATTGGTTCATGCCCTGGTTCGAACCTGCGGTCATAGGATTGATATACCACCGTTCAAACCGCTCGACCAGCATGATTTTGTTAACCGCTAATGTTAACGTAGATTTAACCTATCCGTACAGAAGAGTACTTTTTCTAGCTATAAAGTACCCATGCCCTTTTATGACAATGTATATGCAAAATTTCATTTTAATCTGATGAGATTTACGGCGCTAAAATAGACAGACAAACAAATTCACATTCGCATTAAAATATTTTAGTCTGACCGCAACCGCTTTACAGCACCATTGGGATGCGCGGGGAGGTGGGCAGTAGGAAGGAAAGAGCAACTCGCATGAGATTCGTAGTGTTAGACAGATCTTACGATATCAAAGCACAAATTTATGAAGTTGTATATCTACGAGAATAATTTTTATCCAATACGTTTTATGGATAAGTACAGATAAAAAACCAATATAAATTAATTTAATTCTTGGAGATATAAAATACAAAATTTTAACGCGTATCGCACAATCCGTCTTTAGATAATTTATTTATCGTCTCGCCGCTCGCATACGTATGGCGCGGTACAGCGCTTGCGGTCAGACTATTAAAAAATAAGTTTTAAAGAACTATCACACAACTTTTTTTTTCTCGAACTGACTACGCTATTGACCCAGCAAAGTTTTAACAGCTTCACCACCCAGCTAAGGCGAGCGCTTAAGGCACTCAGCTGAAAATCACACAGCAATAAATCGTTTACTACGCAGATCTAAGTTGTGTTAATGAGTCATGGACATATGTAATCATAATAGTTCAATGGTAGATTTAAAGCTTAGGATTTAGTCCTACTACTATATACCTAAGCTTTACGGAAAAGGTAACCTTGTGATAAACATCTGTTGATAGAGCATTTTTTAAAGAATTTCTAACTATCGTCCCCGAGTTCAAGATTTCACCAAGCACCTACATGAATGTTCTGCACTTGAGATATATACTTTCAAGTTTTAGCTTGTCATTTTAGGCATTATTTCATTTTAGGCATTTTACTTAACATCACGTTCTAATATTGAAGAACGTTAGTCCTATACAATGGTATATATTTCCACCACCCTGAACCAAAAAATTGGATATCTCTATAGACAATTTTTCGAACTCCGCTTGTTCGCTACTACGTTTAAGATATATTTTTAATAAGCACTTTTCGGTGTATTTCCGCTTCCGTCCAAAAAATGGTAAAAAAACGATCTAGGGTTAGGAGTATTAAATTTTGAAACACATCATTTTACATACTTGATGTAATTTTGTTTATACAAATGATCGACAACCGATTCCCTAAAAAACTCTGTCCACTAGTAAACTGAATTATATCCATACAAATTCGTCAAAGTCAGAAATGTGTCCAGGATGCTCATTAGAGCTTTATCAAACTATACCACAATACTTACGATTTCTCGCAGTCGGCGTGAATGAATCTGTAAAAGAAAAATCGGCTGTTTTAAGATTGTTCTCCATACAACCCCACGGAGTTCCTTTAAATTATACCAAGTTTGACTTTATTCAACTTAAACAAGAGTACAATATTCGGCTGCAGCCGATTAATTGAGTAACGTATAACGATAACGTCTCGCCTAACCAACACTTATTGCGACCATAGAAAAGACTTAGTAGCAATAGCCGTATGTACACAAAGACGTCCACTACATTAGACGAAAAATTAAAAAAAAAAAAACAAATATTTATATTTTAAAACCTTAATTCGAGATTCCAAGGGTTAAATGTATGTTTCTTTGTATATAACTATTATTGAAAGCTCAACTGAACCTATAAAATTAATTATTTACATTTTTGTAACTTTTTTATAACTTTGTAGTTTAGTGCTAGATTATTACAAAAGATGGTAATCGCCGATATGAGAATTAGACGAAGTTTTGAGATTTGTATTTAAAAAAAAAATAAAGATTTAGAAAAAAAATGAGAGGTTGTCCATTAATTACGTGAGGCGTTTCTGAGGATTTTTAACTCCCCTACTTCTCTGCTACGATGTCATGAGATTTGTCTCGACCACTACTTCCCCCGCTAATAATCTCACCGAACGTTTATGAAAACGTTTATTTTGAGTATAAATGAGTCGGATTTATATAAAAGAAAGACAATTTGCTTTATGTAATTCTACCTTTCTTACTAGTAGTACATTTAATTTTTTTTTTTTTTATTGTAGCTCAGCAAAGTGACTGCACTGTGCCTGATGGTAAGCATAGTACAATCCAAAAACAATGGCGGCCACCGAGAGACACGCCATCCCTCGGCGGACGCCGTTGTCATGCCGGCCTGCGATGTGATTTTAATGTAATTATTATAATTACATTAAAATTAGAAATATGAATACTGCATTACTTCACATCTATTCTTACATTTTAATATATAGGAGATTTGTGTCAGATTTCGGCATATTTTAGTCTAGAAATATGTTTTACTTTAGGTTGATCTGATTTTCTCACATACCCACACTATTTTTTGCTCGAAAAAAAAAACAACGTGATATTTGCTCTGACTCCCTTTCCCTTCTACGTGAGATTCGGCTTTAACCATTTTTGCCCCTCTAAACTCCATAATTAATGTACGCTCCCTAGCCAAATTGTATACATACTTAATCATTTCTGCATTTTCCGGAGTGTCTTCCGCGACGGAATTCTCCCATGACGTCATAAGGTCTAAAGCCGGTCTCAGATTGCAAACATTCGCCACAGAATCCGGGTTCGAATCGCACATATCAATGAAAGTTTCCTAAACAAATTAAAAAATATTAGATTATACGTATACTGGAGGGCCCGGTGGACGTTGTCCTGCCTTGATAATAAAACAAAATCCTAAATATCAACCGCAGCGCCACCTACTGGGTCCAACTGCGAATCTAAACCATTCTTGAATCCACTTGAACACAAACAAAAAAATCTGTCCAGCCGTTTAGGAGGAGTTCAATCACATACACGGACAAAAGAAGTATACATATAAAGATGATAACAAGTGTGTATCACTTCAGGATTACATTTACTAATGTAAAATTAAAACAGATATAGAATTCTGACTATGGCTCAGTAAAATATCCTAACTCTATCGTTATGTCACCAGAGATAGTAATAGTAGTAATAAAATTCATCCAATAGGACAGGCGAAGGAATTAATCCATACTGCCAATTCTGAAGTTGTCAATATATGTGATTCTTGTATATTCTGTAGTGAGTTTGCCTCAATGTTCAAGCTAATATAAAGGCATTCGCGCTAAATCTTCTGTATAACCATCTTCTTTATCTTAATTTTCAAGTCGTTTCTTTTGCTAATTCTGAAGTTGTCGATACGGATAGTTCTTATGTATTCTTTAGTGTTTTCTTCGAAGTCCAAGTCAATATAAAGGCTTAAGCGCCAAATCTTCTATATTGTATTTCAGACATTTCTTATCTTCTCTTAATCTTTGAATAATCATTAAAAAATGTTCTAATATGTCCATGTTTTGTCAGGATAACAGGATAAGCCAGGAGGTATATATTCAAGTAGTGTCTTGTGGTTATTTCAAAGTAATAACAAGATGGTGGTTCTCTTGTTACAACTTTCCTGGGAATTTTTGTGGCATCCCAGAATTCATGGTCCGTGGTATTATTTTTCATTGACTTCACTTATGCACAATAAACTAACAATATTACATAAAACACCACCAACTTTAGATAATATAGAGCCAAGTAACACAAGATTATGAATAAAATATAAAATCCACTACATGACCGACTGAAATGCCGCCAAAAACTCCTTCACCAGAGATAACATTGTAATGATATTTTGTGTTTACTACGAGAAGTCGATGGTTTCTATAATCTATCGTTAAATAATCTCGAATTCATCCATCACCACTAATAAATCTAATGAAAAGGCCTTTTTCAAGGAACACAGTTTTAAATTGGAAGATCTTTAAATTAATAACATTGAGATGCAAATTTGAGAAGTATGTGACGTCACATTTGTTTAGGAGTCACCCAAATATGCAGATATTTATTGTCACAACATCAACGAAGGCGAATTAGAATTTACGTAATTTGTGTGACGTAATTTATGGTTGCCAATTTATGTGTATTGTTATATGGAGCATAAAAATAAACATGCTAATCAATAAGTAGACAACCGTCGGTTCAGAAGCCAGGATGTGACTAAGTGGACCGATGGATGGCTGAGGTACTGTAACAGACAGAATTATGATTGGGCGGGAAAAGGTAACGGGTCTGCAATATAGGGTACATGGTATAGATATAATAGTACACTTTATTTTCTTTACAGACTAAGAAATGCACGACAGGCAGACATAAGAATTAACGAAATACTCAAAAATATTTGCAACCCTATGTGTATAACTATAAGATTCAAATTATTTGTCGGCTAGTCGTTCTACTAGTGTTACGCGGCATCAGCCGACGACTTAGCGCCCTTTGATAAATGCCGCCAAACACACCGCGTCTGCGCCTTGTTTAATTTTTGTATTTTATTAAAAAAAATATATGTAATAAAATAAATAAACAGTCATTATTTTATGGAATAATTTTTGTTAGGGTATATCTTTTTACTATCCCATAGCTGATTCCTGTCGTAATCTGTTCTTTTAGGCATATAACTTATACAAAATAATTTCGATGTTTCACATCTGCCAGGCGTCCCGTAAGGGCTCAATTTTATGTTTTAATTCAGTTTACCTTAAATGAAATATACTCACAATATACTTTTTATATTGCGGACCATAATTCCAATGTATTGGATGCACATACAACTGTAAAAAGTTAGAGGTCGCCAACTGTATATGCTGCCTTAATTGTTGTTGTAGTATTTGTATTTGTTCGGGCAAAACCTAAAAACGATAAAAAATCTGTTATTTTATACTAGCTGATACCGTGACTTCGTCCGTGTCGTCTATTAATTTAACAACATATATTATGTATGGGTTTGCGAATAATCCTCGAACGTCATTGTTCTAATATACTATTATTATATTGTCTTTTTGGTCATGTTGGGGGCATTTTTTTTTTATTATTGCGATTTAGTTTACATAACTCAATAACCATAGTAACATATAAGAATATTGTATCGAGTTCAACGAGTTCTATTTAAATTGTCGAATATTAAAAACTGCTTAGACGGAAATAATATTTTTTATCTTGATTTATATTTATGCAAGATTTCAAGACATCAGCTCATGCATTGTTTTCAAATCAACATTATAATTATTAATAGTAATTTTTTAAGCTGGAAGTGGTCTTTCTAATAAGATATTAGATCATAAGCGTATTACTTATCAACCACATGAGCATATGATATCATGATAATAACATCTTTTTTACTTTATTTTTGGCAATCGATCTTTCAGATTATTTCTGCCATTGTCACGTAGTCAATAATATTACAACCATCCTGCAATCACTTCAATATTGCGTCGTGTGAGTCAATATTCTAACATGATGGTGGATCCCTTGTTGTGGAACCTTCCAGAGAGTTTTTGTGGCATCTCAGAATTTCATGCTGTGTGGTATTATTTTCCATTCACTTCACTTATGTACAATAAACTAACTATATTACATAAAATACCACCAAATTTACAAAATACAGAGTCAATTAACACAAGATTATGAATAAAATATAAAATCCACTACATGACAGACTAAAATCCCACCAAAATCTCATATCTATAATTGTGTATAGTCTCCCAATTTTATATTTCTTTAATATAATTTAAAAAAAAGCGTGCAGAGCTGTTGGTATATCTTGTTATTATTATTTCTATTTTCATATATTTCCACACTTCATACGTTCATAAATATATAATTATATCATAATTAATTTTATTAACTTAGTTTTTATTATATAACTTATTATTTTTTATTAATATTTCTTACCGTGAAATCCGGGGCGATCTCGACTTGTATGACTTCATTTTGCGAAGACACTTCGTTCAGCTTAAGATAACGAAATATAGGAGGTGCTTTCACATCATCAAGAGGTAGTAGGTTCGGTTCATCTTGTTCTTTTACTGCTATTTTCACGTGAGACTTAGGTCTGTGTTCCAAAACAATTAAAAAAAATCCTTAACACGGATTGCGATAGGACACGACTGTCAGAAATCATCACGTAAGAAAAAAGCGTTATGTCCTCCATGCTACTTTTTCCGTCATTTTCTATTATATATGTGTTTTTGTGTGTATATGAGTATTAAAATAGGACAAGCATAGTGTGCTACCGGTTACATAAATTCTTAATTGAATGCAGAGAGATTTTGTTAAAACTTTTTTTTCTTTAGCACACTTCTACATAATTTATTATGTTATATCTAAGTTTTAAGAAATGAATATGTTTCCTTAAACTTTCTGATTTCGCTCCATACTTTACATTATTTGCATTGAAAAAAGTTTAACGAATATAGTGTGTCCGTAGAATGTTGTCATGCCTTGATAATGAAAAAAAAAACTAAAATCAAACGGCAACGCCACCTACTGTGTTCATTTGTGTATCTAAGCCATTCTTGAATGCACATGAACACGCACAAAAAAATTCAACAAAATCTGTTCAGTCGTTTAAGAGGAATTCAGTCACATAAACACGGACAGAAGAATTATTATAAAAATAAGAAAATAAAAATATACAGATTACATACATAAATAAAAAGAGGAGAAAGAGAGTCACATGGTAGGGCTCTAACATAGTAATAAAAATAGAAAGAAATCTTACTGTTGTAAAGCTGACTTTGTTTTAACCAGCTGCATTGATGGTTTTTCTATATATTTTTCTATACATTCTGTAGGCAATTTCGGATCCTCATTACTCTCTTCTGGTTCAGTCTTACCAATAGATATTCTTGTACTTGTATCCTTTTTTTCAAAAGTCAATTTATCTGATATTTTCACAACTACCTCCTCGTCATCTGATATTGGTTCCTGTTTACCCTCCCAATGTGTTGTTAACTAAAAGTTCAAAATTAAACTTATTCATAACTGCTACTTATTTACTACTAATTCAACACTAGCTGTGCCCGCGACTATGTCCGCGTGGAACTTAATTCAAAAGAGAGTCTTTCCTTTATGGACACTATTCATACATATAACATAATATCATGTTTATATCAGAGATTTCTCGTACTTAACTCGAGCCGTCGTTCAAAGTACAATAACTTTTGACAGAGTAGACCAATTAAAAAAAAAGACTAAATGCTACTCAAGGATATGCTGTATAATTTTCTTTGTCAAGATATATTGTGAAAATGATACTTTAACGTGTCCAAACAAAATGACAGATAGTTGGGCCGATTTCCACAGAACTTTTACTCGCAGATAGCGGAAATCATAACAAGTAATTTAGTTTATTTTAATTTAGACTAGCTGTTAACCGTGGCTTTGGCACAATTTCACATTTTTTAATACAATAAAAAAATGCGTGCTGAGTTGCGCGTACAGCTAATTAGAAATAAACATGATTAAGGTGTGTTTTGATGAATGAATGATGTATAAATGATTGTACATACATTAGTTTGATTTTTATCTGTAAGTACAGTGGTAGCGAGGTTCTCTGCCAGTTGCTCATCCTCCACAACTTCAGGCATTATGCCGAACAATTCAGTTACTAAATCGTTCAGTTCCTTTTTTGATATTTTAATTATACTTTTGCCAAGGTTTTCGTCGTCTTCGTCTGCTGTAATTACCAAATTATTATACACCTACTAGTAAAACCAGTAGAAACTATATGGGTAAAGAATATTAGATATTACAGGTTTTATGTTCTTTATAGTATATAGCATAATTTTTTGATTTTGTATTATCAATTTCATATATTTTATATGGAGCAAACTCTACAAAATAGGAGCTACTTTTGTGTTTCATTGATGTTATTGTGATGTAAAGAGTAATATATTTTTTATGTTAAAACTAGGAATTTTGAGGTTACCTTGAAGAGCTTCATTTTAGCAAGTTTTACATATAATAAAGCATTTTGATTATTTTAGAGGATTTTTCAGAAATTTAAGGGTTAAACAATAAGCAACGAGCTTAGTTTTGTAACCCCTTCACTCCTTTATTCCACTTTTTTTATGTGAAGAGGCAGCAAACTCGCAGACGGCCCATCTCATGGCAAATGGTTACCGTCGTCTATGAACAACTGCAATATGAGGAATATCGCTGCTACGTTGCAGGCTCTAAAGAGCGTGTTTTAATTTCTTATTGAAGAGATCCATATTATAACTCTGGGGGAACAGCTACATCATAATTTGGGTATTTGCTTTCTTGTCGTACTATAAAATATAATATTTGACCCACTGCATATGAAGGAATGCAAATGGAGATAACGAGCGTAGCCGGGACTGGCAGCTAGTATAAAATAAAAAAAGGCCATACCAGCATCAGGATCAGCAGCCACATTGTACTCTGGATCAGTTTCATCGTCATCTTCGTGTTTAGAAGTCGACGCCGGATCGAGGCACTCGGTAAGAAACTGATTCCATAAGTCATCCACCGCTGGCATCGGTATGTCATCCGGGGGAACAAAAGTACTCTCTATGTGCTCTATGGATGTCGATGAGAGTGACAGTTTGGATCTCGTACGACGTGCTATTGTCGCATCTTCTTCGTCTAGTTCGAGTTTCCTTTTGGTTCCCGATATACTCTGTAAGAGATATAAAGAAAAAGCGTTCAAAAGTTATGATAAAAGGACAGCAAAATTTCGTAGTCTCTATGATATTCGATACTCGAGTGACGTGAGTCACTAGAGCTGTTCTCCCTCTATGCTTAGTATGTCACCCTCTTGCGCCACATCGTCAGTAAGCAACAAGTGACACCAAAAAACGGAAAATTGCAGCCATTTAGATGTTAATATGAATTATTATACAAAAATAAATATAGGAATAGTACCTTTCAGTATTAAAATGACTTCTAAAAGTTTTAAACTAGGAATGTTAATTAATGTGTAATAAAAAAAAACTGAAGATATCACCGGAGGTACTACAAAGGTACTTTAATAAAAAAACTTGAGAGGTGTCAAGGGACACCCGGATGGAACGAAGTTCCTTTCGATTAATTAGTGAAGGAATTGTAATAAAATTTTATTTTTTTAAGCTATAATAATTTTTTTTTTATTATTAACAAATATAATGTTATATAAACTTAATCAGTAGGCTCAATTTTCGTAATAATTGGGTTGTGGTAACTGAAGTAGGAAACATATGTTTGGGATTCTATTTTATTTAAATTATTATTTATTATTTACAAAAAATCTGTATACACTCAACAAAAATAATCGTCGCGACACCACACTGTTCAATGCGAAACAGAACTGAAAATAACTGGCTTGCTTTCTATAAGAGAGAGAGAGAGACAGACAGAGAAACATGCGACGCCGCACAGCTTACAATAGCTTACTATAGCAAAAAGTGTCGTGACAACTTTTCGTAAGAACTTTTTCCGTCTAGCCCCCTTTCACAACGCGCGGTAAGGAACTTCGTTCCAATAAACAAAAAAAAGTTCAAAATTATGGTAAACGTATAAAAAAAATCTCAGTCACTATGATACTTGAGTGACTGAGTCACTAGAGCTGTTCTCTCTTTATGCTTAATGTGTCACCATCTTGGGTTAAATGGCATATATCTTATGTGGAATAAAAAAAGTCAAATTATTGTCACTTAGTGGTTAACATACATTAAAATTCAAAACTCAATATGAGAATAGTATCTTCAGATAAGAATATAGCTTGTTAAAATTGTAAACTAGAGAAAGTTAATTAAAGTGTATAAAGAAAAATGAAGGTATATTACCTGAGGTACCACAAAAGGGCCATCTTTGATAACTTTCGGACTAGCTGAATGTTGATTACTGGGTGTGGCCGGTGTCCGTGGCTGAGATTCAATATCACTGCATGATTCCATTGTTTGATCATCGTCACTCTGAATTAAAGAATATCAAACATTTCATAAAAATAATATTTCTTATACTAATTTTATTAGAATGTTCAATATGCCTATTCAAGAACATAAGCAGAAGCAGATTAAGGTTGCCACTTTTTATGTAAGGAGATTTTAACTATTTGTACATCTTTTTTAAACTTTATTTTTGCCAACCAATCTTCAAGATTATTACAGTCATTGTCGAGTAGCTAATAGTATTACTTACAAGTGTCATGCGATCATTTTAATGTCAATGTCAATGTTCCAACAAGATGGTGGCTCTCTTGTTAGAACCCTCTAGGGAATTTTTGTGGCGTCTCGGAATTCATGCTCCGTGGTATTATTTTCCATTCACTTCTCTTATGCAAAATAAACAAACTATATTACATAAAACACCACCAATTTTACAGAACATGGAATCAAGTAACAAGATTATGAACAAAATATAAAATCCACTACATGAAAGAGTAAAATTCCGGCAAAATCTCCATTTATACTTTTTATTGTTACTATACATTGTATGAAAATAGTCTTAATACCAGTGAGATAGGAAAGTGAGCAAGTCTTGTAAAAATTTACACTAACTTTATTTGCTTTTTAATGATTTAGGACTCATGTACATTGTTATGTAAGCTATTATTATTCACAAACAAAGTATAATATGGAAAAAGTAAGGTGAACTTGAGAATCATTAAAAACGAAGTTCCAGGAATTCGGTATCTTAAGTCTACCCTCCCAATACATTCTCGATAATTTAATGTACATCTGTAAAAACTTTGAAAAACTGAATTTAGTAAAAGACTGACATAGTGTAAATACTAGAAATTGTAATAAACTGGTCATCCCATGTTTCAGACTTAGCAAAACAGGTTTTACAATAAATTCCCAAAACATGTTACCAATTTGCCGCACCGCAAATTTAAGTGCTATGTCAAGCGGGTTTTAGTGTCAAAAGGATATTATAGAGTGGATCAGTATGTGAACGATAGTGATGTCTGGAATTTTCTCCTAACTGTACATCCACTATAAGCTATTGTATGATGTATTGGAAATATATGTAAAATAAATGTACCCGATCGAGTTTCTTGTCGGTTCTTCTCGATGGCTGAGTTGTTTTCCGAACCGGTGGTAGTTTTTGACGTTCATAAGCGCCTTATTAGCGCCTAAACTGAATAAAGTATTTTTAATTTTGATTGGTCAGTGGTTGGTTCACTAACAAAGACATTTTTATTGGTGGTACATCTAACAATTTAAAACGAATCAAAAACAAATACAACCATATTTAGCTAAGTAGACTACAAGGCTACTCTGACATAGATGTGAATGGTCCAGTGATCTAAGTGAAAATGGACCAAACTTCTTGTGCATTATTTCCTGCATACCTGTTAACTCGGTCTACTCTAGAAGGAAGTAGTGATTTTTATACATGAACACTCTATGTGGACTAGTATAATTGCCAAAAAACACACAAACATTTTATTCTGCCTTTACTATAAACTATGTGCGGAAACATATGCAAATCAAACTATAACGTAACACACCTGCCATTTCAGTTATACACTTTGGTTAAATATTCTGTGAACATAAATATAGTGAAGCAATACCTACTGCAATGTCAATTTCAATTCTTAATAGACATTACTTATTTCAAAAACTATTCTAGAACATAACCTATTCTAAAAATCTTTTTATTACCGGTGCATCATCATGAGTTGGTTCATATTCATCATCATCTTCATCTTCAGGAAGGTCTTGTGCAATTAAGGCCGTAACTTCTGGCCTCGTCTTCACTGGTATGTGGTTAATCGGAGACAATTGTAAATCCCATGTTTTCCATGATGAATCCTTTGGTGATACTTTCATTAATTCTCTGTAAATTGTATTTTTAAAATAAAGCCTGAAGAAATGAGCTGATAGTATTATTCTATGAATATTTTGATGCGGTAATTTCAAAATAAAACATTTACTACATGTTTTAAATTATCCAAATATGCTTTACAAATTGGTTAATGATGAACTCTTATAAAAAATGAATATTAAATTCAAATTATGTCCAAAAGGAAAGCAAAATAATTTATAGGAACAATGGAAGCTTTATTTTTTGAGTTAACTGTAATAAAATGCACTGTTCAGTCTGATTTATTAAAATTATCCTGAATAAACAAGGGGGTTCTTTTTTCCAACTGACTATGCTATTGACCCAGCAAGGTCTTAACAGCTTCACTGGAATAAGTGAGGGAGTGATTTTCTTATTCTCTACAGGTTTATTGTTAATCCACAATCTGATTGAGGACTTGGTCTAAGGTCATAATATATTAAGTCTACCAACTGGGTATGCATTGCAACCATATTATGACTTCATTACTAAGTTTTCCTTGGTTAAAAGCTCAGGCTTATTGTAGAGCTTCAACTAATTTCTGAATAATGCAGTTTCTGAATAAACTACTGCTGTACCTTTGTCAGTTCAAATTACCAATTAACAAATACCTTATTTTTGATCTTGTGAGTTTGGTAGGCTTGTTCTCATCAGTGTCCAGACCCATTTCTTCCTCTTCTCGAAGCTTAACAAGTGCCAGTACATGATCATTTGTCACTACTTTCTGAAAATATTAAATTGTCCTGACATCATTTCTTCACATTATAAGTTAGCTTTTTCCTGCGACTGCTTCCTGTTTACTGCCATGATTACTAGATGTCAAATGAAACAAACAGAAATCTGCTACTGCAATTGCAATATTAGTATGCACTTACTTTAACATTTACTTAGGACATATTTCTCTAAAAAGTTCAGTATAATTTACAGAAAGTTAATTATATAACATAATCAACTTGATACAGGAGGAGGTTCTCAATTTCTTTGTAATTTTTAAAAAATGTTACCTCAAGATTAAAATACTTTAATCAATTTAGACCCTGAGAAGGCAATTATAAATATCAAAACTACCACCCTGGGAACCTCAGAACTCCATACAGTAATTGACATATTAGTAGGTTTGTGATTACTCAAGATTAAGTAGATAGTACTTAACTATGTTCAAATATGTTGTGAATTTTTGAGAGTAAATTGTTTGGAGGCAGTTTTAGTTGTTATATTATAAAATAATTATGTGTATGACATACCTTGAGAATTTTTCTAACACTGATTTCATCTAAATTATTTTTAACAGCAGACGCATGCAGATGTTTCTCTGTTTCAAGAATATTCTCTGGTAATATATCTTCACCATCACTACTGCTAGCACTTTCAATACTAAAACAATGTTTGTAATAAAATATAATTAAATTTATATTTATATAAACAATAGTCTGGGACATTATTCGTGTATAAATCACATTATATACAACATAAAACATAGCTTATAATGTAGCTAATCTGCAATAGTAAAATTAATGGGATAATATGTATAGGTGTATCCACTTTCATGGTTATTGGTTAAAATTCACTGGAGTTTATCATTTATCCAGGTACATCGTGTATACCCAAGGTTTTTTTTTGTGGGGCACATGAAAGTACTCATTGCCCTTAAATGGAAATACTGAAAAATTGACATAACTTTGTTTTCATTCTGAAAATTTTAGAACAGTATCTTACTATTATATGCTGCAAGTACCCAAAAATAGGCTTGTGTATACCAATAAATAAAAATCAAATGTAAGAGTATCAGTATTCAGTAGCGCTGCATCTGTTTGACAAATACTTGGTTCAGTTGCATTTCTAGTTGACAGGATAATGTGCATATGAAAAAAAATATTTGAGAAATCATACAAGAAGGTGAAAAATGTTATGATAAAAATTGACTTTATTCAAAAGAGAATGAGTGACACCTTGATGATCAGTAATTCAATTGCTATATTATTTAATTGCATTGTTGTCCGTGAAGGGAAGATCTGACCTCACTTTCTTCATTAATACGCCCCTACCAAGGGCGAGGTAGCTAGTATATACTAATATTATAAAGAGGTAACGTTTGTATGTTTGTGATGTGACATTGTAGAGGATAATCTCAGGAACTACTGGTCCGATTTGAAAAATTCCTTTAGTGTTATATAGCTACTTTATTGAGGATGGTTATAGGCTATATGTCATCACGCTAAGACCAACAAGAGCTGAGCACCAATGAAGTAAGTTTAAAAATCGGGAGTTTTTCTTATTGAGAGCTTCCTTTGTGTGTTAGCATTAGCCCAAAGTAACTATTCCACGTGAACAAAGTCACAAGCAGAGGCTAGTACCATATAAATATCATTAATAATCTAGAAAACTCTATTAAGTATACAGAATGTCTTCTTAGGTTTCAGGTGAATAAATTATATTAAAACGAAAATTAAATTTAAAAAATTAAGGAGTAATAACGTATTTAGCAATTTCGGAGCTAAACTCAGATTCAATGAAGACTTCTATTTTATTTAGATGTACAGATTATTTAATTATAGAAATGCCAATATAGTGCATTGTATTTTATTGTGGATTTTTTTCATTTATTTGTTATGGTTATCAAAAACTAAAATAGAGGCATGATACCTAATATATACGATTATCTGCAAACTTATTATAAATTTATCTTATGTAGAAAATACACAGCCTAATAAATTGAAATGCATATATTTTCTTTTTATATTTTTTTTTCATAGTTACATATGAACACAAAAATGAACTAAAAATTATCATTTTTGAATATAAATTTAATATATTGTTATTTACCACTTTCGTTTCATGTTCTTATATTGCAGTTTATTCTTAGAGGCACATTTTTCGACAACGCCTATACACTCCTTATCTTGTGTTTTAAATTCATCGTTAGATTTATCCATTCCCTTGTATCCTTTATCACAAGAATCAAAATCCCAAACATATATTTCAAACGACAATTTTAGACGATCTCTGATCCACATTCCACAGTAGGACTGTTGATAAAATATCGATATTTTTATCTAAAAATATCGATATTTTTTAGTAATATTTTTTGGGCGATATATCGATATTTTGATATTATAATTTGGATATCGGCGGTCGATATTTCTTTTATTCGTAATCATTTTCTTAGTTTTATTCCACCTAGGTTAAATTGATACATTGTTTTTCTTTTCTAGTCAGATATTATCTCAGAATTCACACCTATTACATATGTTATTTTTACATACTTTATCCATACTTTTTTCGGTTTCCTCTACTTTTATATCTATTCACCTTCATACTTAAAACGATTTTAGTTATAAGTCTTTCATCTCTCTTTATGACATGCCTGTATCATGCTAACCTATTATTTCTCAACTTCTCTGTCACTGGTGATGTTTTCAAACTTTATCTGATACGTTTTTATTCTATCACTTCTAGTTACACCATACATCTTAACAATCGCAGGTCTGCCGCGTACAGTTTTTTCTCATCCGTTTCTTTTGTAACATAACAATATTATACGCCTTCCCCGTGAGTTACAAGGACATTCGTGGATCGCATAACCTAAACATCTTTCTCCATTTCGTGCATCCTGCATTTATCCTATTACTTCCGTTATTGTCTACGCTGCCACGTTTTGGATCAATGAATATGAAGCAGGCTAGTAGTAATCGTAGTACCTATTGAAACAGCTGAACATATGAAGTAAATAATATTTTAAAAATCTCTTGCTGAAAAATATTCATTACCATCAGCCTGTAAGAGAGCCACAGCAGGGCTACAGACCTTTTCCTGAAAGAAGGTATGGACATAATCACCACACTAGCCCACGGCGTATTGGCAATTTCAAACTCTGAGAAAACCACAATTGTACGTTTTCTCACATATAGTAATACTACCAGAACATTTCTCAGGCTCAGGTTTTCACCCGGGTTTTTCTTGACCGTCAGACGATACTGTTACCAATTTAAATTAGTAAGTGTACGCGAATTTTGTAAAATTCATTATTACACACCGGGGTTCAAACCAGCATACATCGAAATGTTATTCTACTAGTAAAACAAGTAGACTACCACTATTTAAAAAACTTGGTAACTGATGGACTGAAAAATATTGGTACACATAATCATCTTATTTAGATAAAACAATAATGATGACCATTATCAATATAATTTAATGGCGTTTGTGCAAGTGGCTCTTAGAACTGTACTGTTATATTTTAAAACATATATGGTATAAACTGTACAAATATACTGGATTAAAGACTGTAAATCAATGTTAAGCTGAATTACATTTTTTTAACATAGCCGATATATCGAAATATCGATATTTTATTCCAATATATCGAAGTCCGATACTGATATTTTCATAAATATCGATATATCGAAATTCCGATATTTTTAAAAATATCAACAGTTCTAATCCACAGACTATTAGTAGTCGTTTCTTCTTCTTCTTCTTCTTTTTTGTTATTGGCAACTCAGTCCTTTTCAAAGACTATTACTGCCATTTTCATGTAATAAATTAGTCTTTTCAGTTTAATGTAACTCTTCTTATTATGAAAATATGTTTTATAATGACTAATCGTGAAGATTATATATAATGCTAGATTTGGGCGGGAATAGTAAGGAAGCAGATATAGGTTGTAGTTGGCCATATATACATTAAAATAAGATCGGAGATTTACAAAGAAATATTATGATAATTAAGAAACTTTATCAGTGATATAAGATAGGTTTTATTATTAAGAGACAAAATAGATGAAAGATCACAGGGAAGGATAGCCTTATAATTACACAAAATATCATACAGTGGTAAAGAGTTATAAAGAGGACAATTAAAAAGAATATGTATAATGCTACCATCTTCAAGACCACACTCGCAAATAGACGAATCTCTAATTCTTAACTTGTTCAAATGAACTGGGGAAGAGCAATGGCCAAACCTTAGCCTTGAAATAACAGTCGTTGTTTTCTTATTTAATCTCAGTTTAGAAAACCACGGTTTCATTGAAATTTTTGGTTGAAACGATTTATAAAATTGACCTTTAATTGAATTGCTCCATTCTGTATTCCACTTCTCCATCAAGTCTTCATGAGGAAGAGTGGAAACCAAATCATTACTATACAGATTATTAACAAAAGAACCTTGAAAAGCAGCCATTTTTGCTAATTTATCGGCATTTTCATTACCCTGAATACCCGAATGACCAGGAATCCATATCAAGGATACTTGTAAGCTTAGTTGGGAGCAATGATAAAGTTTATTTTTAATTACAAGAGAGATTGCTGAGAAATTAGTTTTTTTAAACGGATTATGCAAAAGAGACTGTAAACAGCTTAACGAGTCCGTAAAAATTACAGCTCTAGATATTTTATTTGTTATTATATAATCAATACATTTCAGAATAGCCAAACACTCTCCAGAAAAATTAGAAATAAGAGGAGAATATTTAAAAAGTCTAAAATATCCGGAAGAGATCTGATAAAACGCAGCACCTACGCATTTAGCATTATTATTATGGAATGCAAAAACATTTACAGATGAATCAGAAATATCTTCAGTTAAAGCTTTTGAAGCATCAGTAAAAAAAAATTCCGCGTTCGGAGCGTTTAAATCAATAAACTTCAAAAGTTCAGCATCAGGATTTGGGACATCCTTTTCTATACCTATTGATAAACGTATATCTGGTTGGAAAGTAAGAACACTATAATCGAAAAAAAATAGAGGATGACAAGGAAAAGCATTAACAACGCAATCGTATTTATTTAAATTTTTGAAACTTTGAACTAAATGCGGAATGGATCTGCGTTGCCAATAGTTTTTATTATAATCCATTAGAATGTTAAGATAAGCAATTTTATGATGATGTTGATGATTTCGAAATTGTAAAGATTTATATAGAAACCTATCTGATAAATATTGCCTTCTGATATGAAGCGGTGGATCAGCACATTCTATTTGTAGAGCATTAACTGGAGTGCTTTTCATAGCTCCTATGACAATACGCAGACTCTTAGATTGAATTAAATTAAGTTTATGTATTGCAGATTTATTAACTGGACATAATGTAAATACACTATATTCTAGCAGACTTCTTACTAACGCACTGTAAACTAATTTTAAAGAAGATGGATGAGCACCCCACCAAACCCCAGAAAGTGCTCTTAGGATGTTAATATTACGTTCACATTTACCAACTATGTAATCAATATGCGGCCTACCAGTACATTTGCTATCAAAAATCCTACCAAGAAAAATAGCTTCATTACAGATGGGTAACAACGATTGATTAAGAGAAACGCTAACGTGAGAATTAGTTTTCCTACGGGAAAAGATAACTATTTTACTTTTAGAAACAGAAAGTGTAAGACAATGTTCAGAGAGCCATTGTGATAATCGATCCAGTGACTGCCCTACTATACTAGTGGCTAATACAACTGAATTATTAGAGGAATATATTAGCAAATCATCAGCATACTGCAGGACACTACATTGAGGCAAAAGTGCAGAGTCTAAGTTTCTTCAATAAACATTATACAATATAGGGCTAAGAACAGATCCTTTCCAGACTAATCTACTGTGGTTGTCTACTCCGAGAGACCTCAAGATAATAGATCGACCACTAAAAAGATTAAAAATGAAATCTATAAATTTACAAGGAACATTACAAAACTCTAATTTGTTTTTTAAAATAACCAAGTCAACATTATCATACGCAGCTTCAATGTCAAGAAATGCAGCCACTAGTGATTCATTTCTACTTAAGGCAATTTGAATATCTGTGGAAAAAATAGAATGACTGTCAAAAACACTACGTCCCCTCCTAAACCCAAGCTGAGAGGTACTTAATAGATCATAATGCTCTAAGAACCATTCTAATCTATTTTTAATGAGATGTTCGGTCAATTTACAAAGAACAGATGATAAAGCTACAGGCCTAAAAGAATTCGGATCTAAACGATCCTTGTTAGGCTTAAGAATAGGAATTATAATTTGCTGTTTCCAGGAATTCGGAATGCAGCCAGTTTCAACTACAATATTGATTATATTTAAAAAAAAAGATAAAGTAAAAGGTTTCGCATTAACAATAAACGAGTACGGTATACCATCGATCCCCGGAGTAGAATCAGAAACACGATTGAGAACCAATTTCAATTCTTGCATTGAAAAAAGAGCATTTAAGGAGTCTAAATTATCACTGGAGTCAGTAATGTAAACGTAAGGCATTTGATCAAAATTAGGAACGTACTTTGGGGCCAGTTTATTTAAAAAAGAATCAACGCAATCAAGTGAAAAGGAAGAACAATAATTATTTTTTGTTAAAGATCTAAAACGACGAATATTATTCCAAACTACAGAAGAAGGTGAATCGGGGGATATTGACAGACAAAAACGTCGCCACCCATCCCGCTTCTTCTTTTTTAAGAGTCTTTTAGTTGCTGCTGCAGTATTTCTATATCGCAGAAAGGTATTTAAATCGAGCATCAAATTACACTCTCTTTCAGCAAGATTTCGCCTGTTGATAGCCTGAGTACATTCACTATCCCACGAAGGAGGAGACGATATATGACTGCTGGCAACATTTTTATTAGAAAATACTTCATCGGCAGCTGATGTCAAGCACCGAATAAAATTATCATATGATTGATTCACATTATGTGAGCAGACTTCTGGTTGAATTCTGATTTTGTCATCCAGTATTGAACTAAATAATTCCCAATTACCGTTAGCCAGTTTATATTTCAGTAATGGTGGAAGAAATGTTGAACGGGAAGCTGAAGAAGGTTTCGAAATAATTATTGGAAAATGATCGCTACCATATGATAAATTAAGGCACCTCCACATTAAAAGAGAAGAGAGAGAGATGAAGAACAAAGAGAAATATCTAGATAGCTACAAGCTTGCCCTGGGACACCACGACGGGTTATCGAACCATCGTTTATAATACATAAGTTTAAGTCATCAAATAAATTAACAAGTTCAATACCCAACCTATCATCATTGGGAGCGCCCCACAAAGAGTGGTGCGCGTTGAAGTCACCTAAAAAAATGACTGGAGAAGAAACGGATTCCATAATGCTTTTCAGTATAGGAATGACTGCTATATCTTTGTGAGGAATATAAATAGAAACGAAAGAAATATTCTCAATTATAGCTCCCACAACATTTAATTTTGACTTGTCATATGAACTGAAAGATAGAGATTTAAAAAAGAGATTTTTCTTAATAAGAAGGGCAGTGCCTCCAAAACCATCATCCCTATCATCTCTTAATATAGTATAACCTGGTACTTTAAATAAAGTACTAGGTTTCAACAAAGTTTCACATAAAGCTAAGATTGAAGGTTTAAAATTATTGATCAGCTGATGTAAATCAGTCTGTTTAGAATATATACTTCTACAATTCCACTATAGAATGTAATCCATTTTTGAACGAATTAAAAAGTGTTACTGTTATATTTTGTATTAAAGTAATAGCAACGTGGTCCGGTAAAGAAGAATTGGAAATAATATTCATTAAAGATGTAATCAGTTTGTTTAAATCTACACTGTCATTAGAAGAATCTTTACTACTACTATTCAGGGCACAACCATTACTAGATGTAGGAATTATATAATCCTTAATTATATTGTTATGAGTTTTACTATCGTAGCCCTTGGATAATGGAGCATGAGTTTTTTGTTTTAAAAAAGTCGTTTTTCTGTAAGAGTTTGTATTATTTTGTGGACGTACATCTGGAGAGTGTGACTGAATGTGATGAGATGGGAATGTCTTTTCATTAGCACTAGTAGATGTTAGTACTTCAGCAAAGGTTTTTTTAGCCGGAGGAAATACCTTTGTTGCCTCCTGGTAGGATACAAAATGAGTAGACATATAGTGTTTGATATCTTTTTGACGGATAAATTCTGGGCATAACTTGTCAGTGGCCTTATGAGACCCTGAACAGTTTATGCACCTAAAAATGCATTCATTGTTACATGAAGAACCCTCATGGTTGTCACTGCAAATGTAACAACGTGGTTGACTCCTACACTGAATTTTGGTATGGCCAAAACGGCAACAATTGAAACATTGAACTGTAGGAAATATATACTGCTCGATTGATAATACTGTATAATAACAAAAAACACGAGAGGGAAGTGACTGACCATCAAAGGTTAGCACTACAGTTTGATTAGGTACCCATGATGCACCCTCTGTATTAATTAGTTTCCTACTGATTCTTCGAGACGGTATTATCGTCCCAAACCCTTCAGGAACTCTTAAATTATTCACTATATCATCATGAGTCCACTCTACCGGAATTTCCCGAACAATCCCCATTCTGCAAACATTAAAAGATGGAACAAAAGCTTTATATTTATTATTGATTAAAACTGGGTTTTTCAAAAATGTATTGGCTGCTAGTGCAGACTTAAACGTTACAGCTAACCTGTTTTTACCAATCTTTTTTATGCCATCCTCCAAAACATCTCCCATATTATTTTTACGTAAAAATAAACCAAATTTAAGGGGATGGAATGTTAATCCTGCCTTTGGTTCATCAGTTGTCAATTCAACATGGACCACATATGGTCCAGGGTCCGAGTCATAGTAATTTTGACGTGACTTGTTGTTCATAGGACTTGAAGAAATGGGAGAATCTGATAAATGTCCTAGCTCAGATGACTTGAAGGAAGCATTTGGTGAAGATATATCTTTAGAAAACAAAGACTGTTTAATTTTTATATTAATAATGCTTTTAGAAGGTTTAAATGAATTATGTAAAATTTTCTTTTTTTTCTTACTTTCATCCACAGGTTTTTCTAATAAATTTAATTTAGACGATATATATTTATCTGCATCAATTAATGTTAGTAAGGGATTGTTGTGTGGATTGGGGTTCTGTTTATCAGGAGGGGGATCAGGGTCAGGATCCAAATCCATGATTAAATCATAAAAAAAAAACTTACCACTGGAAGTTGTAACTACGGAGAAAACTATATAAAACACAGATACACTAACAGATCGAGAAAAAGATGTGAGGGAAAAAACTATAAGTATTTACAATATTTCGCCACTAGTTAATATTAAACCAAAAAAGTTCGACCGCCTAATTTGATAGTTCCCGCCCTTTTTCCATTAATAGTCGTTAGTCGTACAAATAATTTGAACCACAGACTAGTAGTAATAATATTCGTCCAATACGACAGGCGCAGGAATTAATCCATACTGCCAATTCTGAAGTTGTCAATATACGTGATTTTTGTATATTCTGTAGTAAGTTTTATTCTATATTCAAATTAATATAAATGCATACACGCTAAATCTTTTATATAACATTTTGTAATTTTTTAACCATTATCTTAATTTTCAAGTCATTTTTTTTGCCAATTCTGAAGTCAATACGGATAGTTCTTATGTATTCTTTATTCTGTTTTCTTCTATGTTAATGTAAAGGCATAAGCACCAAATCTTCTATATAATATTTGAGACATTTTTTATCTTCTTAATCTTCGAATAATCATTAAAAAATATGGTCTGATGTCTCCAAATGTTGAGTTGATAAAGTCAAAGTTAGGTTTAAAATTATCAGGAGAAGTTAGGAGATCCATATTCAAGTAAAGTGTCGTGCGGTTCTTTTAATGTTATAACAAGATGGTGGTTCTCTTGATACAACTTTCCTGGGAATTTTTATAGCAACTCAGAATTCATGGTCTGTATTATTGTTTCTCATTCACTTCACTTATGCACAATATACTTACCATATTACATAAAACACCGCCAAATTTACACAATATAGAGTTAAATAACACAAGACTATGAATAAAATATAAAACCACTACATGACAGACTAAAATCCCGCCAAAAACTCTTCTGAACCCTAGACTATTAGTCTTCTTTTTCTATTTTATTTTTGGCAACCAGTCTTATAGTAGACTGTTATTGCCACTGTCAAGTGAGTAACAATATTACAAGTTTCTTGATATAATTTCAATGAACTAATAAGATGTTGGCCATCTTGTTAGAACTTTCCTGGGAGTTTTCATGGCAAGTCAGAATTCATGCTCCGTGGTATTATTTCCGATTCACTTCATTTGTGCACAATAACCAAACTATATTACGTAAAGCACCACTAACATTACACAATATAGAGCCAAATAACACAAGATTATTGATAAAATATAAGACCACTATATAGCATTCCAAGATCTTCAATTTGATGGAGTATAATCAATTTTAATTATTAAGAATGTAAATTACATATCAAGAGGAATTTTCAGCTTTGCCGCCAAATTCTTATTTTAACATCTGTGCCGAAAGGCAAGTGCATTTTTGGCTGCACATCCACGTGAACGCAATTTGTACTAAGCAAAGACACTTTTCTTTGGTATGCCAAAAGAGATCCAGTCAAAGAGTATTTAGTAACTCCAACTCACCGTTTCATACAATAATGCTGGAGCGTTGTAGTGTTCCAAATTCCAGCATGCCGTTTCATATACCATTCCTGGAGCGTTAAATGTTCCAAATTTAAAAAACCCTTTCATAATGGTTTGATTTTATTCGTAAATTTGATAATTAGTGTTTTTTTTGGAAAATACTAACAATATTTGCATGCCTGTTTAAGAAAAGTACTATTCTTTGTGCATCTACTAATATTTAATCAAAAATTACGACATATTAAAAACAAAATATAATTTTTAGAAACGATGCAATTTCTAACGGATTTGTTTATTTGAGCGAGCCGTTTAGCGTTACTGTCTTTTTATAAAATGGCAAATAAAAAAATTGATTGATTTAATGAAAAGTTTAATATTTTAAATATATCATAATTAAAATGATTTTTATCATTCATTTTTACAATAAACTCTAATTATACATCTAACTATTCACCTAATAACTTTATATAAAATTAACTGTTTCTAAAAAACTAACACAATTATATACATTTTGTGACTTGGTTTTGGTCTATTACCCTGGATGCAGAATTTGTTTCCTAATTCTATTAAGTTAAATACTTTTTCTTTTACTATCTGTTAGTCGCCACATGTGCGCGCGGAATTTAACAAAGACTTCATTTAGTGTATTTGTGGTGTGGAATGCTCTTGATATTGGAGTTTTTTATAATACTTTATTTAGCTTATTATGTTTGCACGGAAGCCTCTTTTACTTATCATTAAGATATGCCAAGTTACTCCTTGTGTCGCAGCTATTTGCCAGTGAAAGTTATGTTGAAACCGGTACATACATTTCTGAAATTAACCAATATAAACAAATAACCAGATAAAAAATAGTTTTTTTTTCGCTGTATAACATAAATTTATATACTACATATTATTACCAAATCTACGTCATCGCCAAACTTTAACGGATCTGAGCACAACAAAGGCGTCTTAGCGTCATTTAAGTGCAAATTACAATACAACATAGGAATAGAAACAAAAATCTCGAAAAAAAAAACTGTAGCAAAGACAATTTCATTTATTAACATTGTAGTTGCATTGTTAACATGTTTGGGAGATGTGCTTAGAATACTATCGTCAAGTAAAACAATAAAACAACTAATGTCTATATTTGGTTGAGATAATTAGTTGGGATTGATGCACTGTCATAACTTCATTTTTGCCTACTCTCAAAACATTCCAGAATTTATTCAACTTAGCTTTAGTAAGTGGCCATCTAAAAATAGTGCATATCTGAGTATCACAATTAGGGATAGTAGTAGTAATAATATTCGTTCAATAGGACATGTGAAGGAATTATCCATACTGCTGAACAACCAAAGCCAAGTAAAAATTAATTACAATTTTTACAAATACTTTCTAATAATAGCTATACAGCAGAAATATACATGTAAAAAACAACTGCAATTGAAGGACGAGCAATAAAACAAAATCTTATTAGGCCAATTGTATACTAAAATCTTATTTTCAATTAAATATTTCATATAATTATATAGTATGTAAATTAAACGTTTCATCATAAATAAAATTTTCTACATATATTTTTTAAATAGTTTTAACAGCATGCTATTAAGAATAAATATCTCACTACAATATTTTACAGACATTTTAATTATGGGTAATGAAGATAACTGTCTGATCTTACAATGAAATAAATGATAAGTGTGATTAAATACATAACTCATTTATACAAATAGATATTTTTATAGCAAGTCCTGGGCTTTGTCATTAAATTCGGCCAACAACTGTTTCATGTCACTGTATCCAGCTATGTCCTGTGCTTTTTGCAATGGTAACCATTTTAAATCTTGATGTTCATCTGACAATAAAACTGGCTTCTGAGGATCTTTTAATTTTGCCAGCCAATATACAACTGTCTTCGGTTTTCCTTTTACTTCATAATGTAGAGTTTTCGAAATATCCTTATATATCTAAAAAATAAATACACACAATAATACAAATACACACATTTATACAGTAAATTTAATGGTATAGGTATACTGTGATTGGGTTGAGTAAATTTATATTATATTATTAAAACTATTATTAGTTAGCAATTTGTTTTTTGAGACAAATAAATTTTGCAAGGTTATATAATTTTTTTTTTTTAAACTAGAATCCCCGGAAAACGTTGTGCTGCCCTGATAATAAAAAAACATTGACAAATTATATATTACTTCCAAGTCACATTCTGATAATCCAGCCTCTTCTTTAGTTTCTCTTAATGCTGTTAGCCAGTCAGATTCTCCTGGATCCACATGACCTGGATTAAAAAAAGTATCCCACTATTGTAAATTCAAGGAATAGATTTATTAGGATTTTTGTTCTAGGTTATATATCTAGTGTATTTTTGAGCTAATCATGTTTCTGAATATATTTTTGGATTACATATATACATATTTTTTAATTATTTTGTTTTATTCTTACTTGTTGAAATATTAAATAGGTCACATTAAAACAAACTATAACTATTCTAAGTGTAGTTGGAACTACTGCTGAGATAATACTCGCTCTTACAAGAAAACAGTAGTAAATTATAAGTTTATTATTATTATTAGATATTATTATACCTAAAACTCCGGTAACTAAAAGCTAAAAACAACTTTTGAAATAATAATGAAATAGACAGATTTATATTTTTTACAGAGAGTTTACCTTTATTTCTTTGTATTATATATATTTATATTTATACATATTACATATTTATAAATTAGTCTATACCTTTTGGAGGTGTCCAATGGTGTTCACCATACGAAGTTTGTAAGAGTAAAAATTGTACAGCTTGATTACAGTTTCTAAAAATAACTAAGCCTGCGGCACGCGTTGGCGACATTTTCTTGATGATTTTTCGTTCATTGGATATGAATGATTTAATTTAATTTAGCCGTTTATATAAGATACTCTATGTTAAGTCTAATTGCAGTTCGACATTCTCCAGTATATGAGTATACTATTCTTTTCTTATCTATCGTTTGACACTTTGACGGCAAGAGTTTAATCACCACAGAATAATAATATTGGTCTTAGCGGAGTCATATTTTTTTTTTTCACTTTATTTTTGGCAATCAATCTTTCAGATTATTAGTGCCATTGTCGAGTAATCAATAATATTACAAGCGTCGTATCACTTCAATATTAAGCGTCGTGTGAGTCAATATTCTAACAAGATGGTGGATCCCTTGTTAGAACCTTCCTGGGAGTTTTTGTGGCATCTCAGAATTTCATGCTCCGTGGTATTATTTTCCATTCACTTCACTTATGCATAGTAAACTAACAATATTACGTAGAACTCCACCAAATTTACAAAATATAGAGTCCTATAACACAAGATTATAAATAAAATATAAAATCCACTACATGACAGACTAAGATCCTGCCAAAAACTCCCGGAGTCATATTATTCTGTTCATATTATTATTGTGATAGTTACAGAATACAGAGTATGACTAGAAATGTAGTATAGTCCAGTAAAGCTGTTAAGACTCAAAATTTCTTAGGTATACTTACATTAGTTTAAGAACTTAGTCATTAAGATGAATAAAGTAGAACGTTTATTATTTTTTGTTTTTCAGTTTTTTCGGCGGTTTAATTCTTTGTTAAAAAGTTTTTTATTTATAATTTTTTGTGGCTATGATCTTAGTAATTACTACATGCTTAATTTATTTTGTAATAAACAACTCAGAAGCTGAATTATAAATCATGCCCTGTTTTTATACTCTTGGGGTTGCTTTTTTCATGTTTATATGTATGTGGGACCAACTTCTGGGTATACTCTTTCAAATCAAAGGATATAAATTTAATTCAGACTATTCTGTCTAAAGATATGCGCGGTCATAGATATAATCAGTGCGTGAATAATCAATGATTCTCGATTTTCATACTCTTAGGGTTACATTTTTTTTCCCAAATTTAAATGGGACCAACTTCGGAGTATACCCTTTCCAATAAAAAAGATTTTTTTAAATCGGACTATACTGTGAAAGTCATGCGTGATCATACATAATATATATACGAATTGAGAACCTCCTCCGTTTTTTTCATCGGTTAAAAAATAGTCCGTGATTTGAGTCTATGCGTGTAAAAGATTAAAATTACTATTACAATAAAATACAAATTACTATGCATATGTAGATAATCATTTTGAATTGAAATCATACTTTTATGAAATTTTACAAAAAAAATTGAATTACATGCATCTCCAAGTAGGTTACATCTCTATCTACATACTGACACCTGAGTTCACCTGACATTAGCAAAGACCGTTGATAAAAAAATCGTATTTCAAACTGCAACGGTGAATATTTATATTGTAACAAACTGTTATTGAAATTATTTGTATTTTATTTTTCATTTACACGTTAACGACTCAGTTGTATGCAAACTGAAACTATTGGTTCTAGATCACAGTGCCCTCAAAACATGATCAAGAAATGGAAAAATATATTACTAAACTGGGTAAGTGACAGGTGTACAACAGATGCTCGTAAACAAAAAATCTTCACCCCTCATTTTTCCGTTACTTCCGAATTTATTGAAAAACTTTTATTTTGCAGATCAACTGTTATTTTAATGAAAGTGATAAAAATGAAGACAATGTACAATTAGAATCTCTTCATATTATAATTTCTCATTTGCGAGAAAGTTTCAACTTGGACGAGTCAAAATCTTCGATTCTAGGAGCTCGTACTGTTGAGGAATTTCTTCTAGAAAAATATCCAGAATTTAAATTTGACAACGGTACAGTTGAGGCGCGTGATGAAAATGAAGTTTGCATTGCGGCCTCTTTGTTACTGTTTTTTGTATGCGTCAATTCAAAGGAGGTTGATATAAAAAATGCCATGTGTAGTAGATTGAGTAGAGAAGATCAAGAGATCATATTAAAATTTAGTAAAACCTTAATGGAGTGTTCTTCCATTTCCTTTAAGGATGTTCAAGCTGCTATTACAGGTAATTCTATTTTATTATGATTTATTTCACTGTTATAATGGGAATAATAATAGTTTTTATTTTAGAATTTATTATGTTACATTTTTATACATTCTATAGATCAACACATACTTTTAAATTTATGCAATGTCTCAAATGAAGGTAGATTGCCATTTATACTTCTGATTATGTATATGAATTTGTAGTATGCTTTAGTTATTTCCACTATGTTTATGGTTTTTTGTCTTTGTTTTTTGGATATTAATTATAAGAGAACCCTGTAATATAAATAAAAGAAGTTGTGATGGATCCTAACTAGGGCAGAAAGAGTAAAACAATTTCTAACTTGATAGTGCTATAGTAATATTTTGCAATATATAGTATATCCATTAAACTAATTACAGAGGCATGTGGCAATGGTGCTGTTGCTGAAAACATAAGGTCTCAGATAGTGGTAGAAAATACCCCACCGGTACTCCGTTCCCTGCATAGCGAAGTCAGAAGGCTGCAAGCGGCTCTTGATGCAGAACAATTTGATCGTAACTATTTGCAAGAGGAATTGGCTAGGACTAACTTACGTGTTGAAAAATTATGTAAGTTGGCAAATAATTAATTTAATTTTTCTATCATATTTTTCATCCATTTACAAACGAATAACTCTCTTTGCCAATAAATCTGAATATTGTTTTGGTAAATCTAATACCTTTAAACAAGCAATTCTTGTATATTTTAACTGAGTCTATATAATTTTTTTTAATGATAATTTTGTAAGGCATACCTAATAATTTATCTAATACCTTTAAACGAGCAATTCTTGTATGTTTTTATATTTGTATATATTCAGGATCTCGAAAATGACGACATCTATTTCTGTGAAAATTAGTAAGTAGTTTCAGGAATGATAAATTGATCTAGTTAGATTTAATTCATAGAAAACCTTTTTAACTGAGATTTTAGGCAATGAAAAAATATAGCTAGAATATGAAGGTAAATTTCGCCGATGCTGTCAAAACAAAAATAGCTTAAATGGAAATTGGTTGCTTCGAAAATCCGTGTAACCCCAGTTCGAATCCGAGTATATATATTTTTTTTTGTGAAATATGATAATTTTATTAGGCAAACCTAACAATTTATTCAATTTATTTTAATCAAATAAATAATTTTATTATTATAATTATAAGAGATATATCTTTTTTTAATATCATTTAATAAAATCGGCTGAGTGCCTTAAGTGCTCGCCTTAGTAGTCCGGTGAAGATGTTAAGACTTTGCCAGGTCAATAGCGTAGTCATTTAAAAAAAAAAATGTTATGAGAATAAATTCTAATATTGTGAGGCAAACCAAACAGTTTATTTTACTTTAAAAATGTTTTTTAAAGAAGGGTGCTAGGCTCCTCCTTCGCTCAGGTACTTTTAATTAAATAAATAATTTTATAACTAAGAGATATATTTTTTTATGTAGAAAAATGCTAATTTTGTGCATGCAAACTTAAGAGTTTATATTAATTTAAAAAAAATTTTGTTCATTACATTTTATTATGTTGATAGTACAAACGCTGTTTGGTTCATTAGTCTTTGTGTAGTCAATATCATGCCAATAGTCTTAATTTCTTATTTATTTATAAACATACATCATATTTTACTTGTTCAATGTTATAAATTTGATTTATTTCCTTAAGAAGTAGGATATAGAAAAGAAATAAATAATGCAATTTTAAGATTAATTCACAATATTGTATGTGGAGTGCGAATAATATAATTATGTGAAACAATCATAATTATGTTATTCCTCATGTTTAATTCTATTTAATGCTCTTTAAATGTGAGACATTGTTCACTATGCATAAAATTAGTTAAGTTCAGTAAAATTACAACCTTCTATACCTATATATTGAATATTTCAGTAAAAGATAAAGAGCAATATAAATTGGATATCCTAGATTTAAGAGCAAAGTTATCACAATGCTCTAAGCAAGAAGAAGAAGTGTCCAATTCAGAGGCTGAGTCAAATCATACAGCTAAACTCATGAGAGAGTTGCAGGAGATAGAGAGTCAATTCATTCAAGCACAAGCTGAATTAAATGATGTTATCTCTGAAAGGGACGTTTACAAGTCAAAGGTAAACTATATCTCACAGTTTAACCCTTTATAGACAGCAGTCATAAAAAGTAACCAGAGGAAGTTAGTTGCTGTTTATGTTGTCTATCTGTATATCTACTATTTCTTTTTCTATACTAATATTATAAAGAGGTAAAGTTTGTGAAATTGTGAAGTTGTAGATGTAATCTCAGGTACTGCTGGTCTAATTTGAAAAATTTTTTCAATCAATCTAATACCTTTAAATAAGCAATTCTTATATTTATATTTTCTTATTTTTATATTTGTATATATTCAGGATTTCGGAAACGGCGTTATCTATTTCCATGAAACTTAGGATGTAGGTAGTTTCAGGGACGATAAATCGATCTAGCTAGATTTTATTAATAGAAAACTTTTTTAACTGAGTTTTAAGGCAATGAAAAAGTATAGCTAGAATATAAAGGTAAATTTCGCCGCCACTGTCAAAACAAAAGTAGCTCAGATGAAAATCGGTTGCTTCGAAAATCAGTGTAACCCCAGTTCAAATCCGAGTGACAGCAGAAGAGATATATTTATTTCATTTTTTTTTTTGTGAAAAAATGTTAATTTTATAAAGCAAACCTAACAGTTTATTTTAATTTAAAAATGTTTTTTAAAGAACCAAGCTAGGCTCGGTCACCCAGATACTAATAAATAACTCATTTATCGAGTATGGTTATAGGCAATATAGCCTATATGATATATATCATCACGCTAAGAGCGTGCACCAATGAAAAATGTTTCAAAATCGGGATATTTTTTTCCACTTGAGAGCTTCTGCTGCGTGTTAGCATTAGCCCAAAGTAACTTTTCCACGAGAACGAAGTAGCGGGCAGAGGCTAGTATTATATTATGCCTAGCCTCCTTAATAATTTCATTAGTATCAATTTATAGAAAACAACATTGTTACCGGGTAATACTTATAAATAGCTTAATTAATTATCTCTTATTTATTAATTGTTAATTACTTTTAGATAGAAGAGCTAAAAAAAGATCGTGACAAGTGGTTAGCGCTTAGTCAACAAGAGGCGGCACAAGTAACCAAGCTGACGGAAGAGCTGGAAACAGAGAGACATAACGTTATATCTCTAAAAGAGCTTGTTAATGAGCTGCAATTACATAATAAACTAAACAGAGTAGACTCCAGTCTTTTGGAGTGTGATGATCCTGATACCAGCATACAATCTTTTCCTCATAATACATGTAATAAAAACTTTATACATTATATACTGTACATTTTTTTTTGTTATAATTAGTCTTTTTTATTTAAAAAAAAATATATTATTTTTTATAGCTGTTTGTAGTGAGGCTTGTACTAATGTTATTGAGCTACAGTTGGGAGAAGAAAGGGCCAAAATCATTGTGTTAGAAGAACAAATTCAAACATTACAGGTAAGAGTGAATGCCATATAATTATCTATATACTTTAAATTCTAAAGACAGTCTAGGATTATATATTATTTAATTTTTTAAACTTCTGTATAGGGTCAAATAAAGAATTTGAATGAAACATATCTTAGTGACAAACAGACTTACGAAACCATTATAAATGAAAGAGAAACTGATATTTTTAATCTCAAACATCGCATTAATGAAGAAATAGAAGAGAAGTCCAATTTAAAGGTATATTTCAATAATGAAATGACTAAACTAAACAATGACGTTAATGAATTGGAACAAAGGTTGAAAGGTAATAATGAAAACTCGAGGGCTATCATTGAAAGAAAAATGCAAGAAATTAAAATATTACAGGAAGAAAAACTGTCATTGCTAGATAGCTTAACTGCGGAAACTACTAAAAATGAAAACATAATCAAAAATTTGAAAGAAGAAATTGATATGGAAAGAAGGATAAAATTAAACATGAAGGATGGATATGAAAATCAAATAATGAAATTGAATGAAAAAATGTTAAACAGGAATAATGAATTGGTAGAATTGCAGAACAATATTTTGGAAAAGAGTGAAATTATAGAAGCACTATACTTAGATTTACGTAAAGAAAAAGAAATTAGGGAAGAATTTTCACACAAGTATCACAGTGATTTCCAACAACTAAATGAGCAAAAAATAGTCACTGAACAATACTTACGACAAAGATCTAATGAAGTTACAGAACTGAAAATAATAATAGAACAAAAAATAACATTAATTAATGATTTACAGAAAGAAATAAGTAGTCTTAAATTGTCATTGTCCAATATTAAAGAAAAATGTAATGACTTGGAAGACACAAAACAAAAATTACTGATTGAAATACATAATCGGGATATTAAATTTAAAGAAGTCCAGAAAGATATTGATAATTTGAAAATTTTATTCAGTGAAGAGAAAGAAAAATTAACCCACGATTTAGATGAAAAAAATGCAACAATTAATGCACTCAAAGAACAATTGCAAGATGAGATTCATTGCAAAATCAGTTTCCAAAATGAATTGTTACATTTACAGAAGATTAACACAGAACATTCAGAAAACTTGGAAGTTGCTAACACAGAGGTGTCTGTGTTGAAAGCTACAGTACAGAAAAAAGAAAACACTATTAAAGAAATGAATATTTATTTACAAAAAGAGAAAGAATGTAATGCAAAGTTAGTAGCTGATTGTGATAGACTCAATGAAGATCTGACTAAAGCAACTGAAGATATTAATCAAAAAGAAACTGAACTCAGGTTATTGAGTGATAAATATGAGAATTCTATGAAAGATTTGCAAGAACAGCTTCATCGCAAAGAAGACATTATAGAAATCGACAATGAAAAATTAAAAACCTTAACGACGCAAAATCAATCGCTACAAGAAATAAATAATTCATTTAAAAATGAAAAAGTTATTTTGGAGAAAGAAATTGCAGAAAAAGATGAAAAGATTTTGCAATTAGAAGCCGATAGAGAACGTATGTTGTGTGTTGTGCATGAAGACAAATTGGGTATGTCACTATTAATTGTTTCGTTTTTTAGTATTTACTAGCGGGCACGGCTGACGTTATCCCGTCCTGATAATAAAAAACATTGAAATTAGACATATGTTGTCGGTGACTTTTTTGTAGGCATTATCAAGCTCTACAACTTTTCTCTAGAACACAATCATATATTTCTCATTGTTACGGCAGAGTTCCGACTTACTTTCCAAATCCGACTACCACAAAAAAGTCTGCATTTTTCAGGATAATATATAGACTATGACTCACAAATAACGTGACTTTCAATCGGTGAAAGAATTTTCAAAATCGGTTTAGTAAATCCAGAGATTATCCTCTACAACGTCATAAACTTTACCTATTTATTATATTAGTATATATTACTTATGGAAATTCTTTGGTGTTTTTTATTTATAGTACTTAGTGTTATTTATTACATAATTATGGTTAAGAATATTGAACTTATTTACATGTTAAACTAATAAGTATGTAAAAATGCATAGGAACGTTGTACTTTATGTATACAATACGGTAATTAATTATACACCAAATGATAAGTTAGGTTTTGTTGCATGGTAGAGGTATTTTTTAGCAAAAGTTAAGAAAAAGCAGTGTCGTTAGTTATAAAACATAAATCATCTACAATTGATCAAGTACAATTGATTTCAGGTTTAGAAGAAAAACTAATGCAAATTAATAAAAAATACAGAGAGTTGGAAAAGTGTTTTGATACAGAAACATCAAAAATTATTGCTAAACTCAATGAAACTGAGAAAACCATTAAAGAATTAAGTAAAAATTCAAAAAATACCATAAGAAACAAAGAGTTGAAGATTCAAAAGCTTAGTCTTGACCTGGATAATACTACAAAAACCGTACAAAATCTACAAAATATTCTGTCACGAACTGAAAGAGAGAAAGAAGCTCTAGTTGAGAAGCTGAATGAAGAGGTATATTATAAAAATAACTTTGAAAAAGAGTATCAGAATAAATGTCTTCTAGTCAATCAGGTCACCACTCAGCTGAATGAAGAATTGGGACAAAAAAACAAAGATTTAAACGAATTAAGAACCACACTTGCATCTTCTGTTCAAATGATGCAAGAAAAAAATGAAGGTAATACTTTTGTGCACATTCATTTTTGCCTCGTAATGGTTTGTAACTAATGTAATTTATAATAGAATTTGTGACTTTAATGTAATATATAATAGAATATGTGCTGTTAATCTGATTGTTGAATTTCTGAGTTCCTTATGAATAGTTTTAACCTGTTTTAAATTTGGTATCCTTCTTATAATTTTTTTTTTTTTTTACGTATAGAAATACAAGTACTTAAAAATCAAATGTTCTGTGAACCCTCGGTAGGGAGCCCTTGAGTGCGTTGCTTGCGCGATACGGTGACTCACAAATAAACATCACTGCTACAACACCACACGATCACCCCCACACGTGCACGTCTACACGCCTACACATGAAAGTGGAAGGGTTTACTTTTTTCCCTTATCGAACTGAAAACCTCTCAATTTTCCGATAATAAATATATGGAGGAGTTGTTGAGGCGGATATGCTTGGTACACATATACGTTTCAATAACTCAAACATATATGAATAGTTAGCTATGTTAGCTAAGATAGGTCGCGATTTTGTATGCAACGGGCAACAGCCATGCCGAGGTGTGCCGTGCACCCTTGAGCTGGTTGCCAATATAAAATCGGCTGAGTGCCTTAAGCGCTCGCCTTAGTAGTCCGGTGAAGCTGTTAAGACCTTGCTAGGTCAATAGCGTAGTCAGATCGAGAAAAAAAAA
>JACEII010000068.1:1402677-1429690 GCA_014332785.1 Antheraea mylitta | reverse complement strand
AGTCCGTTAGTGGTATCCGCCGCGAATTACGAACCCGTGCCCAACGCTGGGCGTTATAAAAGACGTCCGCGACACATTCTCACCGACCCTCCCGACGATATCACGTCAGCGAACGATCAGTACCAGCCTGTCCCTCGTAACAGAGCGTGCTCACGCCCACGCCCGCGTAACCACAGATTGCGCCGCCGCGGTCTGGGGGTTAACTTCGCTCCCGCACACCCGATTAGGCCTCCCACGGCAGCGGCTCAAGCCTAGGTTCGATCCCTCGGTAGGGAGCCCTTGAGTGCGTTGCTTGCGCGATACGGTGACACACAAATATACATCACTGCTACAACACTACACGATCACCCCCACACACGTGCACGCCTACACATGAAAGTGGAAGGGTTTACTTTTTTCCCTTATCGAACTGAAAAACTCTCAATTTTCCGATAATAAATATATGGAGGAGTTGTTGAGGCGGATATGCTTGGTACACATATACGTTTCAACAACTCAAACATATATGAATAGTTAGCTAGGTTATCTAAGATAGGTCGCGATTTTGTATGCAACAGGCAACAGCCATGCCGAGGTGTGCCGTGCACCCTTGAGCTGGTTGCCAATATTAAATCGGCTGAGTGCCTTAAGCGCTCGCCTTAGTAGTCCGGTGAAGCTGTTAAGACCTTGCTAGGTCAATAGCGTAGTCAGATCGAGAAAAAAAAATACTATGTTAACAAAATGTATCAACATTCGGAAGAGTTTTGGAAATTGACACCCAAGCTTTAGGAGTACTTGTTTAAAATCCAAATAGGTTGTTTCACCTTAAATAAAAGTTTGAGCAATATATAAAATATTACTGTGACGGGAATTCATAGTTTTGAAAAATAATGAATAAAGTAACGTACACATACAAACTGTGCAGTGGTCTGTGCGTACTGTCATAGCTCTGTTGTCGCCAGTAGAGCAGCGCCGCAGCGGTACAAGCGATGGCCGCCAGCAGCACCATCGCACGTCGCAATCGTCCCACCGGAGCAAAGTGGGCGGACGCGGCGCGCCCTATCGCTTCGCCCCATATCTTCATCTTGCTACTTATCGATACAGCTGGAACAAAAGGAACTTCGTAGTAACGATAATGTTATATGTAATAATTAATTAAATACATATAATTAGAATTTAAATCTAACAAGTCTGTACTTTTAGATTATTGTAAAAAAAACTGAGCAGGTATCTAGGAATAAATAATAAAATACATATCTCTACAAATGACAAAACCTCTTCAAGATTATCATAAAGCATATCTTCAAGTAACATTTAGTCTTTATTTCATTAAAATCGGTTCGGTCTATCAAAAGTTATAATTTTTATGACGACGCGACTTAGGTACGAGAGAAAAGTGGATAGTAATTATACTTCATAAATTCAGATTATTTGTTTAGTCACTGTTTTGTACATCAGGATCACGCGGACGAAGTCACGGGAACAGCTAGTAATATTAATAAAATTATATTTGAGAACGATAAATGGCAATAGTGTAGTGTTTGACAGTTCATCATAGAAATTAGTATCCTGTTTTTTTTAAACCGTGGATACGGCTAATAAAAGTGTGTTCAAAGTAACCGTTTGTATTCGACAAACAATACGATTGGAGAAGTGTGAAATAGTTAAGACATAAAGATGTCAAACGACAATACAGAACACACGTTCCCTCGGCGTAGCATCGGCAGACGTTCCGCGAGATATATCTACGTGTCTATTACAAAAGTGAGTCGAGTTAAAAGCCGCTCCAGACGTTCGGGCTTTTAGGTCACTTCACTCAACTACGTCTCTCCTATAAAGGTGTTTCGTCTTACACTTTTACACTATAGGCCAATTTACTGAGTACATCACTATATACACATCATTCGTTGTAGCACTCACCGATATTTTATCTGACATGAGTTATGCGAATTAAATTCAATGCATAACTAGTAGATACTTAAAGAAGAAACTATGTTATTGAAAGGCTTCTTATGGGCATTTCGTTATATAAGCCACTCATTTCATTTTCTTTTGACGATCAGTTATTTTTATTATACCTATAGTAACTTTTGCTCGTAGCCCATTTCAGTGACCTGCAAAGTTACTTTTGCATTTGAAATATTAGTTAGAATTAGGATAACTCTACACAACATAGAAGATAACTACTTGACTATCGCAACATCTATTATTACCACAACCATATCTTTATCCATTTTCATTCGTTTAATATAAATAAATGGACAATCGAATACGTATAAAATGTTTATCGATATAGTATACAGTCGTGACAAGACCTAGAATATTCTAAGAGTCTAAAAATAGAGTGTCTGGCGATCAAGTCTATTTTCTACACTGTATATTTATTAAAACGTTTTGAATGTAATGCATTTAGAAATACCCTTGACATTTGATACACTACGTTAAATTTTAAATTAGATTTATCATTGCATTGACCTTTTTAAGAAGAATAAAAGATGGTGATCAGATGAGAAAATTATATGTTCTTTTTGTATAATGTCGTATATCTTAATTAGAGATTTTCTTATAATCGAATCAATTGTTCCGGAGATTACTTTTTACATCCAAATATCTAAATTCAACCTCTTTTATAATAAATACCTCCTTACGTATAAATAAAACCTCTTTAATTATATGAGGCGCGTCCGCAAGATGTAATAAATGCTAAACAACTGGTTCGATTTGAAAAATTCTTTCGATGTTATATAGCTCATTTATCAAGCATGGTTATAGGCTATATATCATCACACTAAGACCAATAAGAGCGGAGCATCAATGAAGAATGTTTAAAAATCGGGTTTTTTTTCTCTCTTGAGAGTTTCCGCTGCGTGTTAGCGTTCGCCCAAAGTATCTATACCACGCGAGGTCGCGGGCAGAGGCTAGTAACTTATATTAACTCTGAAACTAAAAGGTATCTACCGCTCGAGGCATGAGACAATAGTCAAACCTATTCAAACCTAATCTAGGACCTTCCCTAAGAAATGTACCTAAATACAGTTGTAGTCCGGTTAAGCTGTGAAGGCCTAGTAAGGCCAATAGCGTAGTCAGTTCGAAAAAAAAACGAATCTCACGAATTCACTTTTACACGTTTTGCTTATTAAAAGTGTTTAAAAAATGCATATTGGTCTATTTTTCTTCTACAACGACCTGAACAAACATCTAAAAGTTTAGCATTCTTCGTTGTAATAAAAAAAATAGTTTGAAATTGGGTCAATTTAATAACTACCTAAGAAATGGGAACTCCATTCCACAGTTTACTTAATTAGGTCTTTCATAAACAACATTCTGTAACAGTTAATTAACGTCGTCGCATAACTGGAGAATCCATATAAAAACACCGAGTTAATTTGCCTACGAAATTATGATTCGAAATTGTGTTTTATTAAGAACGTTCTAACACGTGACAAATAATCGACATTTTTTTTATGTCAGGCGGCAAACGAACAGGCGGGTCACCTGATGTTAACTGATCAGCGACCTCCATAGACATTTGCAACACCAGGGGAGTCGCAAGTGTGTTGCCAGCCTGGGTTTGGAGGGAAGGGGGTAAGGGAGAGGCGAGGGGAGGGGAGACTGGTCTCCGGCGTTCTCACTGACCGAACGAAACAAATTGATGAATCTTAGCTGTAGATTAAAATATAGGTTTATGTATTTCCTATATTTAATTAGGCAGAGGGAGAATAGTTAAGTACGTAGTGGTAGAGCCAAGCTGAAGCTATTATTGTTTTCAGCACGAATGGGTCGGCTCGTCCGGGGAAACTCCACCCTCTCACAGAAAACCGACGTGAAGTAACAGTGCTTGCATTGTTGCGTTTCGTTCGGTCAGTGAAAGAGCCGGAGACCCACGTACCCTCCCCTTCCCCTTCCTCCTTCCCTTCCTGTCTCCCCCGCCCTACTCCCAAACACAGGCTGGCAACGCACTTGTGATTCCCCTGGTTGTTGCAAGTGTCTATGGACGGTGGTGATCACTTAACATCAGGTGACCCATCTGTTCGTTTGCCTCCTATAATATAAAGAAGAAAAAGTACGGTCCGCGCCAAGCTTTTTGACCGCTCATACTATAGATGTGCAGATAAAGTATAACATTAAAACGACTGTAACACGATACGTATATAGTCGCTCGGTCAGTGATGCCAATTAACATTCTGTAGGTAGTGTGAGCATTTATCCGAGCAGAGCTTCCTTCGCCTTACAATAACTTTCACATAGAAGTGCGTGTAGATGAATGACATCTTGCCTTTTATATACCAAGCTGTGGAAATCAAAGCAATTCTATTTACTCATATTTCTCCAAATGAATTAGTAATACAAAATAATTGTATCGTAAAATTTTGTGGGTGGTAGAGCCATGCTTTAGCTAATACTGATTTCAGCATGAATGGGTTGACTCGCCGTCCCTCAGACACAAGCTCACTTTATATAAGACGTGTATCTGTCCCGTGGTGACATATAGCTGCCCCGTTTTTGCGCATATGTCCAAAGATAACTTTCATAAACTGCAGGTTCTCCAGAATCGTTTCTACGTAAAGTGACCAGTGCCCCGTCGTACATCCGGAGAGTCGATCTCCATAGAGACCTGGAGATCCCTTCTATCTGGGCGTACGTAAAATCACTTACGATTAGTTATTTTGAAAAAGCCGCGAATCATCCCAGTCCGTTAGTGGTATCCGCCGCAAACTATGAAACCGTGCCTAACGCTGCACGTTATAAAAAGACGTCCGCGACACATTTTTACCGACCATCCTGATTCAATCACGTGAGCGAATGATCAGTACCAGCCTGTCCCTCGAAACAGAGCGTGCTCACGCCCACGCCCGCGTAACCACAAATCACGCCGCCGTGGTCTGGGGGTTAATTTCGCTACCGCACACCCGATTAGGCCTCCCACGGCAGCGGCTCAAGCCTAGGTTCGATCCCTTGAGTGCGTTGTTTGCGCGATACGGTGACACACAAATATACATCACCGCTACAACACTACACGATCACCCCCACACACGTGCACGCCTACACGCTTACACATGAAAGTGGAAGGGTTTACTTTTTTTTCCCTTATCGAACTGAAAAACTCTCAGTTTTCCGATAATAAATATATGGAGGAGTTGTTGAGGCGTGTATGCTTGGTACACATATACGTCTCAACAACTCATACATATATGAATAGTTAGCTAGCTTAGCTAAGATAGGTCGCGATTTTGCATGCAAGCCGGGGTGTGCTAAAATAAAATCGGCTGAGTGCCTTAAGCGCTCGCCTTAGTGGTCCGGTGAAGCTATTAAGACCGTGCTGGGCCAATAGCGTAGTCATTTCGAAAAAAAAAAAGGTTGAGTCGTCCGGGGTAATACCACTCTCTCACGGAAAACCAACGTGAAGTAATGAAATAATAGTGTTTGCATTTATTGCGTTTCGTTCGGTCAGCGAGTGCGATGGAGACCCACCTCCTCTTCCCCTTTCCTCATCTCTCCACCTCACCTCAAACACAGGCTGATGGACGGCGGTGATTACTTAACACGTCTTATGACATAAAAAATAATAACGGTAAAATAATTGTTATTTAAGTATTACATCAATTCTATATAATAGTTCTTAATGCATAGAATTGATGTATCTGGTGGCGCTAGTAATGTTCCGGTGGCGTTGTAGTCTCACCACTTGGATGTGTCGTAGCGGTACCGGACGTAGTCAATAAGTTCAGAAGAGACATATGAAAAGATGTAACATCGAAGCTGCTCATTGGGAGTCGTTCGCTGAAAAGCGTGATGAATGGAGGTAACTTGTTCAGGAGAGAACAAATACATTCGAGGATCAAAGAAGGCGTGACTTATATTATAAATACGAATACCTCGAAAATAAACCGTCATAAAAAATAAACTGCAACTATTTTAACGGTACCTTTTTTTGTGCTCGAAATTTAAAACTAAAATTGGGTAATTCACTCATCTAAGAGCTTAACACCTCAGCCTCTGAGTTTGGTTACTGTAGTCGAAATCGGCTAGGAAGATTATTATTAGTCAATAACACAAATAGGGGTAAATATATGTCAATCTTGTATAAGTATTTTGTCTTTGCATTGTATTAAAATTTTGACTATATTACGCGTAAACCTGACATACGGCTATATTCAGAGCGGCCAAAACGTAAGACCGAAGGAAAATAATGAAACCAACCACTGCAATGTGTTATAAGTGATTTTCGTATTACAAATTTACATACATTATAGTCAAGTTGATTCAAGCTCGTAAGCTTAGAAATATTGCCCAACTTTCAAACAAGCAGCACATACTAACTTGAACCTTATTTGCATTCCGTTAAAGTGGTGTATGTCTAGATTAAAAGTTTATTTTGTTCCATGAAATAGAGGAATAATATATATGAAATGATACTGTGGAAAGTCGTAGTGCATTTAATTCCATCTAGGTATCTATCTACTTTGTGGGACTTTTCGTTTGATAAATACATATTCATTCAATTCGAGACTTCATATGAGTTTTGCAAAGTTTTTGGCGGGATTTTAGTCTGTCATGTAGTGGTTTTTATATTTTATTCATAATTTCTACTTGACTCTATATTGTGTAAGCTTGGTGGTGTTTTATGTAATGTAGTTCGTTTATTGTGCATAAGTGAAGTGAATGGAAAATAATACCACAGAGCATGGATTCTGAGATGCCATAAAATTCCTTAGAAAGTTCTAACAAAGGAGCCACCATCTTATTGGAACATTGAATTAATCGCACGACACTTTACCTGAATATCGATCTCCTAACTTGTCCAGATAATTTTAAACATATCTTTGACTTTATCAACTCCACGCTTGAAGGTATTTGAACAATTTTGTTTTATGATGTCTCTATGATAAAAAATGTCTGAAATATTATATAGATGATTTGGCGCTTATGCCTTTACATTAACTTGGACATAGAAGAAAACTGGCCAAATAATACATAAGAACTACCTATATTGACAACTTCAGAATTGGCAGTATGGATTAATTCCTTCGCCTGTACTATTGGACGAATATTATTACTACTATTGAGTTTTACAGAATCTAGTATATAGATTTATTTACATTCGTATGAGTTATAAAGTTTGTTTTTGTGAACTAAAAGTGAGAAAAAAATACGCGCTGCTCTCAGCTACTTTATAGTGAACTAATGTATTCGTTCTTTATTGCATACTTAAATACAAAAATATGTATGTAAAAATGCTGTTATTAATATTCGAGAGTGAGAGAGCCAGTTCAAGGTGCAACTCTTGAGTACGATTATCACACTTGCAGTATTGTCCGTGCCCGCTTTGTTTCGGTTCAAAGGGTGTGATTTGTAACTTGTCAGTACACGACAGGTTCTAAATCCTGAGGACTGGCAGACCATTATAACTGGCGTCAGGACTGCGTTTCTACTAACGTTCATTATACATAGTTTATACGCTGTAGGAACAACTTAACATGAACGTTGACTGCACACATGTAGGTTACTGTAACATTTTCTTTCAAGTCGGCGTATCCTTATGACACGATAGTAGTGAAAACATAAATAAATATATTTTCATTAAAGTTCATATGGGCTACACTGAAGTTGGTTGGAGCTGAATAAGCACGACTAATAACGGTTCATCCGTTACTGTTCAATGCGCCTAAATAAAATTTCACTATAAAAATCATCGACTGTTCAAAAAATCTCCACATGGCGGTGAAAAGAGATGTTGTTAAAGAGATAAAATAAACATTTTCGGAAAACAATAATATACTCGTATGTACTACGTGCATATATATATATAAAGGAGTTCTATGGCATAGTGTTTGTAAAATTTCATCACAAATTCAAACATATATATTGGATAAAAGTCTTCACGGGCATAGTTCCTTTCAACCCGTGCATCAAAAGGCGCGGCACATAGGGTTTTTGTCGCGCCTCACAATGGAGTTTATAAGGGTATAAAGTATGCAGTCAGTGGGACCTAGTTACTGCCAAGTGAGTGACGGGGTGAATGCAATATTTATTACACCTTTCTAGGTCGATACGTCTTAGAAGGGTTTCTATTTCGTACTGTTATTGGCGGATATTTTGGACGACAAAACAATATATGTATAGTTCACTTTTCATAAATAGAATTGCACAAATTTTGTGACAAATAAAAAATGTCTTTTTCCACACAACTCATTAAGACAATGGGTCAGTTTGATTTTACTATTTAGGTGTGTGAAAAAGTCCAATATAGCTGTTTAGAAATATTAGGTAAATATAAAAACAATATTCATAAATGACACCTCAGTAATTAAATTTCCTCTGAAAAGAAAGTTTAATTCGAAGGTTGCGAGACTTTGCAACATAGTTACGTGTGTTTAGTTAACTTGCAAATACCAAGGCGACATGAACGGTATGTAGGAGGCAGCAGGCGCTCTTTATGATTATTTTATGCATCGCGAAGAGGGCTCTGCTGGTTGCATTCCCAAGGGAATAGACACCTGTCGTTTGTCGATACTTTGTGCAAAGTCGGAGGCTCTTGAACGCAAAATGGCTTCTCGAGAAGTTATTGGCTTGATAGCTTTCTAATTGTAGTCCGGTGAAGCTGTTAAGACCTTGCTAGGTCAATAGCTTAGTCAGTTCGGTGAGCTTTCTAATTTTCGATATGACGAAACGAATATGGGGTTAGTAATTCAATTAGAAATTAGATAACAATAAAAAAAATAAAGCAATTATAAATATTGATTTGGTTCAAAATCCAAATAAAAATACTTTATTGAATTTAGACCCTTAGAAGTCTCTTATAAACCTTAAACCTACCATCGGTTCGAAAAAAGTGCAACGTGTACTTATGTACACGCGTTAGAAATTATACTTCTTTGGCTTAAGAAGGTAAAAATCTTTTCAAAAATTTTATCTTTCTCGTTATTCTACGTTTGTAGAAAAAACGACACCAACAATAGAAAAAAGGTATTTAATACATTGAAAGTGTTAATACAAAGAAACAAGATTTTGACTATAGCTAACTTCAGGGTGTCGGGTTTTTGTGACGGTGTGTGCGCGTATCGTAAAAATGTACTCTCATCATTTTTGTATGTATGTGTGTATATAAAAGTATAGCTCAGTCACTCCTTCATAGTTAATACCCCACCAAATCATCACTGAAGTCGAATAGTGCTCACGTTTGCACTCTGTCGACAAATTGCGAAGCTTCATTAGAGCTTTGAACATGAATATGGTCATTTTGTTTGTTAAAATGTTGTTCAATTGTAAAAAAATTATCATCCGTAAACATAATTTTTCTGTGACCTCCCTTTGCGTACCGCTACAGTAGTTGTTTCGATTTAACCACCCTATTCTTTTTTAAATTATCAGTCTAGAAATGACCAGTACATCTCTATAGGTTGCAAGTCCTAAATCATCTATTAAAATATAGGACACGGTTTTAGGTGCTATCTTCATCTCTCGAAATAAAATCTTTTGCTTTCGGACAGGATTTCTTCGAATTCTGTCCCTTGCTGCTTTGACCACCTTCTTCGTACGAACACTACGTGAACAGCCAGATCTTTTTCTGTCATAAACAGAGGAGGTCTCATTGCACCTATTAATAGCCCGGTACACAAACATTTTACTTATACCAAGCATATGGAGAGTTTCAAATATTGCATTTGGCTCTATAACCTACTTTGTGTAATGCATTCATTTTTATATCGCAAAATATTATACAATGTTTTGGTGCCAAAATGAGAACAATCAATGAATAATCATATAAAAATGACAGATTCCGATTTGAAATGTAATATCTTCTTTATTTTTAATTGTAATTGTATTTATGGACAGACTAAGTATACAAATACATATCCCACAGACTTAGGCATTTATAAATATGAGTTCAAAAATAGCCGATACTCGTCCCGCATTCAACAACCAATCGGAAGGAGAGTCGTGGCCTGACCGAGTGTACTGCCTGTTTCTATATAATTCATTTTATCGATTCACTATTAGACCAACTTTAGTAGTTTTAACCACGTATCTATGATATTACAGTAAATGAACATTCGTTCACGTGATTATATAGTTTGTGAAACGACATGACTTCTTTGGATCGAAAGTAGAGTGGATTCTATTTATCTGCTTTCTTATACTGTAAGATATTTCTTTAAGTTCAGTTCTCTCTTCCAGACGGTGTTTTCAATGTTAACTTGTTGATTTTTAACTTGATATTTCTACTTTTATGAGTTGCCAACATCGAAAAAAAATTAAATAAGTTCGGTAACTAATTCTAGACCATTTTACTTTAACTATTCCCATTACAAGCTTCTTTAATAATTACTACCTTATTTCCTCCTGAAAATTACATCAAAATTGATTCAGTAATTTTCAAGTAATGAAAGCTGTAACGTGGAGTATTTCTGTGTATTTAAATACCTTTACAACGATAGCGTAAATAAATAGGTAAGTACTGATCAGCGATAAGGCATACATCACGAACTGTTATAATAATTTTAGTACATAAAAGGTGTGAAACCTCGTTTCTGGTATGTGTCGTTGACACTGAAATACAATGCGTTTATAATAAAGGGAACTTATTGTATGAAATTATATCGAATTAGGCTACTTATGCCTGGCGATTAAATACATACTGAACGCACACAAATTTACTATCTGTTTCCTTTCCGATCGGAAATCGATCGCAAAAGTTCCGTAACAGAAAAATAAAAACTTTACTCAATCTAGGCCGTGTAATATCGCTTGTGAACATCATAACACCGCCAATGGTTCAGACAACATGTAGCTATCGAGTATGTGATCCTCTTTGGCAGACTGCATGAAACTTTTGTATATATTGTACATAGAATGTCGTTCAAACAAATGAAATATCGCGTGTCCGTATAAATACCATATTTGGAGATATAAATAATCAGTCTATTTTACGCCCTCCGAGTATTATCATTACGCTGTCCGTGTCAGTCTAGACTTCTATAGTAGTGAGCCCGAAGCTCCTACAAACACGCCAATAATCGAGAAGAGTCCGGAAGAAACTGAATCGAGTTTGTCAATATTATAGTCTCTTTTTGTGTTCGAGTAATGTTTACAATTATTAGGTTATTATAAAGGTTTTGTTACTTTTTAAAACTGTCAATGTTTAATGTTTTGAAAATTTGACCACAAAAAAATATAAAAATAATATCTCCCAATATGACAATAAATAGAAAACCTAAATTAAGAATAATTTATGTCAGGGTCACTGACCTTACGATAGAGGAAGATCGATACAAAAAATATTTATTGATACTAGAAGCGACATCTGCCTTTATTTACAGTTAAAAATCGACCACGACTTCATAATAACAATATAATGGTATATTATTATGAAAAAAAGATTCAGCGCAATTTACTTTTTATGGAGATTCAAGCCCAAAGTTATAATGTCATGCAAACATCATATCATAAAAGTAATTGCAAAATCATTTATATACAAAAAAAATTTGGAGTGCATGTGTTCGTTGAAAATTTTGAATGATTCAATAATGAACGTCATCAAAAATGTGATGGTTATAGCTGTACATGTAGATGACGTTGTTGGCGAGATATTCTTTTCTTAATTATCAGACCGCATATTTTTTTATACTTCACACAAAAAACCCTACAGTGAACGAAGAGCATTACCTGGCAATTAATGAAGAATACTACAAGACACAGTGATATTATTATAAATAAAAAACCTGTCTGAAGTAGGTAACATGATATTTTGACAAAACAAATTGTTGTAGCGCCACGCTGTCTTGGATAAAACGTGGAAGTAAGATGACATATTCTCAAAATCTGTGATGAAAAAAAAAAGTTATATGTTGTTTACATACGGGTGGATTGACTGGGCAGTCGTTAAAATAAGCTAGTTAGCCAAGTTGTAACAAGTTGCTGTCGAAGCGCTTATGACGTATATACAGCTGTTTAGTTATAATATTATCGAAGGTTGTCAGCCTGAAAGAACGAAACTCGCTACTAGTGATTTTTTTAATGGATCACCAGACTAACAAATATACATAGTGTAACTGTTTAACTATTTTGCAGACTGAATTATTATTGGTATTCTGAAAAAAAAAGAATGCGTCGCATCTGAATAATTACTCTATGAGACGTATGTAAAACCCTACCCATTAGCGTCTCTTGCGCCATACATTATACAACGAATTTTGTTTGACATCACTATTCCAGTAAGTTAATATATATATATATATATATATGTATTGCACGTTTTATAAATAAATCGTATTACAAAATTAAATTTTATGTAGATGTACGAGGATTACACGTACCTAAAAACGGCGCGACATACATTTAAAACTGTCATTTCATTATCTCTAGTAGATTACGTGGGCAATACAAAATTTATGTGGTCACATCACAACCTGCCCTTTGTGTTTGTACACAATGTCGTACATAAAACATTATAGCGATGTCTGGTAGGCCTGTTAATTTTTTTCCAGCCGATTCTATTAGTTTGTAAAGCCTTTTAACAGTCACTGGATTTAAAAAAAATGAGTACATGTAACCGTCAAAAGCTATTGAAGTTAAACTTTTTTTACTCGTATGATTTTTATTATTATTCCATTTAATATTTTTTTGGTTACTCTTCTATAAGTGATTTATTTTATAACAAAGAATTGCTAATACTATTTCCTATGTTACTTAAGTTCCGAATTAGCTGATAGATGGCACTACAGATAATGAAGCTTTGATTTAATTTATTACTTACATTGAAACCAGATGGCAGCACGGTCGCGCGCACATATATACATAATTAATTATATTGTATCATTTTATTATTATTCAATTTATTTTTTTATTATTTTCTTTATAACTATTTTTGATTGATTTGTTTATATAAACTATTTATTAACAAAATCAAAAATATTTTAAAACCGGATGTTACAGAAATGTGACGCCAAATTACCGTAAATGACTTCCGTTGCATTGTCGTTCAGTTACCTCCTGATCGCAACTAAAGAAAATTCACTTCAAAAAAGAATTTTAATCATCTCTCGCGTTGATAGTTGTGAATATTATTTTCCTGTTCGTGGGCAAGCAACTGTTTCCCCATATATGGCATAACTGGTCATAGATTGAGCATTAATGTATCATGTATTTGTATATAAGTGACATGCGTTAACATGTTTGAATTACTTAGATTTACTCTGATTGATTACTTCCTTAATATGCGACATATCGAAAATAACACAGATAACGCTTTTACGTCGAACATTGAGCAACATTTGTACAAAATCGATTTCTTTCGCATCGATGAGATTGTACGAATGTTTACATTCGCATTTGCCAGTCTTAAGCCATGAGCGAAACCAGTGAAATGTTTTATAACCACATTAAAAGACACTCGATTGAGTCTCACCGATTGTGTTACGTTACGACCAGCTCGTGTCACCGCGCTCGTATTCTAAACTCAGATATTTGATAATTCTTGTTCTTTATTCTTATTCTAGAGTTTATTCTTGTTATTATCAGTAGTAGGATAGTATAAGTGTAGTAAAAGTGACTAGTAGAAGTAAATAACAACTAAAAAATAGAATTAAGCCAAAATATCGCATAAGCCAATAATGCATCGATAAAATACTGAAGATTTGAAATTAACAATTAAAACAGAATATGAGAAAAATAAAAAAATACTTCAACGATCAACATTAAGATTAAACCATGGGAAAGCAAACAATGACGAAACAAACATCTGTTTCAAGTCTATTATTTCATTGTTCTTTCGTTTAATAAAAACTCTGCTTTCCCCTTGCCAATCCAGTTAGCACAAGGAAAATCGCTAATTACCAAGTACCAGCTTATTGGAATTACATCTATACCATACTAATACTATAAAAGCTGAAGAGTTTATTTGCATGACCGCTCATCTCAGGAACTACTGGTTTGATTTGAAAAATTCTTTCAGTGTTAGATATCTTATTTATCAAGGAAGTCTATATCATCATCATAATACCATTAGGCCAATAGGAGCGGAGCGCCAATGAAGAAAACTTTTAAATCGTTTTTTTTTTACGTCTTGAGAGCTTCCGCTGCGTGTTAGCGTTAGCCCGAAATAACTATTCTAAGCCGACGAAGTCGCGGGCACAAGCCAATATCATATAATTCAGAAAGAATAGAAGCGAGCTATTAGGATTTTATGGAATGCGTTATGGTTTAGCCTGTGTTCAGCATATGATCTAAAAAGCGGCCGGTTGTTTGTTAGTTTATTTTATTTGATGTATATTTTGTTGTATTAAATGCTGTATGTTGCTTAGACTCTCCATCGAGAATTATTGCTGCATTATTGACTATTTGTCCCGCAGCATGTTGTCTACTGAGCTCTTCCCCGCTGTTGTTACTGAACATAGATTTTACTCTTTCACCACAATTTGATGTTAAGATGGTAACACACTAAATCTAGTGGGAATTAATATTCAAGGATAGCTGCCGTGATATACCTACAGTCTTAGGATAGATGTGATATTAGTTTAGCTTAGTTATATTAGTTTGGTTGACATTGTCACCCTCAGACTTATTGGCATACAATAGAAGACCTTGTGTGCTCGCCCAAACAGCGCGGTGAATGTGTGAAGACTCGTTATGCCAACGACCGATACTTAGTTCGAAAAAAAAAATACAATAAAAGGTAGAAAGAGTGTATGAATCGCGCGCCGTAGTCCGGTGAAGCTGTAAAGGCCAATAGCATAGTCAGCTCGAGGAAAAAAAAAACATGAATCGCGCGTCATCCCATAGCGTATAAATGGGCGCGGATATATGTACGCTGTAATGAGCAAACAGCGGTTTCGCGTTTCAATTAAGATAAAACTGACCCCCTGTAATCAGGCTTCGAATGCGTGATCGCGGATTAACGTAGTATCAACATCGTAACATTAATTACTTTTTTCATTATAGGCACTGACAATTTTTCGAAAATGCCTAAAATGAATGTATAATGTCAACATTATGTCATTAGATTCCAAAATGAGCAGTCCAAATATAGCCGTTTATAAGATTTTAAGTTTTTTTTTTAAGATATTTAAATATTATAAAAAAATAATAGCTTACGAACAACAAAAATTGATCTTGGTTCATTTTCAAATCTCATTCATTTTTCAGTTTTCTAGTAATTTCTATTTATTTTATTGTAATTACCCACTGATTCCTATTTTATCTTTCTAGAACACCCACAAAAGGATAGTTTGAGCAATAGGACCGGCGCGGCGCGACGCGACCTATATTGTAGTCCGGTGAAGCTGTAAAGGCCAAAGAATTAAGGCCAATAGCATAGTCAGTTCGAGAAAAAAAAAGCGACCTATATATATATATATTTATTACGAAACTCTTAATAGAAACAGACGTATAGTAATCATGTAAAGTGTATTCTGTTTTATGATTTATCATAATAAGCTGTGTAAAAACGTAAATGAATTACGCTTTCTTCGATTTTTTTATTTTTGTGATTTTACGTTTGGTTACGAATTAAAATAATATCATTGTAAATGTATTGACACATAAGGGCATTACGAGCATTTTACAAAACGACAAATCATGAAATTTAACAAACTACAGAATCTTTTTATCTCGAAAAATGAGAACGGAATAGAAAAAATACTGTACTCTTGTAATATTTAAAAAATCTCTTACAAATAACCTAAAAGGACAATATTTTAAGGAGCGAAGAAGTAGAATTATAACCTAAATTTAGAGCAGAATTTATACTACATGTAATCTGTTTTAGATGGTAAATTACAATACACTCGAGTAATAAGGTATAAAATGGCATGGTATATGACAGTTAAATAAGTTTCACGTACCTCTCGTAGCGGTGTTACGTAGCCGTAGCGCGGCAGAGCACAGGATAATGACGCGAAAGAGCAAAGGTTGGACAGATATTGGGCAAGGGCTGTACGGGTTTGATCCAATATTTGGACACATACACCAGTAACTATTTATAAAAAGAAATTAAAAACAAAGTAATTTATAATATCGTTACAATTAAAAATCACTTTATTTCTATATTCTTCATCATCTTTTGTAGAATACTTCGTTCACAGATTTTTTTAAACTACAAAATATCGTAAAAAAGTTTTCAGAACTCACATACTCATGTGCCGTTTCGTAACCAATCCGGCAACGAATACCAGGTTTACTCATTTAAATATGAAAACCGTGGTCTCTGATAATAAAGGTGAAAATTGTGAAATAATTTAAGAAACATACTTTGCGACCATCCTAATATAGATTGGGTCAAATGTTTGTATATTGGTCGAAGGGTAGACGGCATCGGAACCACCCTACAACCGCTCCCTACGTTCCACTCCGCCGCGGTCTCTACACGGGGTACGTCGCGTACAAGCCACCTTCAAAGTTTCTCGTGCGTATCCGAACTTGTTCTATCGGTGTTTGTGGTGATTTTTGTTGCGGTGTATTGAACATTTAATGTTATTGTGACCAAGAGATTAAAAGGTAATTGTAATAACACATAAATAGTAGTTGGCAGGTAACTGTAATATTTCTGCTAAAATCTATGTATGAACAAAACTGATATGTCTTTTGTTAGGGGAGATTTTTTACGGGCAAATATAGGATTTTAAACTATTGTACAGATTATATATCATTATGGTTTTCCATACAGTTTAATTAATACAGATAATACACATGGTTCCTATGAAACGAACGACCATTTCCACAACAACGAAGTAATAGATACTAATTACATATTATACTTCTCCTAAGTCTTATAAACGTTCTAAAGCTGTAAAATAAATTTCAAAATATTGCGAATTATTATTTTTTTATTAATTTAAAAGACGATATTTAACAGTAAAAAAATCAATTGATTATTTTAAGTGAAGATACACCATTCTTAAGACAAATTATTATTTAAAATAGTAAATAGCAGTGAAAAATATACCTCATAAAATAATGAATGTACCATCAAAGCCAACCGTTTTTCACTATATATCTATAACAATTTATAGTTTCTATCTAAAAAAATAACATATATATAACTTATAACATACTACATATTATATGTGTATAAGAGTATGGATTTAGTTTTCAATATTATTTAACATGTTAATAAAATAATATTATATCACGACGCCCTTGTTTATGATAAAAATATTCCGTCTTAAAGTTTGACAAAATTAAATATCACATTCTTGTCGTAGGCTATTATACATTTTCGATAGCAGAACAATATTGTATTTCTTTTATTCGTAGAAAATAAGATGATATTACCAGGTAATTTATTAAGGGAATCCCACTGTGATATAAATTAAACTGCTGAGTTTATAAGTGGTAAATTTCGAGGAAAGATTCTTTATTTATACATAAACTGACGTCCTTCGAATAACACAGATATAAAGAAAATAACTAAACGTTCCATATCTAATAGAATTTATAGAATGAAAATAATTTTCTTGGAAGGGTTAAAAAAATACTGATTTAGTGATATGTTTTGAGAAAAATATATACTTATTTATACGTTACAAAATAAGTATTTTTTAATTCGAATATTATTCACAAAATTGAATGTTTTATTTGTAATGTTATATTTATTTATTATTTAGCTTTATCTTTAAAAATAAATGTAAATATATAGATATAAATATAATTTAATTATTATAATAAAATACAATAAAATTATTAAATATAATTCTTAATCCTATCGTGGAAAGGTTCTATAACCTTTATTAGCCCTTATTAAATTCCAACCAAATATTTTCTTGATTATTAATATAAAAAAGGATATCTTGAAAAATATTAGAAAATTCATCTTTGATTCTAAATGTCACATATAGAATTACATTAAATAAAGCTTTTGTTTCTTTTGGCATGGCCTCTGCCTATGTAGGCTATTTCGCTAATGTCGAGTGTGACAAATACACGTTTTAAACTTAATTGCCAAATAGTGTAACAACGTAGAATAATCTAAAATAGCAACATGTCAACATAAATAAATCACCTAAAGGGAATAGGTACTGAGTTGTAAGTGTCACAGAGATTATATACGACTAGCCTCTGCCCGCTACATCGTTCACGTGGAATGGTTACTTTGGGCTAGCGTTACTACGCAGTGGAAGAGCAAAAAAGACCAGACTTTGAAACATTCTTCTTTGGTGCTCCGCTTCTATTGTTCTAAGCGTGATAATATATAACCTTCCTCGATAAATGAGCTATATAACACTGAAAGAATATTTCAAACCGGACCAGTAGTTCCTGAGATTACTCCCTAGAACGTCACAAACTCACAAAACTTTACCATTTTATAATGTTAGTATAGATAATATATTGGGAATATACATACATAAACATAGCATAATTATATACGTATAAACATACATAGATAACATTAATTAAAAAAAAAATAACATAGGGTTTATATAGAATCCAAAAAATAGCCCAGTACCATCTATGAAAAAATTCTGCATTAAAATTGTCATAATTTCATGCCGCTTCATTTCGTAGTTTTTACATCATTGAGCCTCACGGAGACTGTATTTTCATTATATATGGATAACTCCATTTATTAATACAAATGATATTAAACCATATTGTCAATTTTTGAAAGTTGAAAATATTTTAATAGGTGAGATTCGTAATGAAGTTCTGAGAATATATTAATATTATGACGTACTATTGATTATTTTTAATGCATAGGGGCATCAATGGAGATTGCTTTGTATGAAAGGTTTTAAACAAACAGACGGTATCGTTATTATGTTCGTATAAGGGTACGATATTAAAGGCGCGCACATTAATTATGCCCAATGACCGCCAGTCAAAATGCCACGTCGCGACTCGACTTTACCGTCGCAACACATGTATGATTAACATGTATAATTTAAGTGAGGAAATTGTTTTTCCCAAAATAGAGTTAGGCATAATTACAATGAATTATGCCATTACTATGCAAGAATGTTTACTACTGGTCATCGTCTAGTGGACAAAATGTGACCGTAATTTTTTTTGTTTTTAATTTGAAATTTATTGTGGTTACTTTGTTAAAATGTGTAGTAGTAGTACCTTCATGATAATTGGATATTATACTTTTTCAATATTATTCATTAGCCGCGAGCGTGTGCAAATATGTCATTATGTTTTAATTGTCGATGTATTGGAACACATTATAATCTTCTTACTAATTAATATCAGCTGTGTGACTTTTATTTCTTTGGACATTCACTATGGAGGTTATTATATCTGTAACATATGTGAAGCATAAATTTTTCTTCATGAACTTCTCCACAGTATGATCTTTTAATATGCTATTTCATACACCTCGGTGCGCCCAACGTGCTTTAATAAGGGTGTATAACATTATGTACTCAACGTATTATTAATATATGAATTATGATTTACGTTTGACAATCAGTGTCTGTCATCAATCTGTGGTGTATTCCAACAGCTGCTCTTGAGACCCAATCTGTTTCTACGTTTAGCGAGTTTACCAGTTTAGGAAACATAGTAATTTAATATCAGATCGAACGGCAAAACCCTCCAAATTAGAGTATAAAAAACTAATACCCCAAAAATAAACGATTTTGTAAGTATTGCCATTATCGACATTTAACAAACCCAAAAACTAATTTTACTTGTTTTTTTTTACTATTTAATCTCTTAATCGATTGCGATGAAGTTCGGCATAGAGGGAACCTGATATATAGAAAGAGTACATAAATTCTCCATTATTATAACTGCAGGCAACACGCCCTCTGCAATGCTAAATACTATCGCTCCATGCATTCTCATCAAACCATCTCATGCTGGTCACCGTTCTAGTTTAAACCACTAGAGGATTGCACAGTAAAGTTCTAACTCTGAACCATTACATTTCGATGAAGTTCTATTCTCACCATTTGAAAATTCTATTTCAAACACCGTGTTCATTGAAATAACTCTCTCCATTAGTTAGATCACGCACCCTTTGACAATGAAATACGACCGGTACGTTTTCACAAAATTGTTTTTGAATGTAATTAAACTCTTTAGCTATTGAATCCTCCTAATGGACAAGGTTTTTTGAACGTTGGAATTGTGTTTGTTACAGATGCGCCGCGCATTCGACTTTCATCTCAAAGAGACACCGAGCTGATAAAATCCTCGCGCGTTTTCTATAGGGACTGACTGAAAGGGATACGGTGAAACCCTCTAAATCGGTTTTCACACAAAACTCAGCGGGGAACGTTATTTTAAAATAAGAAAACGCGATACATTCGTCGCGGCAGTCTCGCAGGCGTTGTGGCTCGCTGGGATCGCTGGTGGCTGGTAGCGGGCGTGGGCGCCGCCGAAGCTCAACGCAGCCCGCTCAGTTGGGCCATGGGCAGTTCACAACGCATGGCCGCCGTAGCGGCTGTATCACACGCGAAGCATTACTACAACCATACTACGCCAGACGTATCGCAGACAGAAGCTACAGACTACACGGTCAACGTATTTTTCGTCAGGTAGGTAGAAAATAAAACTTTCGCAAAGTTTAAATCATTCTCAATATGTGAACTATGGTGATGTCTGGACATGACGCCTCTCTCTGTGCATCAACCAAAAACGAATGTAACCGTATATGTCATAAAAATATGTTGTGCTATGTTATGTATAATTAAAAGTTGAACCAAATCGAGTTTTTTGGCGGTTCTTATCGACGACTGGGTTGTTTTGCGAACCGGTGGTGGTAGGTTTGACGTTCATAAGTGCCTTCTCAAAGCTCAAATCCCACTTTATCGCAATAGACATCAAAACATATATCTCGTTCATTTTATTTTAATCATACTTGACGGGAGATCAAACTGTAATTTAAAACTATAAAACTCGTATATGGAACTTAATCCTTTCCTGAGCTCGTCATAACAGAGTTATGATGATAACAATACGTATTTTGCGACAGTCATTTTACGAGTGTCCGAGCGTGTTAATGTTTCTATTTCTATTTACTTAGTTCTCCTGAAAGTTTAGGATTTATCATTACAAATGAGAGATTAAACGAAAGAGTAAATAAGGATGAGTTAATGCCATTAAATTAATGTAGTTACTTAGATGGCAGGTGCGCGTTGCGACCTTTACAAAATTATACTGCCGGTGTAGAAGTTTGCTTGAGTTTTCTGAATTACAATGTATTTGTAGAATTAATTAAAAGGATTTATTTTAAACCTACATCATAAAAAATACGCAAATATTAATCGTACTTATTTCATTTAACTGTACTAAGTTAGGAATTAAAGTCGCTACTTATAAACAGACGTCAATGCCGTGTAAAGTTTATAAAGAATGATTTAAATGAAGTGATGTTTTATGTAAGTGATGAAAATTCTTCAGTAATATGTTCAGACATATCGATCGCCACATTCTAAATAATCGTCAGATTAGATGAAATTGTGTATAACTATTTAACCGTTATATTTTAACCTTTAGAGGGTTAACAAGGAAATTTAAAAAAAAACGACTTCAAAGAAATCAATCCTAAAAAATCCACCACAACGCCCTTGACCATAGGTAGATGCCTACCCAGTCTAAGAATGTCAGAAATCTAAAGATAGTTAAATTAACATACATTTTCTAACCTTCTTCTTTTTAATCGGTTTAAAAGTGAAGATTGTATTTTAACATAAAATTAATTGGAGAATATAATGTAATAAGTACAGTCGATCAGTCAACTTTCTACCATTGAAGAAACTCTTAATGTTGATTAATATTGAGAAGTTTCGGATACGAGAAACTCCTCATTTATATGTCAGTTCTAACGTGAGACTTGTCTAATATAATTCTGAGCCACTTAATCAATTCAATAGTGATATATTCGGAATAATTTAAGCTATCTAAGGCAATAATTAGAAACTATCGTATGTTGAATATAATTAAGAAGCGATCTCAAATTATTTACTATTAAGTGATAGATTATTATTAATTCGACAGGTGAATACTGATTACCATAATCGGTGAATACATCTTTTATACCTTATATGATTTAACGTTTGACCAGAATCCCGTTTGACGTTAAATGATGATATGAGTTAAATAGTAAACACGCTAAATCTAGGAAGAAACTGCTCTTTTTTTATTTAATAGGAGGTAAACGAACAACCGTCAGCTGATGTTAAGTGATCACCACCGTCCATAGACACTAGCAACACCAGGGTAGTCGCAAGTGCGTTGCCAGACTGTTTGTGGCGGAGGGAGGAGTTAGTGGAAAGGGAATGGGTGGGATGACTCCGGCGCTCTCACTGATCGAGCGAAACGCAACAATGCAAGCACTGTTACGTCACATCGGTGTTTCTGTGGGCCGGATGGTAGTATACTGGGTGAGCCGATCCAATCATGCTGAAACCAGTAATAGCTTCGGCGTAGCTCTACCATCTACCAAATCAAACTCTCAAATGTAACTGCAGGAACACGACTAAGAGTGCTGGTTAGATACCAGTTAGGCAAACTTAGAAAAAACGCTATGGTATAGTTGCTACGTTATCGATATACATATATATATATATAGATAACTATATTTATCTCCACCGAAAGCTCAGACTCATTCTAAGAATTCGAACCAAAGATTTTAGACACGATGTCCGTATACGCTAATCGTTGAGCTATCACTTAAATAATTCATCGCTTAAATACGTTAAGGCACAAATTCGTACATCACTTGTACCATAAGCTCTCACGTTAATACAAGTGATAACTGTAGGTTTAAGTTACCCGTTTTACGAGTGATATAGCAATGAGTTTAATGTATGTTTAGCCCGGCTTGGATCTGATAATAAGCACAGTACAGTTTAGAAACCAACGGCAGTATCAAAAGATTAGCAACCGATCTTTGGTGACCGCTGCGGTATCGATCTGTATAACGCAACTTTTCACATTACGCTTGAAGCACGTAATATTTCAAGAAAGAAGAAAAATACTAACGTTGAGACGTTGTTATGAGAAAGATACAATTCTATGGACTTTTTAGTAATTCAAAACCGGTTACGGTGATGATGAATTTGGAAAAGGAAGTACTCAAATACAATAACTTGAATTTATGGATAAATTTCCAAATTAGGAAAAAACTAGATATAGCATAATAATGTATAAGCAACTTGCTACAATTCTATTATAATTTTTCTTTAACCAAAACTTGCAAGTCGTTATATGAGATTGGAAAAATCTGTTCTTTTAACGTCAGATTGCGTTAAAGAATTATCATTGTTTCAAAATTCATATAATCCAGATCGTTAAATATATTGGTTGTATATACATTCATAGTAACAGTGATATACATAATATATCTACTTCAGCTGTAGATAGTGGTGTTAATTAAGGCATCGACGAGTCCGCGGCTGATCGGGGACGCGACGAGCGCGGATTTATCGCGCTCTATAATCTGCACCGATGCCGACATTCATTTACGGACGGATGTGTAGTTAAAAATTTAATTTAACACCAACGATTAACTACTACATCTCTTAAAATGTATATATACTAGATAAATTAATTAGCACACAGATTTCGAAACAAAGTTGGTTCTCATTTCAGAAAGGGAACTTAATATACTACTCAACTTTGAAACTACTCACTGAAATTTTCCTATTGAAAAATAATGTATTTAAAATTATAATTCCAGTACCTGGGCGATAGAGCCCAGCTCGGTTTAAAAAAAAAAAAAAAACATTTTTAAATTAAAATAAACTGTTAGGTTTGCCTTATAAAATTAACATTTTTCTACAAAAAATAAAAAAAATAAAATAAGATATCTCTTCTGCTCTCACTCGAATTCGAAGTTCGGTTACACGGATTTTCGAAGCAACCGATTTCTATCTGAGCTATTGCCTGAAAACTGAAAACTCAGTTTAAAAAGTTTTCTACAAATAAAATCTAGATAGATCGATTTATCGTCCCCGAAACTACCTACATAAGTTTTACGGAAATAGATGACGTCGATTTCGAAATCCTGAATATACATCATAAAGTGTGCATGTTAGTTTCACTTCCAGTACTTGGCTGATTTATCATCTTGAAGTATTTAATGTAGCGTTATTTATATAACAGTGTAACGCTATGCGGAGTGTTGGTAGCAGTTTGTGCTGCCTGTTGGAGGCGACTCCCATCGTCTGACAAGCCGGAGGACGCTGTAGAATGCCACGGTGTTTACACAGTCAGCGGAGATTCCAGACTCACTGAGGTATGTACTAATATAGAACTGATGAACAGAAACATCAATACTATTTCTTTTCATATAATTAAGTATATTTGGATTTAAAATCGAAATTTATATTACAGAATCATCTATATATTAATACGTGAAGCAAAATCTTTTTTAACCTATTTCCCGTGAACGGGTGAACTTGAAATTTGGTATAGTTAAAGTTTATATGGCGGAGAAGTGCAGAGGGATATTTACTTTATATAAAATGCATTAGATTTACATTAAATTAATTAAAATGTGCACTACTCACACTACTGTTTGAATTTTACACAACAAATACACACATGTAAATAAGAAAGACATTTTGACAGCCGTCAATAATGGACTTCAAAAAAGGTTGCAAAGAAGGTTGCTATGTTCGACTGTATGTATTTTTTTACTCTTACGTTCCAATTACTCTTTTCATCCTACATACAACAATGATATTATAACATATAACTATTATTATAATATTTGTAACACGACTTGAATGTCGACCATTGGGCACCCACTAGTACATATAAAACTGCGAAGTATTATGATGAGCTCGACATTTTAATATAGCATAATAGTGTATAAAAATAGCACATATATGTTTTCATTCCTTCATTCAATTATTAGCGGGCCTGGCGAACGAAGTCCCGCCTTGACAATAAAAAAAATCTTTTCAAATTATATACCTAAAAGGTTTAGGTTATGATTCACCCTATCTACTGGTGAAAACCGCATGTTAATCCGTTTTTTTGAGTTTATCGCGTACAGACAGACAGACGTGGCAGAGGACTATGTTATATAACATGTAATGTTAAAGTTCGGTCTGTCATAATATTATTATAAGTTTGGAACAATCGATGCCACTCCATTTTTTTATCATTAGGAAGCTACATTATCCTTGAGTAATATAGACCTATGTTTTATTCATATTAATCTTTATTATTATGATAAAATACGTGTATCAACTCCTTTAATATTGTTAGTTACTAAATGTTAACTTATATTATAAAAGCTATAGTGAGTTTTTTTATTTGTTAATTCGTTATGCTTTCACTCCTTAAATACTTAACCCATTAGCAGGAATGTTATAAACACGTCATAAGGATACAAATGGATATACGATACGATGCATACATTGTATTTGCTCCTGAGGGGATTGATAAAAATACATTAATGCAAGCGAAGATGCGGGCTAAAGCTAGTATCGTAATAAACATGAAGAGCTGTTGTAGTTACATATCGAACGTCCATTGCAAATATGCGTAGGCCGTAACTATCAATACGGAGCTTATTACATTGTATTGTCTAAATAATCAAATCCATATATGTAAGTACATATAGAGACCGCTCATATAATTAGGTTTCGCAATAAACGAATAAAATTATAATCGCTATGTTTAGTGTAAAAACAAATTAAAAGTCAAATAAAACAAATGCTAAAATACAATTACATAAAGCACAATTTACCGTAAACGTTAAAATCGAAGGTATACGTGTCCGATTTACTTTAAAAACGTCATTACTTTTAAGTTTCTATACTTTCATCAACAAAAGGAGTTTGGAAGTTATTGTAAGAAAATGAACTTATTTCACATCAGAACTTGTAAAAAGTTTTAACTCTTCCGTATTTGTTAAATTCATATTGTATTAATAAGTTTCCTACAGTAACATGATGTAGGTTTTTGAAGTTACAATTCTTTTGGCGCGTTTGAAAATAATGATGAAAACCAAATTATAATTAAAATTCATAAATTATCAAATCAAACTATAATTGATTCAAGAATTTAAAAAAGGACACAAAATTCCATTGTTTTATATTTTCTTTTCAGTTGGCAATCCTTAGTTAGGATTTCTTCGAATTTTTTTACGCTCCTTCATCAAAATATTGGTCTATATATTGAAAGAAAATCCCTGAAATAGTGAGCACTTCATTTTAATTGTAATTTTCATTTTAAAGTTTTTCCATATAAAGTACATAAGAGAATTAATGCTTCTCTAATAGTCCAAAGAATAACTCGCAGAACATAGGAGACCCTTCAAAAAAAAGTACTGACACTCGATTCATGTCAACTCATATATCTTGCTGTACAGAATATCAAAGTCAAATTTCTTTTTATTAACATTTGGTATTGTATTCTTAAAATGATGTATATCTTTTCATCTAGGAATCCTATCACATTCCTGAAAAGAACGTTTTCGTATTAAAATAAAATTCCTTTAAAATTACTTTCTTCTCTTTTCCTGTAACTTTGATTGTGTCATCGGAAAACGGAAAAAACGAGCTATTTTACAAAAGGATACCTTTGGATATAACTAAATATATGAGTTGCCTTCAATTAACTGCATCTACTTATTTATCTACAAATTGCGCTTTGATTCATTAAAGTAACGCTAAACACCGCAAGTTATAGGAAATTGACAAAAAATATTCTAAATTGCGCATGTATTTTATATGGAAAAATCTTTAAATTAAAAAATAGTTAAGCCTCAAAATTTCAGGATATTTGTTTCAGTATACAAAACAATATTTTGCTGAATGCGCGAAAGAAAAATAGTCGTTAAAAAGGATTCCCCTAGTATACCATACGTAGTTAGATACGCCCCCTTTGTTATAAATATTTTAAAACAAATTGAAACTTTAGTTAAATGGGAATGTTCTCAGCTGAATACCGAAGATCCTTGTTGTATCTATTCGACAATGCATTCTGACGTTCAGTGCGATGTAAATCCGTACGTAACGAGTAGATACATACATACTAACAGGCAATCGATCATGTGAAATGCATTCACTGTTGATGGTTTTGATTGATAAATAAGCTATATCTATTTCGACTACTCTATTTAATGGATGAT
>JACEII010000068.1:1356548-1397136 GCA_014332785.1 Antheraea mylitta | reverse complement strand
ATACTTGTCCGGTGAAGCTGTTAAGACCTTGCTGGAACAAGAGCGTAGTCAGTTCGAGAAAAAAAAAATGCCATACTCTTACAATAATCTTTTAGACCGAGTATATGTATATAACTATATAGTCTTATTAACTTTAAAAGTGTGACATCTAGTGACCTAATGTCTATTACCACATAGATTATGAATACTACTTATATTACAGATTATTAATATACCATACACGTCAGTTTTACAGAATATAACCTCTTTTAATCGATATAAAAGTGCTGTTATCGAGGTTTAGGTTAAAGCTATTATCTTATATTTACTTTTCCTATCTATGTAATTTATAATACATAAATTGTAAGTTTGTAAAGTAAGTAGTAATAAAAGAAACACCTACAATTAAACCTTCTATAAATATAGTTTTCGTGAAATAAACAAACTATTTTTGCGTGAACTAAGTGGCGAGCATTATAGGTATAGTTGTAAAATAAAAACAAATAAGCCACCGGTTTTATTAATCGCGAATTGTTCGATTGCCATTTCCCACTTAATTTAATTAACTTGCACGTAAATGTACTTCATGCGTTTTATAGCAGAAAACTCTTTACAAATGTTATATAAGTGCCATAGTCGTCAATTCGTCGCTAATCACATCGTAACCAATTAGCGGTAATGTGGTTTTTATCGGCGGCAACGTGCAAAAGATCGGCCCCGCGAGAACGCATTCAGTACGAATTATTATTAGCCTGGGAAATCTTCTGCGGCCGTTATATGAAATCATAATGCGAGCGATATCTATTGTTTTATCAGCTAAGGTATGAAAGCCCTTGGGCCGAAAAACGATATTTTGATCTTGTTCTTACTAAACGTATCCTGTAAAGTATCGACATAATTACATTAACGTTTCGATAGTATTTCGAAATGTACACGATAAAAAACAAATTGTGTCGTTAAGAAATACGACAGAGAACACAATTTAATTTTAAAAAAGCAACAAAAAGCCAACGTCACCCGGTGTTCATAGTCGGATGGGTACCCAAGTACTGACCGCGCTCGTCGTTGCTTAACTTCTGTGACCTGCCGAAAACCTGTGTTTTTAACACTCTACCCGACACAGTGTTTACCCGCATCACTTTCGTCACACAAAAAGTTTGCGGATCAGAATTTCAAAGCCCTCCGTTACGAAGTTTCACTATAAACGAGTAAATAAGAAGAAAATGATGCGTGATAAATAAATATATGATAAATATATCAGGGTAAAGACAGACGGTGATGGTAAATTACGTAATAACGTAATTTCACTTGAGTCTAATAATAACAATTTCAATGAAAACTTTAATTCATATAAAAATAACTTTAGTGCATTCACATTAAAATCTATAAACAAAACTTCATATTAAAAAAAAAACTAAGTTCTCCTTTATTATCTATATAACATTCTAATTCTGGGATACTACTTTGTCACTATTTCAAGATATGCACTATAATACTTTAATAAATTGATCCATGGATTTATAAACCTTAATTATCCTCCAATAGAGTTATAAATGAATTACTTAGGGTTATTTAACTTCAGTAAAAACTCACTATATCCTACTGCTCAAGATTCAGAGAGCTGCTCGGTTCATAACTCTATCAAAACGGTCCAAATACGCATATTGTTAATCTGTTTCGTTGTCAAAGTTGGCTTGATTGGTGAGACTTGGTTGTACGTTCCACACACTAATAATCACGTTATATCAATTAGATTGTCTTTATAAACGCAACGTCTTAAAGTAAAATAAGTCTCGCATAATATTCGCTTGTAACTTTTGAATAAATAAAAAGCGTTTGGGTCTCCAATAAAGGCCTGTGTCAATATTGTTTTTTTTTTACATTCCTTTTTTACTCTGAATCATATATTGTTCTCGTGTGTTTTAAATATATCTTTTACCAACGGGCCCGGTTGACGTTGTCCCGTCTTGATAGTAAAAAAACCTTGACAAATTATATACTTAACATTCCTCACGATTCACTTTATCTACTGGTGAAAACCACATGAAAATCCGTTTAGCCCTTAATCAATCAATATCAAGATTATTTCACGTTGTTACACTGAATATTTGGTATTAAGTTTATAACGTGTATCTGTCACACTTGATATTGGCGACATTGCCAACATAGGCAAGGGCCATACCAGAAAGAAAAAAAAAATGTATTATATGATATCTTTTACATTCCAATTTTTCGAAATATCTACTAATTATATTACGAGACACATTTAATTTCCAACGATAAATTAAATGGAAATTAAAAGTAGCCTTTATTTGTACTACACTTATTCAAGAAGTATATTTCTATTACACTTAAGCGAATAAGTATAATTGACACACCCTGTGTAAATATTTTCTTCAGTACTGTTCTCTCTTCTAAGCTTATTCTCTTTAAATTTAGAATAATAATTTTGAAATAGTTTCATACACATAATAATTAAAAACAAATTATGAATACTCTAGTAACATATAACTGTAGTAAAACCATTTGTAGTTATTTTTGTCAATTTAATATTAATCTATGTCTTAAGTGTTTTTGTAACTTTAGTCATATTCTCTGTGATAATTCTTTCACAGCAGCGTCTTATAATGAATTACTTTCCCGCGTATATGTAAAATACACAGCGTAAATCCCTTATAGAATTATCAATAGGTAAAACCGAGTAGGGGAGATATACGTCAACCTGTCTAGACAGGTAGTTGCAACCACCTTTCTCCTTCAAATTGTACGCGCGGTTCCGCCACAAAACTCAATTGAATTGCATGAAATAGAAATGGTTTTTCGAGTGCCTCGACTCTATAGCATAACTGAAGTATGTTTGTACTGAAATGTTTATTCGTATATTTTTTTCGCACAGCTTTTGAACCGATGAAATGGAATCTTTTGGAGTATTGAAAATTATTTATATAAAGGGTTATGAAGTTTTATATCTTGAAGTGCGTTTAGAAAAAATGATGTTAGTGATTTTTTTTTCGCGCGCATATTGACACTTAATTACGACACCATGAAGTTGGTTGCTAATTGTCTGTCAAGTTTTCGTGAGAACTAGTAATTATATTCAAGGTACTTATTCAAGTATATATGAATCTACAAGATATGTTTTACATGAGTGGTGATCAATAGTTTGTAGTCCGGTGAAGCTGTTAAGAGCTTACTAGGTCAATAGCGTAGTCAGTTGAAGAAAAAAAGAACATACATAAATAATGTATTTGTGTGTGATTTTAAATTATATACGGTGGTGAATGATAATCTATTGTAAGTGTTCGTAATAAAAATAGTTTTTATATTGTAAACTATTTGAAGTAGGTTTATAGGTATATGTTTACATCATAAATTATTATTATTTCATAAATAACTTATTCTAATTCCTTTTGGTATCTTATTTGATTCTTTAGACAGATATATAAAAATAATTTTAAATTTAATTATATATTTTTAAATGAAACATTATCGATTGCATTTATTATTTTTTTTAGCTAAATAAGTATAACCCCTTATGTGTGTATATACATTTCTTTTAAATTAATGACTAGTACCAGGGCGACCGAGGTTAGCTAAAAATATATCTTTCTTATAATTATAATAATAAAATTTTAGGTTTGCCTTACAAAATTATCATATTTTATATATATATATATATATATATATATTAGGGTGATTCAAAAAAACAAAACATTTTTTTTTCTTCTCTCCAGCATGCTTAAAAGTTCAATTTACATGTAAGGAGATCCCAGTTAAAATTTGAGCGCTTAATATTAATATTAAGGACATCCGCATCGCACTTCTTTATTTTCCATAAGAATAACATAGAAAAATATTCGTTTGTACCTTCTGATTTTCATTGCTTGCCCATCATTAGTCATTAAAAAAATCCCTGTACATATTTTTGTAGAGAATTGAACGCTCTACAAAAAAGGTCTCTTACGATTTTTCCAAAAACCTAACCACTTAAAAGTTATTCGAGGTCAAATTCCAATATGCTGAAAATTTGACCATTTGTAATGCATTACAGCGAATTTGATAAAGTTATGGAAAATTTTCTTCAATATTTTTATGTCTCTTCTTAACATGTAAATTGAACTTTTAAGCATGCTGGAGAGAAGAAAAAAAATGTTTTGTTTTTTTGAATCACCCGAAACAACCATGTCCGGTTAGCACCTGCACCAGCCTGAACGACAGGGAGCCCCATCTTCTCCCAATCCACTCCCGCAGGACCGGGCGGACGGCGTCGACGGTGTGCCTCCCGAAGCGCGCGTCCGCCAGGTCCTGCATCCACCTTCCTACAGCCTCTTCTCGCATCTCCCGCCTTTTAGCTTCTATCTCCCTGGGAGCCGGAGGCTCCCTACTACGCCTCCTCGCCGCCGTGAATTCGTACACGGCGGCGAGCACCCCAGCTTCCCGCTCCCAGGGAAGGGAGCCGGCAAGCGCAAAGGCCGCCGCCGATGATACCGTCCGGTATGCCCGGATTGCCCTCAGTGCCACCGTACGCTGCGTACTACGCAGCGCGCGCACGTTGGTGGCACCGAGAGCATCAGCCCAGACCGGTGCCCCGTAGGCGGCCATCGCCCACACGACTCCCATGAAGAGTCGACGGCACCCGGCACCTGGCCCCCCAATATTGGGGAGCAGCCGGCCGAGTGCAGCCGCCGCCCTAGCAATTCGCGGCCCGAGCACCACAAAGTGGGGCTCAAACCGCCAGCGCCCGTCCAAGGTGAGGCCCAGGTACCTCATGTGGGCACCCACCTTGATCCGGGCGCCCTCCACCATAATGTGGGCCCCAGGTGGTGGCCCCCGCCGAGGCCCATGAAAAAGTATGGGCTCGGTCTTCTCGAGGGCCACCCTGAGGCCCAACCTTCTTATACGCCTGACCACGAGGGTTGTGGCCATCGTGGCCAGGCGCTCTACCTCTCTCCAGTCATCCCCCCGGGCTACGACTAGGATGGGCACTACTTACGGTAACTTTATCTCCTGCCAAGAATACCGCTTAAGTCGCCTTAATAAGTTTACACTTCAAAAACAAACAACCACTTAAAAACCTATAATTGCAAATATTGCATATTATTGTATAAAAATAAAAATGTACAGTAGCATCCGTTCATTGTTTGGGTAACTATAATGCCATCTCTAAATCCCGATATACGACTACTGTTGGTAACATTGGATTATGCTTCTCCCAATTATCTAATAGACTTAATCTTGAGTGCTTTTTCCTTCACATATATGGATATTTCATTTAGTGTTTCTCAGAGAACAGGTTACAGCCTTCGGTAAACTTGTAATCTGTATTCAGTTATACAATAATCTGTTTTAGGCAGAGCTAATATTGTAACTGGTTTCGGAAAAGATATGTTATAATTCTATATAATACAATCGATAAAAATATATGAAATATAATGTCATCTAATCTATCTATCTAATCTAATACCATCTATTTTCGTGAAACTTAGTATGTAGGTTGTGTCGGTGCCGATAAATCGATCTAGCTAGATTTTATTCATAGAAAACTTTTTTTAACTTGGTTTTCAGGCAATGAAAATATGTAGTTAGAATATAAAGGTAAATTTCGCTGCCTCTGTCAAAACAGAAGTAGCTCAGATAGAAATGGTTGCTTCGAAAATCCGTGTAACCCCAGTTCGAATCCTAGTATATATATATAGTGTATATATATATATATATATCCCGGTCCTGCGGGAGTGGATTGGGAGAAGATGGGGCTCCCTGTCGTTCAGGCTGGTGCAGGTGCTAACCGGACATGGTTGTTTCGGGTGGTACCTGCACCGGATCGCTCGCAGGGAGCTGACACTCTCTCTGAGTGTGCTGCGTGGGAGGTGGAGCGCCGCACTCTGGTGGCGGTAGTAGGAGAGGATTTATCGCTGCCGAGCGTAGTCTCGTCCATGCTCGGTAGCGAACAGGCGTGGCGAGCAGTGGCCTCCTTTTGCGAGGAAGTCATCTCGCAAAAGGAGGCAGCGGAGAGGGCCCGTGAGGCGGACCCCCTCAGTAACCGTCTTCACCATAGGAGGACTGGCAGGAGGAGGCGGCGCTTTGCCCAACTCCTCCTGCCACCGTAGCCGGATCTGAGGGGATGCAGTCGGGGGGCTCATCCCCTCATTGCACAGATCCGGCGGACGAGGAGGGGCAGCTGGCGTGTGCCCAGCTGCCTCTCTATAGGTAGGAGCCCGGCGGCAACCTTCCACCGGGTGGACCGTTGGGGCGGCTATTCAAGGGGAATAGCATAGAACGATCCCTTGCCGCCCCAACATCACGGTCTGTCGGTACACCGTGGGGTTTTAGTCCGTGCAAGTCGGACATATCCCACTCTCTCCCCCGGGAGGGTGGGTATCCATAAGGGATTTACCCACGTAAAAAAAAAAAAAAAGTAGTGCCCATGGATATAAAAGAGAGACTAATAATTTCAATTTACAAATCACGAAATTTATATAATTCACACTACAATTAATTTAAAAATTCAAAAAAGAACAGTTATTTTATTGTTTTGAGTATACACTTTTGATTGCAGTCCTTATGACTTACTCGACTTTTTTATATTCAAGCCAAATTCATTTTAAAAAGGTTTTTTTATTCAAATTCTTCTATTCTGCAGATTCTTGGTCCGCAACCTTTTTTTTGCTTACGTGTAATGACTTATATATATAAAAAATCGTATCCGTGAGCAAATTTGTTTTTTTTTTTTTAATTAGTTTATTTAATTATTAACTATTTCTGGTTTATGACGTTATTGTTTTTATAGCGGTTGCATTAACATTCTTTATGGTCATCTTTAGGTTGTGATCCACAATATCCTATGCCCGGAGCGTTCACGGCCTGATGGTTTAAAAAGATTTATTCATATCGCAATGTTTGTAGATGTCCACCAATTCAAGCTCTAATTTGTGTTGCATTAATTTTTGTTACGCTTGCAATTGCTTCTATTATATATTAAAATGATGTTTTACGGTTGTCCGGTGAAGCTGTGAATATCTTGCTAAGTCAATAGCGTAGTCAGTTCGAGAAAAAAAAAAGATGTTTTATGTATTCTACTATCTTTACCTAATTTATTTCCCATATAAAAATCATACTTAATAGTTTTTTATTGATGTTTTTTTGTTTATTACGTACCGTGACTTACACTGAGTTCGAGTTGAAAATCACCGTTGAGTATCTCTTAAGAGACTTTAGCATATACTGAGCGCGTGCTGATCTTCGGAGCCACAATTTCCTATATCCTATCTGGGCACGAACTAAAAAGTTCGCAACGTCTTATCTTCGCCGTACCGTGATTCTGTGGAACAATCTCCCGGCTAGTGCCTTCCCTCCTTCTTATGACATGGGACCCTTCAAGCGCAACATAAAGAGACACTTACACAGGCCGGCATGACAGCGGCGACCGGCGAAGGATAGTGTGTCTCTCGGTGGTCCCCATTGTTTTTGGATTGTACTGTGCTTACCATCAGGCATAGTGCAGTCATTTTGCCGTGTTACAATAAAAAAAAATTTCAAAATACCGGAATGTGCAGATTTTAGTTCACTTATGTACATTTCGTATCGTATAATGCATTATGGATAGGCGATTTCTTGCATTCCATTAACGACAAATAAGTATTACATAATTTATTGCAATGATTAACCTATTTTAATTAAGAAGTGCTGACGTCATAGTACTGAATTTATTTAACTAGTGGCAAGTCGTTAAGAACATCGATGTGCATGCAATCGAATTAAAAGCTAGGGACAAATAGGTCACCGTTGGACGTTGATTAACTGTGAAATGTTTCAAGTTTATGTAAATAAATTGGTGTCGGGACACTCAGTGATAACGGGCACATAGGAAACCTTTTAAATCGCTTTATTCGTGGAAGTTTACTGAGTCTAAAGAGTTAGATAGCTTAAAAAAAGATGAACTTCAAGCGTTTGGGAGGAGACTATAATGGAAGATTAACTGGAATGTACTTTAGTATTTGTTCAATAATTTAGAATAATTTATTTTGGTTACATTGTTCAGAATAGTTTCTATCGGATGTATAAAATTTGAAAGTTAATTAATTCTACGTCATTATGACAAATTTAAAATTTCACCAAACAGTACGATACTTCTTTGACTACACGGCAACTACTTTCTTATTTCCTTTATTTTCAACTTTTATCAAGGTACTAAATTACCTAGCTTTTATTATGGTAACAGGTAGAAATAAATCATCGTATTTTATACTGTACTTAGCGTTAGGTTACGTGTTGTAATTTAAATCTATATATTTTCCTCATTTAGATAAATTGTTCAATTAAATCTATTACTATAATAAAACTGTAACAAGTCGAAATCTGTACATTAAATATTTTTTGAAAATTTTAATCAGGGTAGACTATGTTATCGATATAGAAGCCAAAAATAATCTTTTTACAATTTTTGTCTGTCTGTCTGTCTGTCTGTCTGTCTGTCTGTCCCTATGCACACGCATCACTCTGAAAGTACTGAACCAATCTTGATGAAACTTGACATAGTGATAACTAATATTACGAGATTACATCAAATATACTTTTTGTCTCATAAAACGCAAAGGGTTCTCCAGGATAAAGGATTAAAGTCTAGAATATAAACCCGAATTACTCTGAAAGTACTGAACCAATTTTAACGAAATTTGACACGGTGATAACTAATATTAGAAGACTACATCCAGGATACTCTTTGTCCCATAAAACGCATTGAGTTCTCCGGAATAACGAAAAACAAAAATTTGCAGTTAACGTAACTAGACTTTTTTGCGACACCTTAGTACAAGAGCCGGCAACGTTAAAAGAACAAGAATTTTAGAATACCTGGTTCTTTAATACATCAATATATTTTTTTTTATATCATAAGAGGCAAACGAACAGGTGGGTCACGAGATGTTTAGTGACCACCACCGTCTATAGACACTAGCAACACCAGGGGATTTGTAAGTGCGTTTCCAACCTGTATATGGGGGAGTGTAAGTAAGGGAACCTCCGGCACTCTCACTGACCGAACGAAACATTACAATTCAAGCACTGTTATTTGACGTCGGTTTTCTGTAAGTATTCTGGCAGTATTAGCCCGAACGAGCCGACCCATTCATGCTGAAACCAGTAATAGCTTCAGCGTGGCTCTACCACCTACAGAAATTATCAATATATCAATAGACAGAATTTAGGACACTTGGTAGCGGCTTAACGTTGTATTTTTAATAGGCATTTTGATTTATGATTAATCAATAATAAGTTTAGGAACATTTTTTTCAGTAACTTTTAAGCGCAATTAAACATTCAGACACATTTTTTATAAACAATCATATATATACCCGCTGATATATTTTATAAATAAAAAAAAGAATGTGGTGTCGTGGGACACCAGGTAGGAACGAAGTTCTTTCGGCTAATGTAGAATCGACACTATTTGGAAAAAAAAATTGTGCTCAATTTTATGTAATCGTAATTCAAATTATCAATTAAAATAACAAAATATGTCTCTTTATTTTTGTTTGACAACATAAAATTACATAGAAATAGAAATAATTACAAAAAAGGAGAAAGAGAAAGATATTATACACTACTCGCTTATGTATACGACTGTCGCACCTGCGCACGTCTCATTTAACTGTTTTATTGCATGCACTTTTCGTTACGGTTTTACTATCACATTTTTTTCAGTTCGATCGCGCAGCAAAATCTCTATCTCCTCCAAGCCTGCCGTAAGGAACTTCGTTCCAATAATAAATTTCAAATCAATTATTTTTTTTCATAGCAAAGAACCAATTTCATTTTATTAAACATTATTGACCACCATATACAACGATAAACGTAAACGTATGACTTGGGATTGACGCCATCTCAAATATATGCGTCGTCGACCATCAGGCTATACAAAGCCGAAATACCTTGGGCCGGCGAGGTGAAATATCTTGGTGTTACTTTAGATAAACACTTAAATTTCGATTCACACACAGAAAGAGTGCGAAACAAAGCCGTATGGTCTTAGGTCGTTTCTATCATTTGCTTTGTCATAAGAGTAAAATATCCCCCAGACAAACTCACTTTATACAAAACTTGCATCCGTCCGATTATGACGTACAGTTGTTCGGTCTTTGCACATGCGCAAAATCGTATTCAAAAGTTGCAGGTTCTCCAGAACTGAGCCCTACGTAAAATCACCGGTGCCCCATGGTACGTCCGGAATAAGGATCTCCACAGGACCTGGAGATGCTTTCTGTCTGAGCGTATATAAAATCACTTACAGGTAGTTATTTCGAAAAAGCCGCGAATCATCCCAGCCCGTTAGTGGTATCCGCCGCGAACGATGAACCCGTACCCAACGCTGCGCAGTATAGAAGACGACCGCGACACATTTTTACCGACCCTCCTGATTCAATCACGTCAGCGAACGATCAGTACCAGCCTGTCTCTTCAAACAGCGTGTTCTCACCCACGCCCGCATAACCGCAGATCACGCCGCCGTGGTCTGGGACTAAATTTCGCTCCCGTACACCAAATTGGCCCTTCTCGGCAACGGCTCAAGCCTAGATCTGTTCCCTGGGCGTGGAGCCCTTGAGTACGCTGCTCACGCGATACAGTGACACAAGAGTTCTACCCTTATTTTTTGTTATCCTATCCTACATAGTTTAGAGGATTTTTTCCTACACAAAATACATATAGAAGTTGTTGAGGCACGCATGCTTGGTACACATGCATGTTTCAATAACTTATATACGTATATAAGTTACCGGACTACTAAGACGAGCGCTTAAAGCACTCAGCCGATTTTATTTAGGCAACCAGTTCAAGGGTACACGGCACACCTCGGCTTGGCTGTTGCCTGTTGCATGCAAAATCGCGACCTATCTTAACTAATCTAGCTAACTATTCATATATGTATGAGTTGTTAAAACGTATATGTATACCAAGCATACACGCCTCAACAACTCCTGCATATATTTATTATCGGAAAATTGAGAGTTTTTTAGTTCGATAAGGAAAAAAGTAAACCCTTCCATTTTCATGTGTAACATGTTTCATTCATCATCATTCAGTGTTTCATGTGTTTCACGTGTGTGGGGGTGATCGTGTAGTGTTGTAGCAGTGATGTATATTTGTGTGTCACCGTATCGCGCAAGCAACGCACTCAAGGGATCCTTACCGAGGGATTGAACCTGATGTATAAAACTGGCTTGGTTTGAAGGTGATAGGTACTATGTTGTGAGTGGTACAGAGATTATTTATAATAATATATTGGAAATATATTTCAAATACGTTTTTGAAACAGTTTATAACTCTTAGACAATAGTTTCAAGCAAGTGACATTTGACGTTTTCGGCGGGATGTTTGACGCTTCGATACGATGTTCATATATTTTTCTTTAATACAATGGAGTATAAAAAGGTTTTAATACAAGTCGAAGATAGTTATGATAAAGTAAGTGGTAGAGATGTTTATTCAGTTTTATGTAGGTTAGCTTTTATTTTAATTGATCCTGGTGGATGACGCTACGAATGGGTACTAGGTTTATTTAAAAAATGAATACATGTAATCTGGGTATATGTTTAAGTGAATCCGTGGATAGTTTGGATTCACAATTGGAAACGGTAGTTGTGGCTGCAATCGGTTATCAGTTTTATTTGCGGGGTGGTAGGGCTTTACAGCCTGACTGGGTCACAACCACCATGTACATGACGAAAAAATCCGTAATAGTGATTCGCTTCTGCGCGTCGCGCTTCGGGATCAGCCTGTGCATATCCAGCTTTTTGCAGGCCGGCATGATAGTGGCGACCGGCGATGGATAGTGTGTCACTCGGTGGTCGCTATTGTTTTTGGATTGTACTGTGCTTACCTTCAGGCATAGTGCAGGCATTTTGCCGTGCTACGATAAAAAAAAGAAACAATTTTTTCGCGTGATAACCAATTTGGTGCAAACGAAGTTGCACGGGTCAGCTAGTAAATAATAAATTTAAAGTCATATAGCAAACAATACCGCTTAAATCGAAAATTGGCTTGTTTTCACTTGTAAATATTATTGAATAAATAATCTCATGACGCTATAAAATACAGTGGACCCTTGTTAATCCGACAAATGATTTGCAAGGCAGTGTCGTAATATCGAATTTATGGGATTATAGAGTACTGTCTAAGGTTATAGTCCAGATTTTTTTACCAATGAGGACCTTATAATCCGACAAATTATAGATGCAATGATAGTCTGTTATACTCTGAAGTACAAATCATATTACCTACATTATGTATGTCAAATTTATAAAAAAAAAAATATTTTTCATAAAATTGACGTCAATGCTATAAAACTTTACATTAGGAAATAATTGTGTAGAAATAAATGTTTATATTTACTAGAATAATCAAAAACTATGTCAAAATCAAGTTGTAACCTGTTCAATTATGTATTGTCTACATTAGGGAAGATTATCGAAAAAAAAAATTCATTATGGAATAATAGACATGTCGGATTACGGGGGTGTCGGATTATAGAGGATCTACTATACATATCAACACCTTTGAACGTTTTAACCAATAAGAAACCAGTCCTCAAACTACTGATTACTGCACGAAGGTAATGCTATAATAACAAACAGTCGAGGCAGTCATAAGAACTTCCGACAAATGAAAACTTAAAACAAAGGAATTTAAACTGTGTTCTCTTTTGGATTTTCAAATGCATTATATTTTGAACTAGTGGGCGCCCAGTGGTCGACATTTGACCATAGTTAATTGATTTTATAAAGTTTGAACTTTAATTTAGAGTTCTTTTGCCAAAGGGCTTCTATAATCAAAGGTTTTCATCATAGCTACTCAGTTATTTGCCATTTGCCATGATCTTTAATTATATAAACATAAAAAAATCTATGTGTAAATGAAAATTGAAATTAATTATAAATTTGAAAAAAAAACCACATGGTAAAGCTCTCAAATTTTAAGCGAACATAACTTTACGAAAATAAAGAAATTTATCGCAACCCATGACACAACTTTCAATTAATTTTACACGACACTATGGGTGGGTGGTATTTCTGGGTGATATTGAATTAAATGTAGTCTGTTCATTATGAGAAATAGTGACATGCCCAGTATCATCGTTTGGAAAAGTAATGGATGCACAATACAATCAAATGGTGAAACCAAGACAAAGATGTTTTTAATACTGGCATTAGCTTTTGAAAATAAATTCTTTTTTGTTGCTACATGAGGTTGAATTGCAACGTTGTAACCGCGGAGGTTTAAGTCATGGATTACTTTTATGAACAAAATTCTTAATTTGATTATACTAAGTATTATTTGGCTCATTTTTTTATTAAATAATCATTTGAAGTAAGTTCACCATAAAAAATAATAAACATTACAATAATAGTTATATTTTATAATATCATTGTTGAATGTAGGATAAAAAAACGGTAATTGGAACGTAAGAGTTAAAAAATACATACATTCGAGCATAGCAACCTCCTTCACAATAATTTTTTTGAACTTCGTAATTATTGACGGCTGTCAAAATGTCTTTTTTATTTACATGTGTGTATATGTTGTGTAAAATTCAAGCAGTAGTGTGAGTAGTGCATATTTTAATAAATTTAATGTACTTCTAATGCGTTTTATATAAAATAAACAGCTTTCTGCACTTCTCCGCCATATAAACTTTAACTATGTCAAATTTCAAGTTCACCCGTTTACGGCAAATAGGCTAAAAAGGGGTACAATTTTTTTGCTTCACGTATTAATATAAAGATAATTTAAATGTCATAGTTTGTAAATTGGAATTATTACCATTTATATATCCTTCATATCTATCTATTGTCACTCCATATATATTTTTTATACGATTTCATCAAACAATCTAAACGCAATTATTAGATGTACACAGGCTGCTATACTACACGTCGCTATACTGACACAAGCGCCGCAAGTACAATACGGCCCGTCATGTTTACTAGTAAAAGTAATCTAATGTCAAAAAAATAACACAAACAGGCGTAAATAAGTTTTCATTTAAAAACTTTTTTTACTCCCCTGTTAAATGAGTCTAATTTTGACTTGCGCGATGTTATTTGCTAAGCGACGATATATCAAGAAACATTAATAACTACATCGATATAACGCTAATAATCATACAATTCACCCCGTCCTAATAAATCAATAACCAGACCAAGTCTTGTATTCACATCCCAATCAGAAATCGGAGAAAGCCCCAGGGGAACAAAGATCCTCCTAGATTCATCCGGCCGATGCGAAAGACTCGAAATAAAAATCACATTTGCGATAATTGGTTACGGACCGTCGAGCTGAGGCGAGCGCGATTTTATATGCTCCAATGGCTAAACGAATGATTCTCGCCTGCTTTTTCCACCAACGAACATAACATTACGCTGATCGACGTTTTCTTAAAGACTAGAAAGATAAATAAAAATAAAATCAACTAACAAAAAATTGTTCTTAAAAAATGCTTCAGGATGTCCTTGACCATAGTTAGGTCCCTACTCAGTATTTGAACTGTCATAAACCTACCAAATATTACAATCACTGTACATATTCTATTCTGAATACTTCTCTGATATAATTTTGAAATCCCAAGTCCAGTGCTAATAAAATATTGAAAATATCATCTATCCAATAAAAAAAAAATAAGAGTCATAGATGCGTTACAAGCCGAACGCTTAGGCCGACAGCGTCTTTAAATAGCTTGTACCGCGCTCCTGCTTGCACGATGAGCTTAGGCGACGTTTATGAATATTATAAAACGTTATCACATCAAAAAGAATTTTCTAATTTGGTTTACAAACGACGCATTACTGGGATGATAAAATAAAAAAAAATACAACTAATTTCAGAACCACAGTTACTGTTTGTTACATCGTATAAGTAAATGTTGTACTAAACGACCACCTATAATATCCTTCGTTCATCTGTTTTCGTACAATGGATATAAGCCATAAACGATCTGGTATTATTAATGTAATATATATATATATATATATATATATATATATATTATATTTGTATATATTTTTATATATTCAGGATCTCGGAAACGGCAACTGCGATTTCCGTGAAACCTAGTATGTAGGCGGTTTCGGGGACGATAAATCGATCTAGATTTCATTCATAGAAAACTTTTTTTAACTCAGTTTTCAGGCAATGAAAAAATATAGCTAGAATATAAAGATAAGTTTCGCCGCCGCTGTCAAAACAGAAATAGCTCAGATGGAAATCGGCTGCTTCGAAAATCAGTTCAAATCCGAGTGACACCAAAAAATATGTCATTCTTTAATAATTTGTTTTTGGTAAAAAAATGCTAATTATGTGAGGCATTTATATCTATAGGTTTATAAAAGATAAAGTGTCTATGACGATAAAAAATAATTATTATTCAAGCACAAATGGTTTTTTTATCATATAATTTATAGTTTTTCCTCTTGTTCCCAAGATAAAGTGCGAGAAATTAGTCATTCCTGTCTTTCAGTTATTGATATACCGAATAAGGTAAATTGTTAACATACAGAAAAACCAATATTCGTTTCATAAAAAAAACTATGTAAGTTGTAAAAACCAGTGATCAGAAATAACCTTATTTGGAACTAGATGTGCTCGCGATTTAAAGGAAAAAACATCCCGATTCTGAAACATTTTGCACTTGTGCTCCGATCCTATTGGTCTTATCGTGATGATATAGCCTATAACCATTCTCGATGAATGAGCTATATAATACTGAAAGAATTATTCAAATCGGACCAGTAGTTCCTGAGATTACCCCCTACAACGTCACAACATCACAACGTCACAAACTTTACCTCTTTATAATATTAAGTATAGATGTTATATTCATCTTTAAACGCATTAAAGATATAAAAAGTCAACATATTCGTTTTATTAGAGTTTTTAGGAAACCTTTCCAATTTATAAAGTTTACAGAGTCTTCCATCGATGTTAAATAAATTATTACATAAGCTTACATGCATCTAACCTATCAAACGCCGTACCGTTCGCACGATATAGGACCATCAAGTTTTAACTCGATTATTGGATACTGTCCGTGCACTCTGCCAATATGTTACATACTTGAATGCAATCGATATCGACTGTACTATCGAAAAGTGTAACGAAAACGAATCTATACGTATAATAATAATGTAAAGCTAACATGTTTGTACTTTTTAGATAAAAAAAAATTGTAGGTATCTTGGTATTAGTAATAACATACATTTCAATCATTTATAGTTATTCCGATAATAAATATATAGAGGAGTTGTTGAGGCGTATATGCTTGGTACACATATACGTCTCAACAACTCATACATATATGAATCGTTAGCTAGTTTAGCTAAGATAGGTCGCGATTTTGTTTGCAACAGGCAACAGCCAAGCCGGGGTGTGCCGTGCACCCTTGAGCTGGTTGCCAATATAAAATCTGTTGAGTGCCTTAAGCGCTCGCCCTAGTAGTCCGGTGAAGCTGTTAAGATCTTGCTAGGTCAATAGCGTAGTCAGTTCGAGAAAAAAAAAACATTTATAGAAATGTCTGTCGGTCTATTTGTTTGAACACGAATCATTGCTAAAGTACTGCGTTTAAGTATTTAATCTTCGTTTCATTAAAATTGGATCGGTCATTCAAAAGTTATTGTAATTTTAATGAAAACTAGATAGTAACCAGACTTAATATATTCAAATTACTTTATTAGTCCCTGTTTTGTTCATCAGGTTCAACGCGAAGTCGCGTGAACAGCTATTTCTAAATGAAAATGGAATTTGGAAGTTTTTTTTAAATATTATATAGGAGGCAAACGGACAGGCGGCTCACCTGATGTTAAGTGATCACCGCCGTCCATAGAGGGATGGGGGAAGGGAGAGAATGAGGAAAGTGGAAGGGAGAAGACAAATGAGGGGAAGCGAGACGTGGGCCTCCGGCACTCTCACTGACCGATCGAAACGCAATAATGCAAGCACTGTTACTTCACGTCGGTTTTCTGTGGGTCGGGTGGTACTAACCCGGACGAGCCGACCCATTCATGCTGAAACCAGTTATAGCATCAACGTGGTTCTACCACCCACAAGTTTGTTAAAATGTATTATGATATTTTCATTAAACACTTTCTTGATCTCAAACAGAAGATAGATTGTAAACAGCAAATTTCCTCGTATTAAGAAGACACTTATTGTGAGTTTAAAATAATTTTTATAGAGAAAATTGAACAATTTTAATATTACGAATAACCAGTTTAGATCATTCTTAACTAGATTCTGCTTGTCGATTCGCTTGCGTTGATATAGATTTAACCTATCCCTTAGGAACAATGCTTTATTCTTGAGTTCAAGTGAATTGTCCTTTTTTTAATCCCTGACAATGTGTTTACAAAATATCATAACATTCGGTTATGTACATCATAGTACAACATAGTAATAGTTACAATTAGGATAAATTTCAATGAGGACATATGTATGAACACACTCATATCTGGTAAGGAACACACACGGGTTTTAATTCGGATTAAATCACTACAAATTATAAAACAAAGTCCTCTGCCAGATATGTCTGCCTGTTCACGATAAACTCAAAAACTACTGAACGGGTTATGATACGGTTTTCATCAATAGATAAAGAGATTCATGAGAAAGGTTTACTTATATAATTTGTCAAGGTTTTTGTTAATATAAGGGCGGGACAATATCCACCGGACCCGCTAGTTTAAATATAAATCCTAATAACTACATTTAAATATACTAACTATAAGTATCGTAAATAGGTGAATAACTATTACTTATTGTTTGAGTAGTTAATACGTGAAAGTATAGGAAACAAACAAACTCATCATTGCATCTATAATATTAATAATGATAATTAATCATGCTACAATCTATACTCTATACATATAATAAGAATAACATATAATCATGTCTATACTATTAGATTTTTGTAAAAAAAAATTGTCGCAGCTGTACCTTGGAATAAGTAATAAAATACATCTCAATCATTTTGAATAATGTCTGTCTGTCTGTTTGTTTCTTACAACACGCTTCGCCGTTGAAGTTCTGGGTTCACAATAAAACTCAGAGGATCATAAAACATATCCTTGAGTAACATTTAGTCTTTGTTTCATTAAAATCGGTTCAATCTATCAAAAGTTATTTAATTTTAATGAAGACGCGACTTAAGTGCGAGAGAAAAGTAGATAAGGTAAGATTTTGCCGCTCTAACACTACGGTCTGTCGGTAAACCGTGGGGTTTTAGTCCGTGCAAGCCGGACATAACCCATCCTCTCCTCCGGGAGGGTGGGTATCCATAAGGGATTTCCCCACGTAAAAAAAAGAAAAAAAAGGATTTGATACATTCAGATGATTTTATTAATCACTTTTTTTCGTTTACATAAAGTTCCACACGGACGAAGCCGTGGCCAAGGCTAGTTTCAAATTAATTCCGGAAGTAACTCAACGAGATTGGGTATAATTTTTCGACGGGCAGAGCATTAACTATAATATCCACAAATAAATTGTGCATATCGGTTTCCACCTAAATTACACGAGACACGTGTCATCGTCAATCATTTTAGTTTACAGTTCTACAGAAATGGATGACTGTGATGGAAAACCCTGATATCATTCGGTTAATTCTATTTACACAGTCAATACAATTATAAGTTTTTTGTGGCGGTAATCACTCGTATATACCTTTTGTTTGCTACGACCTTATGACTTTGAGTGGTTTTGATAACAGAATGCAGATTAAATATCAGTATCATGTTCATAAGTGAATTGTTTTCCTATCGTTTACTTAAATAAAATTAATTTCATGTTACTTTTTTTTCTTTTCGATATGGTATTGAATTGGATGTATATACTTTTACAAAATGTAATGTAATTTGAGAATTAAATGGTACTGTTCTATAAATTTCGGTTTTAAAATCAATTACTGCTTTACACAATACTTAACAGTCTATAGGTGGAAACTGTTTCAGGTTTTTACTGCGTTCCAAATAAAGATTTGCAGATCCTATTCACAAAATAGTTTGGGATAGGACCATCGAATAAGTTTGGCATACAATTTTTTTTTCTTTATTTATTGTAGATGGTAGAGCCACGCCGATGCTGTAACTGGTTTCAGTATTAATGGGTCGGCTGGTCCGGGGTAGTACCACCCTCTCACAGAAAATCGACGTAAAGTAACAGTGCTTGCTTTGTTACGTTTCGTTCCCTCCCCCCGTTCCCAAGCAACATAGGTTGGCAACGCACTTGCGACTCCTCTAGTGTTGCTGGTGTCTATGGACCGTGGTGATCACTTAACATCAAGTGACCCACCTGTTCGTTTGCTTCCTACGATATAAAAAAATACGTTTGATTTGGTCATTTATTCACTATGTTACCCCAGTACCCCGCCTAAATAAAGTATGTATTATTCAAAATCAATAATAACAAATATTAACGGTTTTTAATACCAGACATGACGAGTTCGTAAAGCATACTTAGTTCCCCGGATATCGGGAAAGCAACCCGATTAGGCCTCCCACGGCAGCGGCTCAAGTCTAGGTTCGATCCCTCGGTAGAGAGCCCTTAAGTGCGTTGCTTGCGCGATACGGTGACACACAAATATACATCACTGCTACAACACTACACGATCATCCCCACATACGTGCACGCCTACACGCTTACACATGAAAATGGAAGGATTAACTTTTTTCCCTCATCGAACTGAAAAACTCTCAATTTTCCGATAATAAATATATGGAGGAGTTGTTGAGGCGTGTATGCTTGGTACACATATACGTTTCAACAACTCATACATATATGAATGGTTAGCTAGGTTAGCTAAGATAGGTCGCGATTTTGCATGCAACAGGCAACAGCCAGGCCGAGGTGTGCCGTGCACCCTTGAGCTGGTTGCCAAAATAAAATCGGCTGAATGCCTTAAGCGCTCGCCTTAGTAGTCCGGTGAAGCTGTTAAGACCTTGCTGGGTCAATAGCGTAGACATTTCGAAAAAAAAAAAATCGGGAAAGCAAGAATGGCATTACCTAAATCGACATATCTCATTCTCAACGAGTCATTCATTTTCTTCAGTGATTTATTGTAGTCCGGTGAAGCTGTTAAGACCTTGCTGGGTCAATACAGTGTCATTTCGAAAAAAAAAATCAGTGATTTGTTATATTTTCTTTAACGTACCTACACTGGCTTTACTAATTTAAATATTTGTTTGCAATTTTGGTATCGTAGAAATAAATAAATCGTTATACTCAGATGATATATTTTTAGTCTCGCAATTATTTTTATACTCACCATTACAAAAAGTAAAATTGTGATATTTGAACTTCCCAAATCGCAAAGAGTGTCGGTACACCTGCAACAATTAAACACATATCATTATTTTTTTATATAGCGTTATTGAAAGTAAACTTATCCGGTGTTATTACAAAAAAGTTAAACACGTGTTGAACGCTTGCTATAAAAAGATTACGTTTTAGATGGACCGCGCTCGCGGAATGTTTCGCCATCTTGCTTATCTGTTGTCCCACTTTGGTTACGTTAGGTTAGACTTGAAAAAAACGATAACGCGAACTTAGCTCGGGCGAGCCCGATGCATTTCGTATGAAACCTTTTATAAACCAAGTATTTAACTTTTTTCTAATAACACCGATCGAGTTTATTATGGAGAATAGTATTACAATTCACATATTACAGGTACAAATGGATGTTCCTGGACCGCCGCCTGCATACGAAAGCGTTGTAGAGGGACCGTCGCATCACAAGGATTGCATATACAGCTTACAGGTATATTTCCAATGTATTCCTTTATAACATACTAACTTTTGCCCGCGACTTCGTCCGCGTGGAATAGTTACTTTCGGCTAACGCTAACATGCAGAACCTTTGAAAAAGAAAAATACTGCGATTTTGAAACCTTGTTCATAGTTGTTCCGCTCCTATTGATATTACCGTGAAACCTAGAAACGAAGCTTGCATTCAAGTAGAGTTTAATTCGCCGATAAGAACTTGGTGTTTTTTTTCTCGAACTGACTACGCTATTGACCTAGCAAGGTCTTAACAACTTTACCGGACTTAAAGAACTTGGTACAAGATTTACAAGAGTTTAGCTAATCAGGCAAGCAGTAGAAAATGGCATACTGTCTCTCTATGCAATTACTCCAACATGATATTTTCTATTGCAGAGTCCATATTATGACTCGAATCAACGTAAAACAGTACTATGTTTTAGCAAAGCAAGATATAGACCTCATACTTTGATGGCCTACTAGGTATACTTAAAATCAGTTAGTTCAAAAACAAATTAATAGATTTGGTGAAATTTATCGAAAAAGATTACAGCTTTATTGGTTTTTTTTTAAATACAATAACTTAATCATTTGTATGGTTGGCGCATCTCATTGTTTAGATTTCTTAAATTTTTTTTAAGATCATATATCTCGTTCCAAAAAATCGACTGTATTTAAAACTCGTATATATTAAGTGTAGCAACTAAAAGAAGGACGATTAGATTCTAATTTAAGATAGCTGCATCAGTTTTCGTTTAAATATATTCTTATACTTTTCCAGGAGGTTGTAACAGAGCCCTGCCCTCGATGCCACACTTCATCGCATTGTGATAACGGCCTACCCTCTTACGAAGCAGCAGTAATGTTACGTGACACTAAATTATAGATATATAGTATCATTAAATCGTAAATATTAAGTTTTTCCTTAATACTTAACATGTGTATTTCTAGTCACTCTTTCGACGATTTAAAAATCACCTTATCGCTTGTAATGATTACTGTAATTAACACATTTAAGTGCCACTGTTATATAGATACGTTTTGTTGGTTTTTATTAATATCTAGGTTCACTACACCGGCCCATGCGATGAACGTACTAGGAACGAAATAATGCGGTATCGGTCCGGTCATAAGACGATACGCTGTTAAACGGTGAGGGAACTGATAATGGACGTTGCTACTTTTTTTATTTTGTTTATTTAATTACGGATACGATTATTTCGTAGTGTGATGACGTGGTTTAGTAAGTTGAGGCCTTTAAAATATTATCTAGATTGATTTAAAATACATTTTTAATAGAAACTTTTCTATAATCTTACATTTAAATACGTGTCTCCACTTATACTTAATTACAAAAAGTTAAATACGTATTAAATATTTGCTTTAAAAAGGTTTCGTACTAAATGCATCGCGGTCGCCAGAGGCAAGTTCGCGCTATCCCTTTTTCGCAAGTCTAACCTAATCTAACCAAAGCGAGACAAAAGGGCAAGATAGTGAAGATTCAGCGAGTGCGGTGCATTTAAAACGTAACCTTTTTAAAGCAAGTATTCAATACCTATTTCACTTTTTTGTAATAACACCGAACACGTCCTAAACAAATTTTAACAAAATTTTGAGTTGAACTTCATTGAATAAAAACAATGAATGTGTATTAATTAAGCTATCCTTTGCATGCTTGAATAGGTTCTATTGAAATACGGACTTGTATATACAGCTTAACAATGTAGTCAAATTTCCAATGAATAACTTACATTTTCATTACAGAAATTAGTATGAATTATATGTACAACTAACGTTTTTTCGCGGCTATGTCAGTATATTATTACATTCCTATATACTTCTCCAACTATCCGAATACGTTCATGTCAAATTTCATTGCGATTTTTTTTACCATGTTGATAGTTACCAACAGAATTAATTTCGCATCTATAATATTACTGTCTTATATTCTGTATACTGTAGATGTGTAAATTACTTCATTAACCTTTGATTCACATAAGCATTAGTTCACTCAAGCACCAATAAATCTCCACGCACGTACATACTATCGCCATATGTATAAATTGCAGATATATAAGATTTTGAAAGAAAAAAAGGATTTATTGTCTACTACCTTCTGTTCGGCAATGGCACTTTTTCTTTATGAAGTATCCTATATTCTTATACGTATCTATTTACCTCTAGCAACCTGTATGTAAAATTTCACGATGAGAATGAACGCGTAACAAATTAACAAACTTACTGATCTAAACTGTCACTTGAGATTAGGATAGTGGCACAGTATTACAAAACTTGAACGCATACTAAAAATAAATGGTATTATTATTAATATTTGAAACACATTCTTCGATGATAATAGATTTCAAATATGAAAATATATGCAAATCAGTTTTGTCTCGTATTGAAATGTATTTGTCCCTTTCACACAGTTCACTGAACTTGCGAATGAGCGTTTACATGCTTCTTGAGCTTTAACCCTGTGAGACACTACCGCCATTCATCAAAACCGTCAGTTAGTTGACGGGTAACGGATTTCGATGGTTACGCGTCCCGAACGCATACTTTCCGGTTTGACTGATCACATTCGTGCGTGACTCGTGCAGTTGGTGTACCAAGAGAGTAAAAATGTGGAGTTCTTCAGCTTTATTCGAAAGAATACAATCTCTTACACTCACGTATAACGTACAACTACATTTTCTTTCCTTGAAAATTGGTACACGTAAAGATTTAACTTCATAACGATATCTAATATTATAAATACGAAACTGAACTTGTTTGTTTGGTTATTTGCTTGTTATTCTTTTATACCTTAACTGCTCAATCAATCATCATAAAATTTTGCATACACATTTTGAAGGATACAGAAAAGGTTATAGGGTAGGTACCTTCCTTCAAGGAAAGAAATATTAGTCCGGTGAAGGTGTAAAGGTATGTCAAACCGATAACGTAATCAGTTCGAAAAAAAAACAAAATTCAAGGAAATGTATTGATTTGAAGGCATAGGTCAACTTTACATCAAAGTGAACAAAGCCGTGAACAAACGCTAGTAATTAAATATTACACACATAAGGAATAGAAATGTCCGTTGATACGAATCGACGTCGAATTAGTTCAAGTATAAAAAACGCTACGTAGTTTTGTATGTTTCCTTTAGAAAAGTCGATGGATCGCGAGAAAAAAAAAAGAGTAACTCACTACAAGATTGATGTAACGGATTAAAGGTTTTAAGACTTAAAGTTTGTGAGTAGTAGCCATTGTTGCGATCTTTAGTTACCAAAGATTTTTTTTATCGAGGTTTACTCCTCGTTCACCACGACGACAATGGTCGGGCGGTGGCGAAGGGCTTTACAACCTTTCCACTACTAGCTGAACCCAGGGGTAAGGTGCGGGGGCCCTGACTCTCCATTGCACGGGTTCGGAAGGCTGCTAGGCAGTCTTGCAACCGGACTGCCTCAGCGGAGTACGACGTGGGAAACGCCTGCCGCAGGGAGTGTAGCAGAGATTGCTCACGCAACCCTGAGACATCCCCATAGTGTGGCGTAGGTTGTCAAAAAAAAAGGCTTTTATCTTACAGTGGATGTCTTGCAGATAAAATCTGATGATGATTGTAATAGAAAAACTATAAAATATATTATTTCAATACATAATTATGAAATTATAACTTCATATCTTAATGTTATAACATCAATTATAAATATTAAGAGGATAATTATAATGCAAACGGATTTGTTTTAATTGGACAGAGGTGAATTTTTTATTATATAAGTAATCAAAAATGTATGAAAACTTGGAAAGGGTTTCAAGGACCATATTTTTGTAAACGGAATTGCGAATATATAGCGATATAGTATACACGTATGTAGTAATTGTATTTTATAATATCAAGTATACAACTGTATAATTTAACGAATAAAATGTATTTTACGTAATGTCGAAGTTTTATGTAAGTATCCTTTCAGTGATTTTCATAAGGTAAACTGACAAAATGTTGACTAACCCTTCTGTCATGTGCTTTTTTATCTTTATTAAACATTATTATACAATATCATAAGTATTCGGTATACCCATAATTAAAAAAGTTTTAGTAATGTATTTGATCTGTTTATAACATTTTTTTTTCATTGTTCTTCTACAAAAAAAGACACTGAGAACCGCACCCGATAGGCTCGCTTAGGTAACACTTGTAAGTCACCCGCTGAAAAAATTCAGCTGGTTATATATTTTATATTCATACAGCAAAAATATTGTAAGCTTTATTACAACGTATCAAGTTTTGTTAAATCTGTGTAATATTTCTTAACACGTTTTATATAATTAGTGTTACTTGCAGTTTGAATAAAAAGCTTTATTAGATGCTATGGGTAACGTAGTTATCACAATATATTCTATAAACACATGTGTGTAAAGTTCATATTGAGTCTTATGACTAGATTAAGAATAACTATTATATATGAATACAATAAATGTGTAGTTAACATATTATTGTTTTTTTTTACAATGCTGCCACCTTTACAGCGTGACCTTTCTTTACGATAAACGTACTCCAGTAATCTTGTATTGTTTTGCATGGCATTTTTTTAAACAACAACTATTAGTGAAAAATAATGTTCCTTTATTCAAGACCTAAATAATGCTCGATATAACAGTATCACTGTACTAGTGTGAATACTATTAAACTTCATAATACAATATACATTTAGCAATATGACAGATTCCTCGGATGTGTCATGTTTTAGGCTGTTCTGGACAGCTTAAGTAACGTCCTGAATTTTTTTAAACAATTCTATTAAGATCCTTAGTTTTAAGCGACTCACCGTGTCACTACGTCAATCTAGGTTATAAATGTGTATACTTATATTAGCTGATTTTAATTTACACTATGGTCATTATATGTCAGTCTTAATTATCGTTTGTTCTTATATTGCCTGTTATGACGTCAAAATGCCCTAATATTTTAAATTTCAAATATTTATTGCTTTTATAATGTTCTAACGTTTAATCATTTTAGCGTATTATAGCGAATTTATTACATTTGCGTCCAAGCATCACGTCGTGGTTATTTTGTCACACTTTGCAGATTTGATACGTTATTTCCACGGGGTATTAATTTAGAATGATGATCTCAATATCGTAATGCAATTATATTATAATTATAGACTTTCTATTATAGTCATACCATCCCAATAATGATACTATAGATATATTTCATACGTCCATCATCATCTAATCCATTTATCCCTTATCCCACCTAAGTAGGGTCGGCACAACCTGTCTTCTTTTTCCACTCTCTCCTATCAATTATCATCTCAGTATTCACACCTTTTACGCACATATCATTTCATAGGTCCGTTTTCATAAAAACATATTTCACTCATTTCACATAGCATTTTAGTAACGTCATCAAATGTCTTTACCAAAATGCTATGAAACGTGCCTTTATTCATTAGAATGTTATATACTAAGATATTTTTGCTCTAAAGCTACCTTTTGAATTTTATTATCAATAAAAAATACCATTTTTAAACCGACGCTGCTGTATGAAAGTTTTACTCGATCTGAAGAAAACTTAATAAATAAGGTAGGTGTACCATCCTCTCCATTTACCCTAGTAAAACATGGCTTGATTATAAATATATTTGATTGCGTTGAAATCGAATCTTTTATCATTATTCATACGCATTTTAAGTTTATGATACATTAGATTTTTGATATTCTTGTCATTATGATAATGCAAACACGATTTGTTGTAATCTTGATTACCACATACCATCATAATCACAATATGGTATCATAAAGTTTCATTATGTTGATTTTCATAGCATTTTCCTTGTATTTATGTCACGGAAAAAAATAATTGGTGGATTAATTTTGATACGATATAACATACCTATTGCTGCATGACATCAGAATATATGATTAACATGGGACTGAATGACTTGAGATTAACGTAACAAAATTATATAATACCATACAAGAGATCGTTTATGGAGATCATGAAAAAAAAAAACGATGGCTTTTCAAAGTGATTGTATTACAACTAGCACGGCGTAGTACCAATAAATAATAGTTAAAAATCTAAAAAAACACGCTTTTGTAGGCAACTGAACTAAAAAACAAATAATTAATATTTAAACATGGGGTATTCAAGCTATTAAGCGATTTAATTGTAAAAAAGAGTGGTGTGCTCGTTATTAAAATCATATATTGATGGCTGTCTACAAGTGATAGTACATAGTTACAAGTTACTTGTTATTACTACGAACGTAAGTAATAGTACAGTACTAAGCATTTCACCATTTTCCCAATAAAATTAAGTATGCTCGTGAACACCCTATATTTAAAGTATTTTCTACTTTGTAGTTCGGTTATATATAAGAGCGAGTTTCAGTTTTTTAAAGCTATTATTTATTTTATTTTTTTTAAGTTATTAAACTTAAATTTCATTGTAACCCTGAATAGTCAAATTTTTAATATGTTCTTTTAAATTAAATAAGCAACTAATTAAACTAATGGGATAGACTTATTAAATTATTGTACTGTTATCAATTCTTGACAAGTGTGCCTAATGTTAATCTGACATTTTGAAATGGGTGAAAATCATGTTCTGAGATTCCGTTACATAATACCTCTTAGATACAGGAGAAGCTAATTAAAGCGTACTAAAAGGCTACCAATATGAAACTTACAATCCATCCGTAGTCGCTGTAATGCGGTCCACCAAGCGTTTTCGCAGCTGGATACACACTGCCTAATTTTGAAGTGAAAAACTAGAAAATAGTCACAGTACAGACACCCTATCAACTTTATAACGTTTAGTAATTAAATTGCTTGAAACAACTTGAAAACGAAAGGACAGTTTTGCATATTAAGTATTTTTAGCTAGGTGATTAGCAAATAAATTGTATTACTAACATTCGAATTCTAAGACTTATTTACTTTTACCTTTTGTTTTTATTCGGTAGTTTAATTTAACTTATCATCTAGAAGCATCGTACTACATTTTATTAATTCCTATATATATATAACTATGTAGTACCTATAGTGTTATGTACAAATGACGGACGAAGCACATTAGGCATTTTTTTCCGCAAGAGGAAACGGTTGTACCCAAGCTAGTTTTATATATAAAATAGTCGAAACATTTCAAGGAAATTAACCGACCTCTATGTCAATCTAAAAGCCACAAAGCACTAAAAAGCGGAAAATAAATACATTATCAAATTAACCAAATTAGATAAAACATGAATATGTGCGCTACCTAGACATGTATTGGATGGAAGTCGGTGCAGCCTCCGGTTCCTCCTTTTTTGAAGTCGGTTCAAAATAATAGCGATCGTCATTGGAAATTCACCGGCAATCCTAACCATCATGCTAAATGCCTTCTTACATATTGTGAGGTGGAGTGTGGACTGTTCCACATCTGCACGGAACGGTAAAGGCATGTGTGTCTATTTCACGCATTCAGTTTTGGAGATAGCATCGTGGACTAACACGCGGTTAACAGCTATTCTAATTTAAAGTAGCCTAAGTATTCCGCTATAATTTTTGCTATCTGCTAGTGAAATTCTCGTCAAAATCGGCCCAGCCGTTTCGGAGATTACTCGGAACAAACAGACAGACAGACCGACAAAAATTTTAAAAATTGTATTTTTATCATCAGAATCGTGTATACTTTCATACCCAATCAGTGAAAAAATTTTAATTTGATATTACATACAAACACTTTTTTATTATATGTATAGAGATATAGATATACACAACTAGGCGACCACCGTGCGAAATTTTTTTCGGTATAGTCGAACTGCCGGCAAAAGGTAAAAACATGTGAACTGCTTTATTCGTGTTCTTCGTAAGCAAGCTATGAGAACGACCAACTTGGTTCTTTAATGAAAAGAAGTTGGTGAAATCAGGTCAAAAGACTGCCTAGAATATTCCTTTATAAAATCGATAAAACACGCACCACAAATAATAATTCCCAAAGTTCATTTGATTGTACAAATATTTTATTAACACTAAAGTTCTAATCATATAAGTGAGTTTATCTTTAAAATGTATCAGATAATATCCGTGTGTCTATAATATAACTGAAATAGTGTTATTTAATCGTGAATTAGCACAATAACCGTAGGCGTAAATAACATAGTAAACGTAAATAGGTATAATTGAACAATGCATTGTGAAAACATTAAAAAGGCGCGCGTCAAGTTTTTTATTACAATTCCGTGAAAATAATGTACGTTCGGAAACGATAAATTATACATGCGAGATTTCTAGATGAAATTGTGGTGCTTAACGGTAAAATTCTTAGAAAAGAAGATTTATTATTTCAAAGAAAAATACAGTCCCTTTGATGTTTATATATGCTACTGCAGCCTATATTTTTACCAATAAACAATAGGAAGACCAGAGGCCATTTCTTAGTAATATGCTTTTCTTGAGGACGAAATAAAAACTGTTTTTTTTTTCGAACTGACTCGCCTGGCTAGCCTTCACAGCTTCACTGGACTAGGCGAGCGCTTAAGGCATTTCGCCGCTTGGTAACAAGCTCAAGGGTGACAGAGTGGCCGAACCACGGCTTGGGCTGTGTGTTGTCTTGGATGCACTAGCGTATAGCGTATATATATAGCGTAGTCAGTTCGAAAAAAAAAGCGACAAACATGTGTACCGGCATGTGAGCCTCACGAGTTCAAACGTGTATTTCATGTCTGACAACTAGGCTAATCTAAATTAACCCAGTTCGAAAATAAGGGAAAAATAAAAACCCATCATATGTGTACCTATGTGTATGTGTTTACGTATGTGGGGGTGATCTGTGTTGTGTTGTTCGACTAGCGATAGGAAATTATAAGTGTCACTATAACGCGATAGCACTGTGCTCGAGGGCTCCACACATAAAAACGCCTCATGTGCTATTGCTTAATGGTAATCATACGACAACAAGCAATGGCTATTTGCAGAAGTGTGACTGTTTCACTACCACTTTACAAAGTTTTCTGACTACTTAACTGCGAACGGTGTCTACGTATCGAGTTGAAGTGGTCGATTCTTCAATGTAATCAATATTTTTAATACTTTATCATGCATTATTTATAACTAAGGATTTACCTAGAACAATGTAAGTGAGGCGCCGATATTTCAGAGCACGAGTTTCGTTGTTATCAGATAGCAATGACATATAACATTAAATTGATAGTCATGTCTCGACGATAATAAATGCACTATAAGTATAAATAAAATACAAATGGTATAGTCCAGAATCCACGGTCCATTTTTGCACTTGAGTAGTTTCCCGCTAATTTGCCGCGAGTAGCTTCATCTCGATGAGACGACCAACATCTTCCTGTACGAAAATTGTCAATTGTGGTAGCTAACAAAAATAGCATGGATAAAATATGTCGATTTGATGATTCTTAAAAAAATATTACTAACTGGGTTTTCTTTTCATAAATCTCAAGATATTTATCTAAACTATTTGCTCTACAAAATATATGGTTTGATCAAAGAGGCTCCTCCTTCCAACATGGTTTATGGTCACATTTAACATATAAAATAATAATATCAAAACAAATATTAATAAACAGGACAGAGAACTTGAATTAAAGTTTGTTCTTAGACTTTTTAAATTACGGAAACGATCCTTTTAAACATAAAAAAATCACGTCTAGATTCAATGAACATTTATAAAGTGACGCTTTTCAGCGTTAATAATTACGTAACTGCCTATTGTGGTAATGCCGCATGGTCGAACTAAGGGAAGCGGGGTGCGGGTCGAGTTGCGGGACGTGGGCCGAACTGGGCGGCAGTTTTTTTTTTTTTCCGCAATGACTACGCTATTGACCCATCAAGGTCTTAACAGCTTCACCGGACTACTAAAGCGAGCGCTTAAGGGGCACTCAGCCGATTTTATTATGGCAACCAGCTCAAGGGTGCACGGCACACCTCGGCTGGGCTGTTGCCTGTTGCATGCAAAATCGCGACCTATCTTAGCTAACCTAGCTAACTATTCATATATGTATGAGTTGTTGAACCGTATATGTGTACTAAGCATACACGCCTCAACAACTCTTCCATATATTTATTATCGGAAAATTGAGAGTTTTTCAGTTCGATAAGGGAAAAAAAGTAAACCCTTCCACTTTCATGTGTAAGCGTTTCGGCGTGCACGTGTGTGCGGGTGATCGTTAGCGGTAATGTATATTTGTGTTTCACCGTATCGCACAAGCAACGCACTCAAAGGCTCCCTACCGAGGGATCGAACCTAGGCTTGAGCCACTGCCGTGGGAGGCCTAATCGGGTGACATCTTCATTCGTTTCCTAATGATTATCATGTAAAAATATAGCTGGCGACAAACCAGTCCCGATGTATAATTATTTTCTATATACCATTAGCATCCATAATTTGTGGATATAGCTGTCAGACAAGATACTTTTAAACGATCAAAAAATACACGGACGATTGTGAATACATAGATTGAGGCATTGAGGCGTGAATAATACCGCAGTGGAGGGATTCAATGTTAGAGTGCATTAGGAAATGAACACTGTGGTCCATAGATACTGCTGAACACTACGGTTATTGGAAATAGTAAAAATATACAAAGCTTTATCAAGAACTTTCCTGCAATCGTATTTATTAGCTTTGCGTTTCCATTCGCGAAACGTTTACATATCTGTAATTACGTTCTTTAACCGATAGAATGTCTAAAACCATAAAGGTTCTTTAGTTTATACTTGGAACAACCCTAATCTATTTTAGAAAGTAATGACGGGTCTGTGGGTCCAGCGTACAGCCTTCCTGAATACTAACACAACAAATTCTTCAATGATGAAGACTTTTCTGTGTAACCATTATTGGAAAATTTCTAACCCGTAAGAATGCATTAGTTATTTCTTCTTTAGTTATGTTTTTAACACTCAAATATTCAAGTCATTAAACAGAGTAATAGTATTTTCTCAAACAAGCTTGGAAATGAAATATTGTCATTATTTTCGAAAAAAGAACACGCGTTGTATCGAATTTACGGACAGAGAAAATGAAATCCATTGCAGGAGCGTTTTTTGGATTTGGAACATTAAAACGCTCCAGCAATGTTGTAAGAAACGGCGTGCCGGAATTTGAAAAAATACAACGCTCCAGCAATGTTGTATAAAATGGTGTGTTGGGGTTATTAAATACTCTTTGATTGGACCACTTTTATCATTCTTGGCATGCCAAAGTAAGTCTCTTTGCTTAGTACAAATTACGTTCACCTGATTGTATAGCCATAAATACGTCTACTTTTGGGCACAGATGAATAATAGAAAATTGGCAAATACTACAATGTTCTAATTAGATCTACAAGACATTGCCGAACAAAAAAAATCAATTTTAGTTACTACGTCACTGGGAGGAATGCATATTACAAGCCTTACGAGGGTCTATATACCCACAAATAAAGGCCAGAGACAGGCGGGTATTAGGCCACGATCCCACTCGAAGCCACTTCACTTGTCGGAAGCGCTTCGAACGCTGCTCGAAAATTTGAAGCATCCGGACTTCCATAGTGTGACTTTCTTTACACAACATCTTATACAACAAATGTTTTAGGCTTTCAGAATTTAACTTCATTATATTATTTGTGAATTGCCAGGTTTCGTATATGGCAATATACGCTTTAAAAAATATCAATTTGAAGGGAACCAAACAATAGTATATTATATTTCTACCCACATATTTATTTAAAATTTTAAATATAAATTTTCTTTATTAAAAAAATAATAATAATTGAATTAATCAAAATTTATATAAAACTACTACTAATAGAAATTTTATAAAATCTTATTTTCGTATTCCTTGTACCGACACTTAAAGCCCACAACTGCCAACGGAACAGCTGATCGGGACATATATTTATAAGTACGATTTAAACTGGTCCAAAGGTAGTATGTCTTTCAAACAAGGCACAATAGCCTACGTAAAAACATAAGTATTACTCTTGTTATTGGATTTTTGAATAATTACGATATAAATGTTGTAAATAAAAAAAAATAAAAACATGAATTTATCAAACTGAAATTATTTATGGTTCATAGAAATCAAACACTTTAATATATTAATTATTAAAATATTCAATGCTTGACACACATGCTTTGTACACAAATGACACAGTTTTTAGTCTGTTAAATATTTCAATGTGTTAAAAATTTCAAAAATATTTTTTTTTTTTTCGTTATTTTGATCTTCTTCTGATTTTTTGTTAACTAAGTTTTTTATGTCTTTTCAATTAATAATAATCAGTTTTACTTAATGATACAAAAATTAAAATCATAATACCTATAATTTATCAGTATCAGATTAAGATGTATTATTGCGACAAGATATGATCAGGCTTGTAATCTAATTGACTTTCTTACTGTAACTCATTTATTTTTCGTTTGACACAAATATATTTTCATAAACACAGTTGATGTAAATCATAGAATCTTGAATTATTTTAAGCCAGAATTTTGAATTATACACAGTATGTAAATTATGTAAAGGTGAATTCTTATCCTGTTCATTACTTTATTTAATAATATTATAAAGCGGTAAAGTTTGTGACGTTGTGATGTTGTGACGTTGTAGGGGGTAATCTCAGGAACTACTGGTCCGATTTGAAAAATTATTTCAGTGTTATATAGCTCGTTCATCGAGAATGGTTATAGGCTATATATCATCACTAAGATCAATAGGAGCGGAGCACAGATGAAAAATGTTTCAAAATCGGGATGTTTTTTCCTATTGAGAACACGAACCAAGTCGCAGATAGAGGCTAGTAGATTATATAATGTACTATATTAAAATCTATCAGTATACTGAAACTGTAAGTCGTAATAATTAACTCGGAATACAACAACTTGTAACAAAGAAATAAAAGATACGCTGTACAGTTAAGTTTTTTCCTTTTTGCTGTGTTAAGCAGACCGCGCGGCCCTCGGGTCTCGAGTCTATTCTAGTGTTGGTGTACTCCGTTACGAAGAAACATCATTAAGAATAAAGCGACGACATGCTTCTGCCTACAAGAAACCTAAGGGCACTTACATACCCATGGACTAAACCATAGAACGTATTTAAGGAACTTCTTGACAGATTTACTGACATTTGAAGGTTCAATACAAATTCATTATATTATACTAGCGGGCCCGCCGGACGTTGTTCCACCTTGATCCGACCGCAGCGTCACCTACCGAGTCCAATTGTGAATCTAAACCAATCTCGGATCCACTGAAACACGCACATAAAATTTCATTAAAATCGGTCCAACCGTTTAGGTTCAGTGACATACATACACACGTACAGAAGAAACTTATATATAACTAGCCTGTGCCCGTAACTTCGTTCGCATGGAATAGTTACTTTGGGCTAACGCTAACACGCATCGGAAGCTCTTAAGAGGAAAAATCCCCAATTTTGATATATTCTTCATTAGTGTTCCGCTCCTATTGGTGCTAGCGTGAGCATACATATATATATAGCCTATATAACCTTTCTCGATAATTAAGCTATATAACACTGAAAGAATATTTCTTAATCAAATCAAAAGTAGTTCTTGAGATTATCCCCTAAAACGTCACAAACTCGCAAACTTTACTTTTTTTTTTCGACCTGACTACGCTATTGACCTAGCAAGTTCTTAACAGCTTCACCGGTCTACTTACAAACTTTACCTCTTAATATTAGTATAAAAAAGATAATGTAGCGACTTTTGAAGTGATGATGACTTAATTGATAGCGTGTGTGTGTGTGTGGTGTCGAACACCGTGTTGATGGCTTTAGGTTCGAATCCTAATAACTGAGTCGGAAGATCGGTGAAGGAAAACATCTTGATAATACCACAGCATGGTGTTTTTTTTTTCTCGGACTGACTACGCTATTGACTTAGCAAGGTCTTAACAGCTTCACCGGACTACTAAGGCGAGCGCTTAGGGCACACTGCCAACTTTATTTGACAACTAACCAAGGGTGCACGGCACACCTCAGCTTGAGCTGTTGCTGTGCAATTCGCGACCTATCTGAGCTGACCCCAGCTAACTATTAATACGTGTATGAGTTGTTGGAACATATATGTGTACCAAGCATACATAGGTACCTAAACAACTCTTGTATATATTTCGTATCGGGTAATTTTCTAAACTATTTCAGTTCGATAAGGGAAAGAAACAAAACACACTTTCATGCGTATGCGTGTATACGTGCATGTGTGTGTGGGTTGATATGTGTAATGTTTTTGCAGTGATGTAAGGTTCTGTGTCACTGTATCGCGCGAGCAGCGCACTCAAGGGCTCCACGCCGAGGGAACGGACCTAGGCTTGAGCCGCTGCCGAAGGGGGCCTAATCTGGTGTGCGGGAGCGAAATTTACCCCCCGACTACGGCGGCGTGATCTGTGGTTACGCGGGCATGAGCGTGAACACGCTCTATTTGTGGTGGTGGTGGAACAGCATGGTGGCTTTTTATATGTACGTTTAGCTATCATTCTCAAGTTAAAAATCTGTCCTGTTGGTGTTTTCCGACAGCTACAGATGACATCCAGCACCCGTGTAGGTTTAGCGTGTTGATCATTTTAGACCGCACGGACATTCAACACCAGACAAAACTGTTATCAATTGTTGAAACCTATAATATAAAGTAGGTATTATAAAAAAAACCATATACGAGTTTTTACACCAGTAAAGATAGAAATGACACTTGCTTTCGTATCGTTATTACACGAAAACTACTTACTTGGTCATTGGGAAATCATTTCCAGTGATAAAACCAGTTATAACTTGTGTTTGAGTTTATAACTTGAAAACTTCTGAAACCATTTACTTACATGGTTTAAAAAAACAGTTTTATTCTTTGAAGGGTTTTTCAAGTAATTCTTGTTACCTTAAGGGCCGTTCAAATACGTAAACAGATTTTTTGTAATTTCTAATCCCCCCCCCCCTTCTTAGCAAAAGTAAACAATGCTCTTACACCCTCCCCTCCGCATGCTTACGTAAACATTTATCTAAATCTGTTCTGTGTAATAGAGAAATATTGCTGACGTAATTATTAGCTGGACCCCCTATCCCCTATGTCATCAAAAATAACCAAATCAAGGACCCCAACACCCCCCTTCCTGGCCCATTCAGTGCTTACGTAATACTTGAATGGCCCCGTAGGAACAAACTATAGGTCAAAAATAAATTAAATTACATGTTAACATAGGTTAATAATACCTTGTAATAATGTACGTAATATTTTATCCAAAAACATATTAAGCAATGTAATGCAAAGAACAATTATTTAGAACAGAAATTAATAGAAAAAAAAATCGCCAGTTGTATACATATAACACTTATATTTAAAAATCATAGTAACCGTGAGTTACTCCACTAAGAAGACTCAGGATCTAAGCTATAATAAAGCCCTCCAGATTATCTTCTTTAGGTGGTCCGGTGAACCTGTTAAGACCTTGTTAAGTCAATAGAGAAGTCAGATCTAGGAAAAAAAATTCTCTTCTTTCGCTTCCGCCGATTTGCGGCATAAAGCATAAAATATTTGATAATAAGGAAATTGCATTTCATGTTTATATCACGATAAAAATAAATAGGAGAATCGTTATCAAGGATTCTCGGGACGGTGTTCAGAGATGTGAAGTAATAAATGTAAGTTAGTATCAAAGATAACGAATACACGTGAGAACTCGGCTTTATATTTACATCTCACGTCACATTTTATGCTGTCATTACTGTTGTTAATGCACACGGAATACCGTCGCGGAAGTCTTTAGTGTTTGTGTTTCATGAAACCGTGTTAATGTTTGGTACATATTATAATCTAAATTTATAATGAGAGTAAATATACGAAATTAGTACATTATTTTGGATTGCCGCGTCTATAGGAAATTGTAGATGGTAGAACCACGCTGAGGCTATTACTGGTTTCAGCATGAATGACTCCGCTCGACCGGGGTAGTACAACCCTCTCACAGAAAACCGATGTGAAGTAACAGTGCTTGCATTGTTGCGTTTCGTTCGGTCAGTGAGAACGCTGGAGGCCCACCGTCCTTCCCCTTCCTCTTCCCCTACTCCTCAAACACAGGCTAAAAACGCACTAGGAACTCCCCTGGTGTTGCTAGTGTCTATGGACGGCGGTGATCACTTAACATTAGACCATGAACATGAGACCCATCTGTTCATTTGCCTTCTATGACCAAAAAAAAATGTGATCTTAGTTACTAAACTTATTATGTTAGTTACTACTTGTTCGTACTAACACTTGATACTAGGTTGTTTTACTAACCAACTTTCAAACTGATAACATGGCTTGTAAAATATAAGTGTTGATTAAAAGAAAAAAAATTGTGACCCTTAAATTTACTTATATAAATGAAATGTTTACAATGTTCATGTCTTTTTATAAAGATAAAAAATAAAGTTGGTTGGAAAACAAAAATAATCTAGAACAAGATAATAGCGCTATTTATACTATCCAATTATAACAAAAAACCTTTCAGGTGAGCCTATTAATACAAAAAAGAATCTACAAGATAAGTCAAGCCATTTAGGAGTAGAAGAAGGGCGAACACGAGTACACAAAATTGTTGTATATAAAGATTTTACACTTACTCTTATGAGATTAAACGATGTTCGCTTGACATTATAACTTCCAGGAGCTTGAATGTTCATAAAAAGTACATTATGCTAAATCTAATCAAGTGGGAGTTTGAATATATATGTGACTAGCCTCTGCCCGCGACTTCTACTACACGCAGTAACTAACGACACTAACACGCAGCAGTTCTCAAAGGAAAATACATCCCGATTTTGAATCATTTTTCATATGTGCTCCGCTTCTATTGGTCTTAGCGTGATGATATATAGCCTATAACCATTCTCGATGAATAAGGTATATAACACTGAAAGAATTATTCAAATCGGACCAGTTGTTCCTCAGATTACACCCTACAACGTCACAACATCACATCATAAACTCACAAACTTTACCTCTTTATAATATTAGTATAGATAAACTGTATATGAAAATGTTATCTATACTAATTTAATAAAGTTAGATAAAGTTTGTGAGGTTGTACGGAATCTCAGGAACGCCTTGGTTGATTTGAAAAAATTCTTCCGTGTTATATAGCTCATTTATTGAGGATGGTTATAAGCTATATATGAATGTGATGAAGAATGTTTCAAAATTGTGGTTTTTTCTTCTTGACGAAGAATACATTTAATAAAAAATGACTCTTTCTTCTCCTCCTGTCCCCCAACATAAGCTGGCAACGCCCTTGCGACTCCCCTGGTGTTGCAAGTGTCTATGGACGGTAGTGGTCACTGAACAACAGATGACCCACCTGTTCGTTTGCCTCTTATGATATAATAAAAAAAAATCTCACAATTCATATTCCACGAGCTCTCAAACATTTCAAGTATTATACACAAAACATCTTTTATAGGCAAAAATTCACTTAAAGAAAAAACACTTGAAATTTCGAATAACGTAAATTTCCAGAACATCTTTCTCTCGAGTATCCCTTGTTATTATGAATTTTAATTAGACATTCTCGTGAGTAGCTTTAATAAAAATTCATCCTATAGTGATTCAACTGATTACGCGTTAAGTTTAAAATAAGAAAATACTTACTGGGTTCACTTATTTAGCATCCATTGTGGAGGAGGGCGTTTTTATATCTGAAACAAAAATGTAATTTAATCACTACTACATAAAACAAAATTCTTTGCCACGTCTGTCTGTCTGTTCACGAAAAACCCAAAAACTACTAAACGGAATTTCATTCGGTTTTCACCAGTTGATAAATTTTTGTATTATTAGGGCGGGACAACGTCCGTCGGGCCTGCTAATCAATTATAGATTTTAATTCGATTTTGGTAATGTATGCATTAAAGTCTACGCAGGCTCCGATTGCTTGGAGGTTGACCAAGCTGACCAACCCAGTTAGGCAGTGTAATATGAAATAGAAAACAAGCCTGCAAACCACTTAATGTTAAGTAGTCATTACAGCCTATGACTATATATACTGACCTCAAGAACCCCAATTTTCGACCCCAAGTCTTTATCTTAAAATATCAATGTCAGGAGAAGAGCAATTTACAATACATACTGAAATATTCCTAAACATAGCCCATGATTTAATTTACACAGAAGCCCTATGAACTTTCACCGAAAAGGTTACTTTATAGGAAGCCGTAGAAATTCGTTTAGTCGCAAATGTCATCTTTGAACCACGTGGATGGAAGTTCGAAACGCTTAGTAAAATGAATATCCATTTAGAGTGGGGTATCGATTGTTATGACACAATATTGTTTCAATATATATATATATATATATATACATTAAGTATGCTAAAAATGTTGTGTTTTTTTCGCCCTCACCCCAAATATTATAGGATATATCTAAATAAAAAAAAATTAAGATGACCGCGAATTGATTTTTAATTTTCCCATATAAATTACACAGAAATAATACTTTTTAACATTATTATCACGCATAAACTTTGAAAACAGGGATAGGTCTCATTAAGCGATCAATTTTCTAAAAAAATCCATTGAAACAAATATCTATCGTATCCTAAAGATCTTTGAAATATGATTTTTATAATAATTTTGCGTTTCTTTTTTATATTTTGCGGTTAAACTCTAATAGTATAGATAGAATAAAAACTTAATTGCCAATCTTGTAGTCTTTGACAGACACTATACACACAATAGAGACTATCGCTTTTTGACACCCGATAGAAATAGTCCTTGACGACTTTCTCTTACTGGGAACCTTGTACGTATATAATAGTAACTTCTGCTTGCGGATTTGTATGTGTGAATGTATATTTGATTTATATCTCAAGAACATCCGCAACAATACATTTTTTCTGGATGAAAAGTACCCTGTGTCCGTTCCTGTACTCTTGACAATATGATATATAATAACACAATAATGCATGATTTTATGATACTCAATTAAGCAGTTCAAGCGTGAAAACGTAATAAATAAACTCACTTTCGAATTTGTAATATTAATTAGGATATATGAGATTGATTAATTTAAATAACTCTTGTTACATTGTCATAAAATTTATACAGGTAAGTAATTTTTTCTGAATAATTTTTTATGGTGTTCTTTGTACTATAATAATAGCTAGTCACTAGGTGGCACTAAACTATGTTTTATTATTATTAAATTTTGTGTGAGTAAATTTATCATAGACGTAGTTAGCCGTGGATGCTAGTAATATTATGATTATTGGATTCACGTTTTAATTCTAAGATTACAACATATATTGTAATTAATAGTATTGTCCGTATGTTGTAGAATAGGGTCCGACCCAATTTGGGACATAAACGATATAAAAATACCCTATAGAACTCAGAGATAGTGTACCTTCCGATAATTGATTAAATTTTTACAATAGGATCAGTAGTTACAAAGATTACCACCAACAAACATACAAACTATATGTTTTACAATAATGTAATAGTGTAGATAATATCAGGGCTGTTTTGTGGGGGCATGCGGGGCACACAGTACCCTTAAAGGGAATTTCGAAAACATCGAAAAGTTGCCATAAAAATTGAAAAAAAAAAATGGATTACAACTTTAGAAAATTAGCGTGCCCTCAAAAAATAAATGACAAAAGCAGGCCTTGATAATATCATTGAGTCTTACAATATTTCCAGAAGAACAAAGTAACTAAACTGGTAACCCTTTTACGTAGTAGTGTCCCTGTTTGTTCAGCAAACATCGTCATCTAAAGGTCATCCATACGAAATAACCGAGACCGATCGCTGAAAGCCTAAAACAGTAAG
>JACEII010000068.1:1340947-1356538 GCA_014332785.1 Antheraea mylitta | reverse complement strand
TTTTGAAATACCGATGCGATTTTAATGAAAGAAAGACTAAATGTTACTCGTAGCTATGCTCTATTTTCTTGAAAGTTTTTATCTGAAACGCAGTAATTTAATAGTTATTCGTGTTCAGACTGACAGGCAGACATTTCCAAAAAATAATTGAAATGTATTTTATTAACAATTCCTAGTCACCTGCATAATTTTTTCAAAAATTTAAAAAGTACAGACACATTAGTTTAAAATTCTTATTATATGTATAGAAAAAATAGATATTAAATTTATAACCAACTGTACCCAATACTTATACCATTTGATATATATATTTTTTGATTTCATCAAAAATGCAATGTGTGTCTTTTATCATTACAAACACACGCTCAGAATCCGCAATCCTTCATAATAATTAGAATCGTATCATTTAGATCCAACCATAATCTACAACAAACAATCTCGGTCTGAAAGCTTTAAAACACATAGAGGATATAATTATATATACTACTACTACACTATATATAGGTGAATGAGATTTGCACAGTTTCTCACGTTCCGGAAGTGATAGCGTAGAGAGGAAACTACATACGACGTAAGCAATTTCAAACTTTGCTTGATTATAGGAAATGAGTAACATAATTTTCGTATGTAATAAAATTAATTATGGTAGACTGATAATAAAAATTGCTTAAACTGACCTATTAAACTATTTCATGTTTAACCAATCTCCCTTGTTTGAGTGCGGACAGTAGACGTTGGTGTTGATGCACGTCGTTATTATAGTGGACTCCAAATATATGATACTAGGATTATAATTCACTAATACTCCCCTAGATCAGTGGTCAGCAAACTCGTCCTCCAAACGAGATACAAGTAAAAAAAAAGAAAACTGAAATTGATTCAAAAAGCTTTTTTCACTTTATCTTTTTTATGTCATAGGACGGTGATCACATCACATCAGGTGACCCACCTGTTCCTTTGCCTCCTATGATATAAAAAAAAGGCAAACGAGCAGACTGGTCACATGATGTTAAATGATCGCCGCCGTCCATAGACACATGCAACACCAGGGGAGTCGCAAATGAGATGCCAGCTTGTGTTTGGGAGGATGGGTAGGGGGGGGGGGCGAGGGGTGGAGAGGTGGGCTTCTCCAGCGCTCTCACGGACCAAACGAAACGCAACAACGCAAGCACTGCTTTTTTTTCTGTATCGCTGCGACCAGTACTGATCTATTGTGATCGCCCCATATTACTAAAGCTCCCCGCCCAGTCCTATAGCATTCAAGAACTGAAGGAATTTTTTGGTTAAGGGCATCTGTACCTCATCCGGAAGCAACACATGCTTACCCAGAATCTGGTTTCGTGAAGGCTTCAGTGGGTCACATTCACACGAGGTATTTGGGGTTCTTATCCGCTCTATCACAAAATCTATACTCTCTGGTGCTCTGGACACCGATGTTGTACAAATGCTGTTTAAGACAACAGTGTCCAATGAGTGCTCTCACTAAAACCCGTAATTGATTCCTACTAAGTGACAGGGTCATACCAGCATATCGCTGGTTAAATTCCTTGATATATTCTTTGGAATGGTTTTTCCTGGCAAGTTATTTCAGAACCTTTTGGCTTTTTGATTGTAATGGTTTTTAAGGGTCAAATGGGCGAACGAGGTATTCCACAGAATGGTTCAGGACCAATGTGTTCCTATAGCACCTGCCCTTGCAAGTTCATGCAAGCACTGATACTTCACGTCAGTTTTCTGTGAGAGGATGCTACAACTCCGGGTGAGCCGACCCATTCATGCTGACACTCTACTATCTATAATTCTGCTAATATACATTTTGAAGACTCAAGTAATGGCAACTTTTACTGCTTGTATCTACTTAAGAATCCTAATAAAAATGTCTGAAATGTATTTAACGTAATATAATATTCGTGTTTTTTTTTATGTCATAGGAGGCAAACGAACAGATGGGTCACCTGATGTTAAGTGATCACCACCGTCCATAGATACTTGCAACACCAGGGGAGTCGGAAGTGCGTTGCCAGCCTGTGTTTGGGAGGAGGGTGGAGGGGGGGGGTGTCAGGAAGAGAAGGAGGAAGGGGAAGGTAGGTGGGTCTCCGGCTCTCTCACTGACCGAACGAAACGCAACAATGCAAGCACTGTTACTTCATGTCGGTTTTCTGTAAGAGGGTGGTGCTTCCCCGGACGAGTCACTAATGGCTGAAACAATAATAGCTTCAGCTTGGTTCTACCACTACTAAATGTTTTGATTAGAAGAAAATTTCAGATACTCAGAAATGATATGAGCTATGATTAAAAGGAATATGAAAGAATAATTGTTTAGATATTAGAAGCATAAAGGTGTCTTTCAGAAAAAATAGATCTAAACGCTTTTATATTTATTTAAAGGTGAATAGGATTATAACGCTTTCTATGTAGCAAATTATCAATTATTATTATAAACATACCATAAAATACACTATTTAATAAAACAAGCCTCAAATTAGCTACGAATACAGAGTGGATATTTATTGCATTGAAACAATATTATTATTGGGGCTAGGTTGTTTATTAAATATAGATAAATTTCAAATAGTACAAAAAGTGATTTACTATTTACGAGACAGATATTGCAATGAGCTGGCATAGCCCGCGGTGCACTAGCCGGAGCACCGGGCTTTAGATGCATATTGCCAATTTTCTGATACGCTGCTCCGGAGACAGCGGACAATGGGCCTAACTTCTAAATTAAGTTCCTATATTTTGACGCATAAGAACTGCACTGTAACAAAATGTTACTCTACATTTTTGCAAGCACATATTTGGGTTTATAAATTTCTCTATTTGAAATAACCACAAAGACGCACATATTTTTACAATATGTTGAGTATATTAGCTATAAAAAGTATTTATTTTCAATGCTGGCTGTTGAATAACTCAACTATATTAACTAGAACAAGCAATATTTGTGTTCCATGATAACTGTCAGTGTAAAACTGTTTAATATACCAGGTGACTGTTTAGACAGTAGCGATATTTCTGAAGGTAACTCTGCGCTCGATTCTCGTTTTAGATCAATTTAAAAATAGGTGCTTAATATTTGATTATAATTATGTAGATAAATACAAAAATTATACACAATACTCTACGCGTCTAATGACTGTCGGATGATTTCACTTTTATTTGAAAGGGAACGTGGGAACATCAAAAATAAAAAAAAGGGTTTTTGCCCGTTGTACTAGAGAAAGTTATTATCTCGGGGCGCCCATTGTAGATTTTGCAACGATCATAACACTTAGTTTTATTATATTATTTACACGTTTGTAGCGATACTTTTGAAAGTCTTAGAACAAAATTGAAATAAGAGTTTTTTGAGAGTCTTATATGTGAAATGTGACCATGAACTATCACACGATTGAAGGTTGTCACTCTTTAAACAGTTACGATGTGTATTTTTGTGATAATCATATCAAATATTTGGAAATATGATGCAAAGTTCATGTCTCTCTCTCTCTCTCTCTCTTCCTGGTTATTTGTCCCACGTTGTAGCGGGTACAGCCTTCCTTACTTTTCTTCTCTACTGAGCTATCTTTAACGTCACATTCGGAAATTTTGCACTCCTTCATATCCTACAGCACTACACTTTTCGCATTTCTTTTGGGCCTACCTCTGGTTCTTTGACTTTTTTTTTTTTTTTTTTAGTCTGCAGACTCTCGGTCCGCACCTTTTTTTTTGCTTAGATGTAGTTTTTTTTTACGTAAAAATCGTATCCGTGAGCATATATATGTGTATATATATATTATTATTATTAGTAATTTATTAAATATTCACTGTTTAATTATTATTAACTTTTTTTTTTTTTAAATGGTTTAATGATGTTATTGTTTTTATAGCGCTTGCATTTCCATTCTTTATAGCCATTTTTAGGTTGGTTCTTTGACCTTGAAAGAATAGTTTTAGTGTCTAATTTCCCACGTAGTCTTATAGCTTTCTTTTAACATGACGTATGGCGTATAAGGCACTGCCTACTTTCTTGTAGGTTGTATGTATACTTACATGTGTTAATTAAAACCACACTAATATCTTAAATACTATAGTAAACCTGTTTATTTGTTACCATTTCGTAACTAATTTGCAACAGAAAATAATGAACTTTGGTATAAAAAGGTAGCTCGCAACAGAGAAAATCATAGTTTATTTTTAAAAACAAGCATAAGAAATCTCGGGATAGAACTACCTTGTATTGATTAAAAAAACCTTTTTTTATGAAATTTAAGAAAATTTTACCACGCTATTAATATTTATTGTAATTTATAGCAATTGCACGTAAAATATTATACGTTCTAAAATTAATGTTATTGTTGTCATATCTAATAAACACAATTCATACAGTTTCTGTGTATTGTGTTAAAAATGGAAACACGTTGTCATTATCTCAATAAAATATATTACGTAACAAACTGGCAGACAGATAGATCGTTTACCAAACTAATTAGCCGTTAAAACTTTTAGCCATCCGCACAGTTTACGTCAGCGCCGATGATTAGTTAGATCGCTGGTTTAAAATTAACTCGTGGCAGTTTGTAAATTATTCGTTAGAGTAACCGGTTTTTAACACCAAACTGTTTATTTGGATTACACCAAACTTGTATAAAAACCTATTAGTATTCTAAACTGTGTCCAATCTTTAATTTTTATTCAATTTCATCATATATCTTCTTCTATACCTATATATAATAAGCATGTAAATATACCGTGTCTGTACTTTTTGGATTTTTGGGAAGAAGAGAGATGCGACGATGAATACACTCATCGCAAATAATAAAGCAAGCCGATTAATAATATAAGTATGTAATAAATCTTTATATCAAATGTTATTTGTAACTTCACCGAATTTGAGTAAGCAGTACAATTTTTCTCTCCGTTAATTCAGTTTCAGAATGAGATTTTATTAGAGCAAGACGCGAAACGAAAGCGTCACAATGATATATTGTTAGTATTGCCACGAAAGATTTCATTTATTTCTTGTGATGTCACACCGCATTGCTTCCACAATATTGGAATTAAAAGAGTATTTTCAATCCAACATTTTATTGATAACAAGTATGTATGAACTTTAGTTATTTAATAGAGTAGATTAAAACATTATTTATACATAAAATGTTTCCGTTTAAATATGCATAAATTAATATTCATAAATACTTTCTTGTGGGCATTAAATGAAAGAGATTTTATATTCATAAAATGCATTTTATATAAAACTCGTAAGAATTCTGTATATTTCAGATTGTGAATCACGTTGGCTATATATCCTTACTAATATTATAAATATGACTTTGTTTAAATCTTCTTTTTTTTACTCGAACTGACTACGCTATTGACAGCAAGGTCTTAATAGCTTCACCGGACTACTAAGGCGAGCGCTTAGGGCACTCAACCGATTTTATTTGACAACTAGTTCAAGGGTGCATGGCACACCTCGGCTTGGGCTGTTGAGTGATATGTACTGTTCGCGACCTATCTGATCTGACCTAAGTATTCATACATATATAGGGTATATACTATATAAACTATTTCAGTTCGATAAGAGAAAGAAACAAAACCCTTCCATTTTCATGTGTAAGCGTGTATCGTGAGTGGAGGTAATATGTGTAATGTTGTTACAGTGATGTAAGATTTCGTGTCACTGTATCGCGCGAGCAGCGCAATCAAGAGCTCCATGCCGAAGGTGGCCTAATCTGGTGTGCGGGAGCGAAATTTACCCCCAGAACACGGCGGCGTGATCTGTGGTTATGCGGGCGTGGGCGTGAACACGCTCTGTTTGGAAAGACAGGCTGGTACTGACCGTTCGCTGCCGTTATTTTACCGGGAGGATCGGTAAGTTCCAGTTCTTGATTACTCAATCGATCTTCGACAATCAACTCAACATCTAGATTAACGCGAGCGAAACCGTGAACAAAGGTTAGTAGAGTAATAAAGAGGTAAGTTTGTGAGTTTGTGAAGTTGTAAGCGGTAACCTCTGGAACTACTGGTCCGATTAGAAAAATTCTTTCAGTGTTATATAGGTCCTATATCGAGGAAGGTTATAGGTTATATATAATCAAACTAAGATCAATAGGAGTGGAGCAACAATATAAAATGTTTCATTTTCTTTCGCTCTTGAGAGCTTCTGTTGCGTATTAGCGTTAGCCCAAAGTAACTATTACTACGCGGACGAAGTCGCGGGCAAGAGCTAGTTTGTTATATACTTTGATGCATTAAATACTGAATCGCTCATTATGACATCTCGCACGCATATGTTGTGAGGGAATACCATTCATCCAGAAGAAAAGTGTATGTATCCAAGGTCATTGGACAAGTCTTGTATATTAACGCAAGGAAGTCAGGAGCAAAAATTCGTGTTCTTGAAATATGAGGACACAATGACTTCACAAACTACTTCAAACTGAAAATATTATGTTACATATGTATACATGGATATTTAAAAACCAGAGAATACAACGGAGAATCATGCTCATGCTATAAGGACCTCAATCATAAATCTCCCCTAGTAATACTTGCACTCTTCTACCACGAGGATTGTCAAATATCCACTACAAACCTTCATTTAAACTCCTTATCTTGTAAACCTTAATTTAATAGATCTTTATTAGGTTCAATGTATTTGGAGTATCAATAAATAATTTATAGTCACAGTTGTATACGGCCGGCGTGTGGTGCGACTTATTTTATTATATTTGAAGAAGCATATATATACGGGGAACCGTCGTATATTACGACCGGTACTAAAACAGGGCGGATTAATAGGCGCCCATCTAACGCGCGCCACAATTTATATCAAAACTTAAGCGTAAGGTCGGTTAGTTATGAATTTTCAAAAATACTACACTGGAGAACCATTAGTTTCTGAAGTGAAAGGTCCTATGGCACTAATTATATTTCGCGCGCGACAACTGTCACTAAAACTATAACGACTTAAACTCACTTCATTGACTTAAGAAGATTTATTATATTTTCCCGTTAACTAAACAGCTACTTAATATAAAGACCAATCATTGCTATAGCAAAAATAGCTAACATATAGAAACCAAGTATTTATATCTCGTGATATATATTTGATATAATTAGTTTTCGTTAACGAAATTAGCGTAAGATTAATTCAATCAATCACGGAATCTCATTTGTTTCCATTTCATCTAAAAAGGGTGCATTATTAGTATTTGGTATTTATTTATTTAAATTTTAAAACCATTTCTGAAACACCGCTAATTCTGAGATATGTTCGCTAAAGATGTATCTTATATGAAAGTTCAAGGTCACTAAAACAGCTGTTCACAGTTTCAGTACGGGAGAGAATCAGAAATAATAAGTTACGCAGGACCACAGTTACCAGTAAAAGGATCATATTGCTTATAGAACGGATGGTCGATGTGATAAAAAATTCTTCAGTGGCAATCACGTATAGGAAGATGCAGCGTGGAAAACCTATCACTGTGGGAAACGCTTACCTCATGAAATCTGCAGACAATTTTTAGGGTACATATTATATATCCAGCAGTGAACATATTGGTAAATAGAGCTCTCGTTGGTAGGCGCTTTAGATGTTTTCGATTAGTTATTGAGAAAAAAAAAAATTATATTGATTTTCAAAAGTCGACCATAATTGATTATTTTTAAGTTTTAATATTACTGAGGTTTTTTTGATAGAGAGTGTACAAATATTGTAAATGTAAAAAAATTGAAGTATGGCGAATAGAGACATACAAATAAGAGCTTGGACTCTTTGTGGTATGGAAATAATAGGTATTTTCAATGTTTTATTGTTATTAAATACTAAAATTCGACAAAAATATATAGAAAATCGGTTGAGAAACGGTTTTACTTTCATCTACGTACAGTAAATACTTACATATTTCTACGACGTAGAAATAAAATTACGTGGTAATTAAAAAAAAACAAAGACTTGCAAAGGTAAAAAAATATTTACTATTCAGTTGTATTCACAGATGTTCTATAGCATACGCAATTTCTTGTAATTTATAGTGTACATATGTTCTTGTTGCTAAATAAATAGAAACTTGTTTGTCGCGTTATTGCATGTTTAAATTCCATTTTTAGCAGAACATATGATCTCATTATCATTTCGACTGCTACGTCATATATGATTGGCATCAGTTTCTCTTATGGCATTATGATCGTCGTTCATGACCGGATCGCTAGGTCTTTTTACCACTGTAAAAATTCATTTGTGGCGGCTTAAAAGAAATATGTGATTACGGCATGGCAGTCACAGGATTAATTAAGAATCTTCAATTGGATATGAATAATTTTATAATAAAATAACCGACTTAAAAAAATACCCTAAAAAACATTAAAACACCCTTGGCCATACCTTATCTTGACCATGTCTTGGATTGGATTCTCAAAAACCTACAAGTAACTCAGTCACTATACATTAGCTATTGGAGGAGTTCCCTGCTAGCTTACTCTTGACGCTTTCGAGTTCTAAATCAAATCGAGTTCTATTCGAACTCGAGCTAATTCGTACTCTTGAAATCAACACTAGCGCTTGATCGTGCTGTGGTTCAAATACAAAATAACTTCGATCGACTTTTTCGTTAGGATCGTAAAATCTGTACTCTTCAATCTGTTTGACAGCTGTGAATCGAATTGTTAAATCGAAAACAAGTGTCAAAATACACGATTGCCAAAATGGTACTTTGTAAGGATCGAGTGAGGTTATTTCAGTGTTTTATTGTGATATTTACTTAAAAATCTACGTTATTATCGTTATCTTTGGAGTACCAAACCAAAATAACCCACATTCGTGAAGATATTTGATAAATATAAGTCGATATAACAACTACATTAGTCAAATTGATATTCTCATGGAGTTGAAGAAATTATGGAATATTGAAGAAATTATCGAATGTTGAAGGAATTCTAAGTGTTGATAAATGTATATTATACCCTACATGGATAAATCTACAACATTATGATATTTCTATTAATAACAGAGTAAGTTTTAACATTTAAGTTTCCATGTCGGTATATTTGTTTGCTATATTCATGCATTTTAAGCTGTACCTAAAATCCTCAGTGACACTACAAAGGCATACAAGGTCGGCCACAAATGTGAATATATGTATAAGAGTAACTTGATAAAAAGTATATGAGGAATAGGATTGTAATTTAATGATTTTGGGTGCATCATTATTTTATTTTACTAAGATATAGAATGACAACATCATGGCCATTTTATTACTCAAAAGGATGACTTAAGAAAGTGAACTAACCATAAAATATTTATAAAGTTACCTTCATCTCATGAATCAAGATTTATACATAAAAATAATATAGGTTATATGGGTATAGGTTAAGTAATGAAGATAATTAACTAAGCTTTTATATAAATCTCATGTTACTAAGCTTTACTCTTTAGTTGAGTTGTTGTGAGTTCTCATTTGTTTGATTAGCAAGTTTAGTTTCGTCTTCATGTGACTAATATCTGTATGTGTGCCATTATATAAACATAATGTATGCCAAATTTAAATTCATGTTATAAAAATATTTTTCTTATTTGTAACATGAATAGTTTTCTAGTATAAGTTAGATATATGTCATCCGGGGTATTTAATAATTGACAAGAAATTCTATAAAGGATTATAAGATGCAGTTGATAAGTAGAAAAGCATACTATAGTTAATTCAAGATTATAGAAAAATTTTAACATCATACAGGCAAATAATGATACATTGTTTTTTTTTAGGTGATTGCAGTAAAATCCTGAGAAGAATAAAAAATACTCTTATAGTAAATACATGAGTTGGATCTCTTAAAAAGGATAAAATCTTGTCAAGCGTTATAATCCAACTGTTCTATGAGATACTGATAGAAGTAAAATCCCTGAAGGTTATTTATATCATCACAGTGTCCAGTAACATAAGTGAATAGTAAATATGTGCTGTTTTATTTGAATTATGATACAGTTTGATGAATTGTGTTAGAAGCTCTTGTTGTTAATAAAGAATTGTGAAAGAAACCCTTTTTTATTGACATTTTTTATAAATGTAATCACATGTGAATTAAAAACTAATATATTTTTCTAACAAAATGTATAGAACAGTCCATCTATATGGTAACTATGAAGTACTCAACGGGATAGTATATGAATGTGTGTAAGTGTATGTAAGCAGCCATAAGATCAAAAATAAACTATTTCGAGATATCACCTACAATATCTCTATACTGTATAATATTTTTAAATCAAGTAAAGTTTTATTATAAAATTGGTTATGATTGGTATCACTATGATATTAAATGTTAAGACACGCCAACTGTCTGGCAAAGTTATATTTACATGTCTAAATAGCTATATGTTTATAAAAGTAGAAGATGACTTCATATCAATTCTCTCTTTAGTGTATTTTAAATCCTTTCTTAATATACTACATGTGTATGATATAAACTTTATACAAGGGTAGTAGTTTATATAACTGTTACTAACTCCTAATGTTAAAAAATATTACACAAGAGATATTTTATTAGTAAAATGTATTGGCACACATATTAAGAATGCACGATGTTTATAGATATCTCTAAATGTATGTTCGTAAAAGATGAAGTTTTATATTAACACACGCACTTCATAAATATTATCTTTCGCTATTTAAATTATTTCTATACATATATGTCATATAAAACGATGGTCATACAATAAATACATCCCATAATTCTGTAAAACATTCCAATGTTTTGATTTTTGTCTGACAGTCCGAAGGACAGATTACGGCAGACTTTATTCTGTGGCACAGACTAAAAAACATGTCCTCAATATTAAAATCAATTATTTAAGGATGATTTTAATAGATGTGACATATTTTTATATTATGTAACCTTATATAAATCATTTTTCTAGCGATATAATGGTAGATAACATTACAAAAACTATGAATCAAGCTTAGATAAATAAATAACACTTTACTGTGACGTATTGTGTGTATACTATGACCGGATACACTTAACGATGCCGCTATGATTCGATCGTAACTCGTTCTTGATATTCGATTCGATTTAGTTCAAGAGTACCCTTTTAGATCGAGTTCGGATCAACATCAAGTTCGAATCAGAAACAAAACCAAATTGAAATCAGTTTCAAGAGTTAGACCCCTGGTCTATAATTGCAATTTAAGGTCTAATACTAATGAAATTAAAACGGGATCCCCTTAAAAATACCTCCTTTCGATAAAAAATAACCGTACAAATCCGTTAATAAATCACCAAGTTCTGAGGTACTACCACATATCGAAAAAAAAAATACAACCGAAATGAAAACCTCCTTTTTGAAATCGGTCAAAAATGTCAAAGCATACGTACGTGATAGTGTCTTGTAAAAGAAAATAAAATCACTCTTTCAGTAAGGCTTGGGAGAAAATCGAGCAACATAATAAAGAATTAGTGTCTCGTGTTCAAGAACGTAGGGCGCGACATACCGAACCGCAATATATCTTACTTAGTGCACACTTGAAAGACGCATCCATGTACGTGTTAGTTACTACACAAATAACGTTTGAAATTGTCATCCTATTTTAACTATAGTCTTCGTTAATCTTTTTGGCTGTTCTGAACATAGCCCTATGTTCAAACTTGCGCATTCGGGTGTCCGTTATGTACCAAGTTAGCTTTTCTTGAACTGGGGTTAGGTATGATCGATATTAGAAAAACATCGATGTAAAACATCGATGTTAACATCGGTTCAAAAGTATCATTGTACGATAAAAATCGATAGTAAAACATCAATTTCTCAAAACATCGTTGTTTTTGCTAGCAAATAAAATTGTCTGTAAAAAAACTAACTTTATCGGATGTTTTCCATATTGTCAGTTCCGTTGTTGATACAGGAGTTGGCCAGCTTTGAAAAAAAGCTTTCTGAAGCAGTCGCCTTTTACTTTTTCTCTTAGGAAATGCAAAGAAATAACTATTCGTACAGCTTACTTTGATAACGTTCATTAATATCATCTAGTGTAAAATAGTTAAATTTGATCGTTATCTAGTCTCTAGGTAGTACATGCAACGTTAGATGACCCTAAAGAATATATTATTTGAATATACATTTCGATATTTTATTCTCATAACATCAATGTGTCCATGTTATCGAAATCAAAACATCGATGTGTCGATGTTATCAAAAGCAAAACATCGATGAATATCGATCATTCCTAATTGGGATACCTAAGTCGAATCAAATCGTTAGTTTATAATATAACAACATTAAAGAAAAAAAAAATCCGATGCCGCTTAACAGTACTTTAGCAGCGATGCGTGTTCAAACAAGCAACAGATATACAAGATCTACGTTGTTATTATATGTGTATAGAACATAGAGTAAATATAGACTGAATGGATACGTGGATTGCCAAAACTATACAGGTTCATATTATTTCATATTTAAATATAATTTATATACAATATGAATAATCATGAACTCATACGTGAAAGACGTAATAAGCCGAGTTTAGGTTATCCATAAAGGAATATCAACGTTAGTTGTGCTGAATATTCAGGGAATATTACTTTAATTATATGTGAAACGGTGCGAAACCTACAAGCTCGCGCAAAGCTATATTTAGTTGTTCAAATAAATTGTGATGTAAGAAATAATTAACTTGGAGCACATAAGTAGTGAACTTGGCGTGATCAGTAGTCAAAATCTATACGAATATTATAAAAAGGTAGAGTTTGTGATATTATACACACATATACATACCTACCTTACGTTTAACAAGTAACTCATTTTTTTTCCTACCGTGCCATAAGAAAAAAACATAAATATGACAAATATTATTTTAACAGTTTAATTATAACAGCATTTAATATATACTGATATTATATCTTTTTAGATATAAAATCTATAATACCACGTACTCGATTTAAAAATGCCGTATCACGTAAATAAGTATTTATCGCCATCTATTGTTCTTTATTGTATGTTTTTTTTTTTTCTAAAATAAACAATTCTTATTCAGTCCGCCGTCATTGCGTCGAAAACAAAGACCGCTTTCGAATCGACATAAACCACAGGGGATTGTCTAAATTGCAGCCAAAACTAGTTTTATAATTTGCGGTCGCATCACGGCACAACCGTGGCCGAGGCACCGGCCGTTCTAGTTTAGAAGCACATAAGAGCCGAACAGCTCTCACCCTGTCCACAATTCTCATTAACTGTCGCGACAATATGTGAACTCTGTTAAAGTTTAATCAGAAAACTTCAATGATATTACAACTAAAAAGCAGTAGATACGTCATAAGCGCTTCGACAGCGTTAAAAGTTGGCTAACTATTATAGCTTATTTTTGAGGGCTGCCCCGTCAATCCGAGGGTATCTAAGTAACATATAACTATTTCTTTTTCACTACCGATGTTCAGAATACGCCATCTTACTTCTACATATTATCTAAGACAGTGTGGCGTTACAATAGTACTTTATGTATGTGTGCGTTATCGTGCTGTTTGTTTTAGTCAAAATATCATGTAGGTATCGTATCAACGGCTTTTTACTTATAATAATATCATTGGAAAACTTATATAGAAAAATTGAGTTCGGCGACATTTTACAGCTTTATTAAAAGCGCGCGTTAGTTCGTCTCTATCCAACGGGAATAATCTACTACCGGTACCTACGTATAATGTTGCCTTCCTGAAAATATTGTGAGATGGATGAGTAAAAATTAATAGTTACTGATTATTTGTTTGTCGTACAAGGATAAAAAGAAACATGGTTTAATCAAAAAAAGCCGACGTAGTCATGAGGACTGCCGACAGAAGTCAAAAGTAAAAACAATAGAAGAACTCTGTACTCTTTTAAAATCTTTAATTAATTAAAGTGTGAATGTAGGTGGTAGAGCCCCGCTGAAAGTATTACTGATTTTAGCATGAATGGGTCGGCACGCCCGGGGTAGTACCACCTTCTCACAGATAACCGACGTGAAGTAACAGTGCTTGCATTGTTGCGTTTCGTTCGGTAAGTGAGTGCACCGGAGACCCACGTCTCTTTACCTTCCTCCTCTCCTCTTCCCTTCCTCCACCCCCACTCTAACACAGACTGGCAACGCACTTGCGACTCCCCTGGTGTTGCAAGTGTCTATGGACGGTGGTGATCACTTAACATCAGGTGACCAACGTGTTCGTTTGCCTCCTATGATATAAATAAGAAAAGAATCTTCAAAATCGGTTCAGCCAGTCCAAAGTTATGAGGTAACAAACATAAAAAAAAACATACAGTCGAATTGATAACCTCCTCCTTTTTTTGAAGTCGGTTAAAAAAGAATAACAATATTTAAGTTTCAGGTTTTGTTTATTGAAATTATTAACATCAGTGTGATTTTCACATCTAACACTCGAAGTAATAACTATACCTATACAATTGTACAAAGTCTAAGATTCAATCAAACGCATAGTGAGCTGTAAAATACCAATATTACATATACATAGGTCCTTATATTACACGTCGCTAGTCTGAAACAAGCCTCGTAAGCATAATAAAGCCGGTCACGCTGACGTAGCATGTCATGACGCGAAATTATAAATTTATCTCCTGCCAAAAATACCGCTCAGCGCGCCTAAAGATGTGCACACTTCAGTTATATTTTTTTAACAGGGCAGCTACAAAGCTAAATGTTAATTAATACATATGATAAATGTGAATGTGATTTTGTTTGTTTGTTACGCTATCATGACGTAACTATTCAACCGATTGTTATGAAACTTTGCATACACATCCGTGGAAGAGAAAAGGACGTAGGACGTATATGACTGAATCCCTCCTAAACGGCTGAATTGTTTTGATGAAATTATTTATCTGTATTTTGTGGATTCAAGAATGGTTTAGGTCTTAGGTTCCCAGACATTTTTTATAGACCACTTTCAAAATTTACATGGTTAAAGTGAACGCCCTGCAGTTAAATTTCTATCATATTCTCAAAACACGACATAAAAGGCGCGTACCATGTGACGTTCATAACGCTCACAATAACATTTTAACCGTTCCACTTTCCCTCAGACACAAGCTCACTTTGTATAAGACGTGTATCCGTCCCGTGATGACATATAGCTGCCCCGTTTTTGCGCATATGTCCAAAGATAACTTTCATAAGCTGCAGGTTCTCCAAAATCGTGTTTTACGTAAAGTGACCGGTGCTCCGTGGTACATTCGAAGAGTCGATCTTCATAGAGACCTAGAGATCCCTTCTTTTGCATTTTTACCGACCCTCCTAATTTAATCACGTCAGCGAACGATCAGTACCAGCCTCTTCCTCGAAACAGAGCGTGCTCACGCCCACGCCCGCGTAACCACAGATCACGCCGCCGTGGTCTGGGGGTTAATTCCACTCCCGCACACCCGATTAGGCCTCTCACGGCAGCGGCTCAAGCCTAGGTTCGATCCCTCGGTAGGGAGCCCTTGAGTGCGTTGCTTGCGCGATACGGTGACACATAAATATACATCACTGCTACAACACTACACGATCACCCCCACACACGTGCACGCCTACACGCTTACACATGAAAATGGAAGGGTTTACTTTTTTCCCTTATCGAACTGAAAAACTCTCAATT
>JACEII010000068.1:1306066-1340547 GCA_014332785.1 Antheraea mylitta | reverse complement strand
AATAAATGAGAAGTTAATATTGTTCAAAATATTTTTATTATCTTACAATACATGTAGGTTATTCAGGAAAACACTTTGTACACAAATTATACGAGTACAGATATTCACTGTTGTATATAGATGATAAATACCTATACACCAGTATACTTTCTCACAAACAGCTGATTACGTATTCGTCCGATTTCGGAGCAGCTCGTCTCGATCCGCACCCGATTAGGCCTCCCACGGCAGCGGCTCAAGCCCAGGTTCGATCCCTCGGTAGGGAGCCCTTGAGTGCGTTGCTTGCACGATACGGTGACACATAAATATACATCACTGCTACAACACTACACGATCACCCCCACACACGTGCACGCCTACACGCTTACACATGAAAATGGAAGGGTTTACTTTTTTCCCTTATCGAACTGAAAAACTCTCAATTTTCCGATAATAAATATATGGAGGAGTTGTTGAGGCGTGTATGCTTGGTACACATATACGTTTCAACAACTCATACATATATGAATAGTTAGCTAGGTTAGCTAAAATAGGTCGCAATTTTGCATGCAACAGGCATCAGCCAAGCCGAGGTGTGCCGTGCACCCTTGAGCTGGTTGCCAAAATAAAATCGGCTGAGTGCCTTAAGCGCTCGCCTTAGTAGTCCGGTGAAGCTGTTAAGACCTTGCTGGGTCAATAGCGTAGACATTTCGAAAAAAAAAAAAACAAAAAAAAAACCGTTCCACTTGATGTCCGTGATCGTTGCGGGCGTGCCGAATACGTCATTAATGACGTCATAACATACGCTCACGCGAAGGTCACGACGGCCCATGTCTGGTGGTGGGTTGCAAAATTGGTGAGATTTTCAATAAATATGGCGACCGTAAAAATTTCTTTATTTGATGCGGTAAAGAATACTTATATTGAATAACATATTGTATTTGATGGATTAATTAAATTTATTAATATAATTATACGTAATATGTTAATTAAGTTCTGATAGCTTTAGATTATATTAAAAAATATTGTGAATCGTAAAATAATCTGAAGAAATTAATTTATAAACACTTGGTAATGATTTAATGTTTTTTATTAAACAAAAAAGTTTTTTTCTATCGTAGCACAGCAAAGTGACTGCACTGTGCCTGATGGCGAGCTCAGTACAATCCAAAACAATGGCGACCACCGAGAGACACGCCAGCCCTCGGCGGTCGCCGCTGTCATGCCGGCTAAAACTATGGCTCCGATGCCCAGCTGGGGGTTCGGTTGTGGAAAGGAGAGAAAGGGATTAAATTAAATAGCTCTGCAGAACATTCGCCATAATACAGACGGTAGAACACGCTCAGTGAGGCAATATCTTTGCGCAACTGAAGCGGTTCTGTAAACTGTGTAATGTCAGCATCATTAACAAAGCAGTTAGGTCGCCTCTGCAACCTATCCAGGGCATTTAGTAGGTATTTGAAACTTAACTCTGTTTTTATGACAATTAAAATTCATTAACCTCTTAAAACTTTTGCTTTATTTCTTCTAAATAGCCATTTATACTATTTACCTGAACGCTCAAAACGCCCCATAATGCGTTCCACTTGGGTTTACGATTGATTGTAACGGTCGAGAGTAAGTGGAACGCGAAAACTTGCGGTCGTGAGCGTGAGAGTTGTGATCGCTTACTGGTACGCACTCAAAATATGAAGATTAGACCTAAGTATGGAAACGTCTCGGCATGTTTTAATGAATATGAAATATGAAAGGTTTTACAAGTAACAGTCGTCGAGCTTCTTAAATTATAATCTGCCTATATTGATAGGTTAAGTCAAACCAACATTAGATCTTCACTATCAACAGCAGACAAAATTTTCCTGGACAACTACGAATTGTGAACCACAATTTTTTTGTCACGACAACGTAGAACATCGTCGGGTCTCTCGCAGATCCCTGGGCACTTTGGGAACTAGGTTTAGATTAATAATTGGACGTGATAGGTGGCGCTGCCATCTGATTTCAGTTTCTGTTTAATTTACGAGGCAGGAGAACTACGTTTGATGGGCCTGCTATTGATATAAATTGCATTGAAATTAGAACCTTTAATTTATTTTTAATTACTTAATCATCAGGTTACTTTATTCTGGGACAATTTTCGATAATGATTATAGTCCAATTTCGGCATGTAGTCAAACATTAGTCCTTAAAAAACCTAACGATTACTTTAAAAAAAACAATAATATCATAAGGTTTATTAGTATTTAAAATAATTTCTAACGCCCTCTGTACAAAAGCTCAGAGATGAAATCACGCAGAGCTTTACGCGACCCAAAGCGGCAAACTAAGTAAAGTTGCGAGTAATTCCACACGTAACTTGTAGATGGCGCAATTTAAACATAGAACTCGCCAGAATACGTCGTCTTGGTATTTATGCTTCCTATATTTTCTAACACGATTTATTTTTCTTGCCTTTTCTATGAGCCACTAATTCCATGTTGAAACAATTCCCACATCTAAATAAATTGTTGACATCCTGACATCCTTACTAATATTATAAACTAGCTTTTGCCCACAACTTCGCTCGAAATAACATTAGTAACTAACTCTATTTAACTGATCATATTGATATTTTACACGCATGTTGTCAAGAGTTCAGAAAAAAACGTAGGTATGAAAAATAAGAAAAAAATGTTGTTTTAATGGTCGAATAGGTAGGGTATATTTATATATACATAGGTACTAGCTGTTACCCGCGGCTTCGCACGCGTTTTTAAGCTATTGCATAGCTTCTATCGCGGGCCTTGAGCGTGGGGACCGAATCCAAAAATTCCGTAACGAAAAAACCTAACACCCCCCACTCTGCCTACCATATAGCTCAGCCGAGCGTTCGCTTAACGTATAGATAGTACGACTGTACAAAGCTCGCACGGATTTTTTTTTTCCTCGAAATGACTATGCTATTGACCCAGCAAGGTCTTAACAGCTTCACCGGATTTTGTAGTCCGGTGAAGCTGTTAAGACCTTGCTAGGTCAATAGCGTAGTCAGTTCGAGAAAAAAGAAAAAAAAAAGCTTCACCGGACTACTAAGGCGAGCACTTAAGGCACTCAGCCGATTTTATTTTGGCAACCAGCTCAAGGGTGCAAGGCACACCTCGGCTTGGCTATTGCCTGTTGCATGCAAAATCGCGACCTATCTTTGCTAACCTAGCTAACTATTCATATATGTATGAGTTGTTGAAACGTATATGTGTACCAAGCATACACGCCTCAACAACTCCTCCATATATTTATTACCGGAAAATTGAGAGTTTTTCAGTTCGATAAGGGAAAAAAAAACCCTTCCACTTTCATGTGTAAGCGTGTAGGCTTGCACGTGTGTGGGGATGATCGTGTAGTGTTGTAGCAGTGATGTATATTTGTATGTCACCGTATCGTGCAAGCAACGCACTCAAGGGCTCCCTACCGAGGGATCGAACCTGGGCTTGAGCCGCTGCCGTGGGAGGCCTAATCGGGTGCGGATCGAGACGAGCTGCTCCGAAATCGGACGAATACGTAATCAGCTGTTTGTGAGAAAGTATAGGTATTTATCATCTATATACAACAGTGAATATCTGTACTCGTATAATTTGTGTACAAAGTGTTTTCCTGAATAACCTACATGTACTGTAAGATAATAAAAATATTTTGAACAATATTAACTTCTCATTTATTTAATAAAAGAAAAAAAAATGTTTTCTTATCGGTCACCACGCTCAAAAAGTGTAACTTGAATTAATATCAAAGAAAAAAAAACAAAGGGAAAAAATACTGCATAAATAAAATAAATAAATAGTCATAATTGCATAAGTTAATGAAAAATGCTATGCAATAGCTTTACCACGGCAGTCCCCGAGTGCCACACGTATTTTTTTTTTTTTAAATAAATATAAAATTATGATTAGATGTGTAAATTACAGAAATACTCTCTCAAAAATATTTGTAACTACGACACGCACATTATATACTATAAAAAGTAACATGTACATTATATATGTGAATACTAACAGTGTGGTAACAATGGGATGAGATTTATCATCAACCACATACCTGGAATTTTAAACTATTATATACCATCCGCAGTGCGCACTTACACTATATAAGAAAGTATTAAAAATATTAAGCTATACATTATTGAACAATATGTGTTAAATCTTTAATAATATAGATATAACATGTCCATATTGTCGATATAATTAAGTTATTGATATACGTTGCTATAACTTAAATCACATATAAACATTTGACTTTCAATTATATTTATTCTTGGTGTCCAGTAGAGCGCACGTCTCACGCTCATGTTTACAGTGAACAACATTTTTTTGATCAATTTTACACAGACGAATGCACGGGTAAAAGTTTATCACTACATAGTTTAAAACAAAGTCCTCTGCCACGTCTCTCTATATGTCTGTTCGCAATAAGTTAAAAAACTACAGAATGTATATTCGTGCCGTTTTCACCAATATACAAAATTATACTTGGGCATGGTTTAGGTATAGTTTGTCTTATTATCAGTGCGGGCAACGTCTGCTGAACCCGCTAGCTTAAAATAAAACAGCTAATTAGTTAGTTATTTGCCCGTAAAATTCCCGTTCAAATATTACTTGTAGTACGATGAAACTGTTAAAATCTTGCTAGGTCAATAACGTTGACTTCTAAAAAAAAAAACTTAGACATAGAAGAGAACTGGGTAGAGAATACATAAGAACTACCTATATTGACAACTTCAGAATCGGCAGTATGGATTAATTCCTTCGCCTGTCTTGATGGACGAATATTATTACTACTAACCTTTTAGAATAGCAGCACAAAATAGACTTTAAAAATGTTTGCGATAGCAACGTACTACATATAATCAATAATTGGAATTAAAAATAACGTAGAATAAACTTTTGAACAGGAACACAAAATAAACCCTAATAATATTTCCGATAGAATATTATCATGTTACCATGGCAACGCATATAATACTGTCACTGACACGCAGAGGATGCTCTAAAAATAGCCCGATTTTGAGACATTCTTCATTAGTGCTCCGCTCCTATTGGTTTTAACGTGATGATATGTATAGCCATCCTCGATAAATGAGCTACTTAACACTAAAAGAAACTCTCAAATCGGACCGGTAGTTCTTGAGATTAGCGCGTTCAACCAAACAAACAAACAAACTCTTCAGCTTTATAATATTAGTATAGATATGTATTGATTTATACAACTATGTATTAAAACACATATTAATATACTCAACTTTAATTTTATTTTTAAAACTTAGTACCTAATTATGTATTAGTATGTAATTTGTTTTTGCGGACCCTTGTTGTCTGATAAATAAATAAATAATAATAACTAATCCGTCGTACGAAAAATAATGGAAACATAAACCATATGTGCACCAACCTGTGTGTGTGTGCGTGCGCTCATAAGCGGGAGTGATCTGTATTGTTATAAAAATGGTAATTGTTATGTTTACTGCGGATGTAATAAACTGAATTATCTCTTGTAATATCACGCAAACGAGCGTATTATAAAACAAATAGAGGTTAATTATAGACAATTAATTGTATTCAAATGTCTCTTAAATTGGTATGACATTAAAAATTTTCGTGTCTGCCCTAAATGTTACTAAAAACCGAATTGTTATCAGTATCATGTACGAAGTCTACGATCCACAGTCACATGATTCGACTTTTTTCATAGACGTTTCTTCTGTTGTCGTAAGAAAAGAGGGAGCGCGTTGAACTAAAACATAAATTGGGAAAAAGTCGGAAAGTCTAGTTTGCATCTTTAACTATTTTTTTTTTTCGAAATGACTATGCTATTAGCCTTGCGATCTTTACAGCTTCACCGGACTAAAGTTTTTGATTTACTATAATTTGAGTAAAGGAGCTCATAGGTGAACAAAAAATACTGTTAGATGCTCATTTATTTCCTGATTCATATTTCCCCTCTTTTTTTCAACGGCAGTGTGAAACAGGATACTTATCACAAATAGTATTTACAAAAACTGCTCTCTAAACTTTCTGTTATGGTTTTATGAATGCTTGAACAATTTTCATTAATTTTAGCTCACGAGAAATAAGTGTTGCTTGAATATAAAAATTACATAAATTAATACTTATAGAAATCGTTAAAATGTGAGTAGGAACAAAATTAAACGTCGAAAAACAATAGTATGTACAAAATGCGTTGATGCATCATATGAATTGTGCAAAATGATATTGTTACGTATGTTTATTCTTTTGAAAAAAAAAAATGTATTTGTGAATAAATAATGGCAAATTTGGAGAAAACTTCACAGAAAACAAATCTATATATTATAACCATTATAATTCGTAGGTGGTAGAGTCCTGCTGAAGCTATTTTTGGTTTCAGCATGAATGGGTTGGCTCCTCCGGGGTAGCACCACCCCTCTCACAGATAACCGACGTGAAATAACAGTGCTTGCATTGTTGTGTTTCGTTCGGTCAGTGAGAGAGCCGGAGCTACACGTCCCTTCCTCTTTCCTTCTTTCCCTTTCCTTCCCCTCCCCCTTCTCCGATATACAGGCTGGCAACGCACTTTCGACGTCCCTGATGTCACTAGTGTCTATGGACGGTGGTGATCACTTAACATCACGTGACCCACCAGTTCGTTTGCCTCCTTTGATATAAAAAAAATAAATAATAATAATAATATTATGAAACGCGCGTGTTGCAGATTTCTGTTGGGCTAATAAACTGTTTTTATTTATTTTGCGTAATATTTTATGAGAAACGTTACAATAAATAATGGCAGTGGTTGATCCCTTATGCTTTATCCTTTCTTCTTATTTTTGTTGTATCATATTTGTAGTCCTGAAGTTTCATTTGCGTTTATTCTTTAACCAACTCCTTAGGCTTTTAACCTAGGAGTCAGGTATCTCAATCTCAACTCAGGTATTACTCAATAGGCGAACTATTGGGTTCAAAAACATTATTTTAAATCACACTAGTTCTTGCGATTAACGCATTCAAGCATATTGTACTTTAAATTAATAATATTAATGGATATTTAGTTATATGTAACAATATTTCGAATGCAATTATAATATCGTTCGCTTGAGATATCTGCCTAACATATTTTATACTAGCCTCTGCCCGCGACTTCATTCGCGTGGATCAAATACACTAACACTAACACGCAGTAGTTCTCAAAAGGAAAAAACATCCCGATTTTGAAACATTTTTCATCTGTGCTCCGCTCCTATTGGCCTTAGCGTGATGTTATATATAACACTGAAAGAATTGTTAAAATCGGACCAGTAGTTCCTGAGATTACCCCCCTATGACGTCACAACATCACAAACTACCTCTTTATAATATTAGTATAGATTTGGAATTCTTCATAATAATGGATAACATCAATTGGCGGGATTTTAGTCTGTCACGTAGTGGATTTTATATTGAATTCATAGTCTTGTGTTATTTGACTTTACATTTTGTAAACTTGGTGGTGTTTTATGTAATATAGTTAGTTTATTGTGCATGAGTGTAATGAATGGAAAATAATAGCACGGAGCATGAGATTCTGAGATGCCACAAAAACTCCCTGGAAGGTACTAGCATGGGAACCACCATCTTGTTAGAATATTGAGATAATTACACGACGCTTGTGACATTACTGACTACGCGGCAATGGCAGTAATAATCTTAAAGATTGGATGCCAAAAAAAAGTTAATAAAAATCAACAGTATGATTGCTGGCAATTAACATTTGTCCTCTTAATTGCTGATAAAGTCACGTTGCCGCGACCGCAGTAGCACATTGGGTGAGGTGAGTCACAAATGCGTGACCCGCGACCACCGAGTTACGAACGACTGATAACAAGTGTCACATTCCAGCGCTACTTACTGTTCATTAATATCATTTTTATCAGACGCATTGCATACGGTTGTCATTCAAATTAAATCATTTCATAAACAAATGTTATAATCAGTATTAGCTTATTAACACAAATACTATATGGTGTGCAATTTTTTGATTATTTTCAGGTTTAAAGTATACATGATAAAGTTTTGAAATAAATTATTAGGGGCAGATATTTTCACTGCAGTTGAGAAAATCGTTCTTATAATACTATCCTATTTTTCCCCCTTCTATTCCGCAGACTTTTCTTGGTCCGCACTTTTTTTTGCTTTCGTGTAAATGTGTTGTATACGTCAAAAATCGTATCTGTGTGTGTTTTATGACAAGTAATATTGTTTTTGACTTGACTTTGGTAGGTTTTTACCAATTTTAAAACTTAATTTAAGCTCGCCGCTCTTCGCTGATGTAGACCCCTCGAAGTTTGTGGTCGACTCCCAGTATTCCATATGGACCATATTGGAAACCTACGACCTACATTGATAGATGAAGTCAAACCAACACTCTAGTTCTTCGTTATCGAAAGCAAATAAATTGTCGTGGACACCCTCTTATGAATAGTGAACCCCGTTATTTTTGTCAAGCCAACGTAGACCCCCGTCGAGTTTCCTGTGGACTCCTGCGGGTCCATCTGGACCACTTTGGGAACTAAGTAGCTCTATACAATCAGTGTTTCTATTTAACCAGTCTGTCTTCCTATTAGGTAGGAGCTCAGCAGCCACCTTCCGCTGGGCGAACCATTGAGGCGGTTATCTAAGATGATTAGCATAGAACGATTCCTTGCCGCCCCAACAATACGGTCTGTCGGTACACCAAAATCTTTTTTCTCTTTATAAATTCGTAATAAGAGATAATTCCCATTCTCATATTCTCTGTACATCTAAATCCAAAAAGTTTCAATTGGACGAATAAGCCAACGTTACGTTATTATAACTAAGGTATAAATATGAACAATGATACGGTTTGAAGTTGATATTAATTAACAGACTCACCTTGAGACTGTGACCGATCTATGTCATTAAAACAGACGTACAATTTCATATGTAATAAACATAAGATATAGTCAATTAACTACTGAATATACGAAGTATGACCGTGCATGACTGTACTAGAAACTTCTTTATATAAGAACTAGCTTCTGTTTACGGTTTTAGATAAGAATTAGAATTAACTTATCTCGCGTATGTTCTGTTGTTCTTTTCTGTACCCCTGGCAACGTGAATGTAGGATCTCATAATGAATGATTAGACAGTTAAGGCGTGTAAGTTTAACAAAGAATAAACTCACATTATAGATTATTACTATTTTGGAAGTTAAATATACACCGGGTATTCCTGGAACGTGGGATCCCTAAGCATCGTTTTTTCAGCAGCCCACACACCCCAACACAACAGTACCCCAGACAGACACGCTCGGTAGCGAAATGTCTTTTTTTTTTTTTCGAAATGACTACGCTATTGGCCCAGCAAGGTCTTAACAGCTTCACCGGACTACTAAGGCGAGCGCTTAAGGCACTCAGCCGACTTTATTTTGGCAACCAACTCAAGGGTGCACGGCACACATCTTAGCTAACCTAGCTAACTATTCATATATGTATGAGTTGTTGAAACGTATATGTGTACCAAGCATACACGCCTCAACAACTCCATATATTTATTATCGGAAAATTGAGAGTTTTTCAGTTCGATTAGGGGAAAAAAAAAGTAAACCCTTCCACTTTCATGTGTAAGCGTGTGGCGTGCACGTGTGTGGGGGTGATCGTGTAGTGTTGTAGCGGTGATGTATATTTTTGTGTGTCACCGTATCGCGCAAGCAACGCACTCAAGGGCTCCCTAGCGAGGGATCGAAGCTAGGCTTGAGCCGCTGCCGTGGGAGGCCTAATCGAGTAGCGAAATGTCTTTCTTTACCTACCGCTGTATACAGAGTGCGGCGCGCCCATAAGCATCGTAGAAAGCGAAGTGACATACTTAAGCGTTCTTCTGTGGCCACCTGGTATATGGTAGTCACAATCATGTCGGGCATAATTCTCATGTCCTACAGCACGTAAAATACTTTGTTTGGATATTGTTCGTCTGTGTTGTTTTGCGTATGCGCACAACACCGATTGCCCCATTTCTACACAGTAAGAAAATAATCATCGCTGGACTATGATATACAATGAAAATATCGTGATAATTCAATTTGTTTTATATAAAAACCAAGTATCTACTAAGAAGAAAAAAAAAGATCGAAATCTATTAAAGTTTTTGCGTGATGCGCACACAATCGGAGACCTCCTATCATTTTATTTACATAGGCATTTTCCTGATTCAACACTAATTAATCAAAATAATAATAGTATATTTTTTTTGTACGGATTCTTCTAAGTAATAAAATTGTAATTCGAAGAATATATAGCAAGGAGGTTAAAACAAAGCTAAACTTCATAAACCAATGGCAAACTGAGGTTAAATCTGAAACACATAAATTACGACAATCATTACATAGTACAAAATGAAGTCGCTTCTGCTGTCTGTTCCCTTAGACCTTTTTACACTATTCAACGGATTTTAATACAGTTTCCAGCAATAGATTAAGTGATTAGAGAGAAAGGTTTATATGTATAATACATATATATTATAGTACTGAAATGCTGAAAAATTCAAGGATTTGTAATGTGATGTAACAAACATAATTTTGTGCGGTTGAACTACAAACGCTGGCTAAACCTTACGAAATAAATCACATTAATATACTACAGAATGGTATATCTATACTAATATTATTAAGCTGAAGAGTTTGTTTGTTTGTTTGGTTGAACGCGCTAATCTCAAGAACTACCGGTCCGATTTGAAAGTTTCTTTCAGTGTTAGATAGCTCATTTATCGAGGATGGCTATAGGCTACATATCATTACGTTAAAAACAATAGAAGCGGAGCACTAATGAAGAATGTCTCAAAATCGGGCTATTTTTAGAGCATCCGCGGTGTGTCAGTGTCAGTATTATATGCGTTGCCATGGTAACATGATAACATTCTATCGAAAATATTATTAGGATTTATTTTGTGTTCCTGTTCAAAAGTTTATTCTACGTTATTTTTAATTCCAATTTTTGATTATAAGTAGTACGTTGCTATCGCAAACATTTTTAAAGTCTATATTGTGCTGCTATTCTAAAAGGTTTGTAGTAATAATATTCGTCCATCAATACAGGCGAAGGAATTAATTCATATTGCCAATTCTGAAGTTATCAATATAGGTAGTTCTTATGTATTCTCTACCCAGTTTTCTTCTATATCTAAGTTAATGTAAAGGTATAAGCGTCAAATCTTCTATATAATATTTCGTAAATTTTTATCTTCTTAATTTTCAAGACCCCAGAATACATGCTCCGTAGTATTATTTTTCATTCATTTCACTTATGCACAATAAACAAACCATATTACATAAAACGCCGCCAATTTAACACAATATAGAGTCAAATATTCTACGTTGTGAATTGTTCCCAATTTTTGGTTTGTGATATATTACGTATTATAAGAATAAAGCGTGGGTATATAATATTCAAATAAACACTTTTTGATGAATACATATGTTTGAGGTGCTACAAATATCAACATTTTTTTTTTAATTCTGTCGATATGTCTGTTTGTTTATTTGTTCCGGGTAATCTCCGAAACGGCTGGACCTATTTGAACGGTTTTTTTTTCTTAGAAATGACTACGCTATTGACCTAGCAAGGTCTTAACAGCTTCAACGGACTACAAGTAATATTTGAACGGGAATTCTACGGGCAAATAACTAACTAATTAGCTGTTTTATTTTAAGCTAGCGAGTTCAGCAGACGATACCCACTTTAATAATAGGACAAAGTAATAGTAGTTTAAAGTTCCAGCTATGTGGCTTATGATAAATCCCATCCCATTCGATACACTATTAGTATTCACATATATAATGTACATGTTACCTGTTACTGTAGATGATGTTCGTGTCATACTTACAAATATTTTTGAAAGAGTATTTCTGTAATTTTACACATCTAATCACAATTTTACATTTATTTAATATATTAAAAAAACGCGTGCGGAGCCGTGGGTAACCGCTAGTCTTAAATAAAATTATATATCACTCCACATTGTCCCATATTAGTATCTATATTGCACCCGTGCGAAGCTGGGGGGGGGGTCCGCTTGTTGTCTATAAACTAATTCGTGTGCCAAACTACACGTTTTATGTAACGTGCAAACAAGTCGTTATTTATGTGACTAAAAGTCGATTGGTATAGATTTTTATGGCGTTATTATATTTTATCATAACATCGATAGCACTTTGTTTTGAATAGTTTTATTTGAAAACAGCCTCAATCGTGTTCATATTATATAAACGAAGGCACACGTAGAATGTAACTATTGATGAAAATTTATCTTTTAATGTTTGTTAAGGAGGTAAAGGAACAGGTGGGTCACCTGATGTTAAGAGATCATCCCCGTCCATAGACACTAACAAAACCTAGGGAGTCGCAAGTACGTTATCAGCCTGTGTATGGGAGAAATGGGGGAGGGGCAGAGGAAAGGGAAGGTGGACCACCGGCGCTTTCACTGACCGAACGAAACGCAACAATGCAAGCACTGTTACTTCACGTCGGTTTTCTATGAGAGGGGGATACCGAACGCTGCGCATTATTATAGACGTCCGCGGCATATTTTAATCGACCCTCCTGATTAAATAACGGCAGTGAACAATCAGTACCAGCCTGTCTCTCCAAACAGAGCGTGCTCACGCCCACGCCCGCGTAACCACAGATCACGCCGCCGTGGTCTGGGGGTAAATTTCGCTCCCGCACACCAGATTAGGCATCCGTCGGCAGCGGCTCAAGTCTAGGTTCGATCCCTCGGCAGGGAGCCCTTGAGTGCGTTACTTGCGCGATACAGTGACACAAAAATTTACATCACTGCTACAACACTACACGATCACCCCCACACACGTGCACGCTACACGCTTACACATGGAAGTGGAAGGGTTTTATTTTTTTCCCTTATCGAACTGAAAAACTCTAATTTTCGGATAAAAAATATATGGTTGTTGAGGCGTGTATGCTTGGTACACATATGCGTCTCAACAACTCAAACATATATGAATAGTTAGCTAGGTTAGCTAAGATAGGTTGCGAGTTTGCATGTAACAGGCAACAGCCAAGCCGAGGTGTGCCGTGCACCCTTGAGCTAGTTGTCCAAATAAAATCGGCTGAGTGTCTTAAGCGCTCGCCTTAGTAGTTCGGTGAAGCTGTTAGACCTAGCTAGGTCAATAGCGTAGTTCGAAAAAAAAAAATGAGAGGGTGGTACTACCCCGGACGAGCCGACCTACTTATGTTGAAACAAGTAGCAGCTTCAGCGTGGCTGTACCACCTACAATGTTAAATTATAAGTATGTACTACTCATATTTAAAATGATGCGAAATCAAGGATTCGCAACACGGATTTAAAACATATGGAAGCATCATATTTTTATCTCGTAGGTATATAAAACATGAATTACGTCACTGACGAACGTATTATAAATTTAGTTAAGCGTTAGATAAATAACCTAATTTTTTCTTCAAAATATGTCGACACTCCAAGACCAAGAATATTCCTTTATATTAAACAGGTTTTTGACGTCAATCTCGTGATGTGAAATGACGTGGTCTAAGATGGTAAGCATGCTAAACTTAAAGAGGACTGGTTCATAAGTGCTGCCACAGGTGCCACAGACCACGCCAACAGGTGCTTCACAACAGGTTTTCAACTTGAGGGTACAATTTAAATTATTCATAGCTATAATTGATTTAAGAATTAAAAAGAGAGCATAGTTATTTGATTGTTTTGAGTTTTCATTTCTGTCGACAATCCTTAAATGAGTGCCACAACTTTTTATTTTATTTTAAACTAATCTCTGCCTCGTCTGCGTGGAATAGTTTTACTTTAGGCTAACGATAACACGCGGCGAAAGCTCTCAAGGAAGAAAAACGATTTTGAAACATTCTTCATTGGTGTTCCGCACCTATTGGTCTTAGCGTGATGATATAAGTCTTTAACCTTCCTCGATAAATGAGCTATATAAGACTGAAAAAATTGTTCAAATCGGACGACGTCACAAATTCCGTCACAAATTCACAAATTTAACCTCTTTATATTTAAGTATAGATTGCAGGATCGAATTTAGGGGTGGACAACTAACTAGAGCTTGAGCCCCGAAGTGAGGCACCCACACTTAACTTAGACCTAGATAATACGAGTTCTTTTTAATATTATTTTAATGAATAATTTCACATAAAGTACTTTTTGGAAACATCAAAGCGTATAAATAATTTGTATTGAAGATTATTCAAGGCCTCCGTTTCGTATTTGCTCCGGTGCATTACGAGCGTTATATTCGAATTTAGCGTGAAAAAAAATACAGTATTTTGAAAACCATTGACGAGTATTAAACACGGTCGAATGCTATTGAATAATGTCAACAAATAGGAACGCGTGAGAAGCAGGAAGCGAAACGCTCGTAACTATATGGTGCCCTATTGCTAACACTATCACTACTACATAAAACAAAGTCCTTTGCCACGTCTGTCTGTCTGTTCGCAATAAACTCAAAATCTACACAATGGATTTTCATACGGCTTCTACCAGTATATAAAGTGATTCGCGAGGAAGGTTTAGGTCTATAATTTATTAAGGATTTTTTTTTTATTATCAAGACGGGACAACGTCTGCCGGGCCCGCTAGTAATTTATAAATGGTTTTTATCTTATCAGAATTGGAATTTTATACATACAAACAAAATATTAATCACAAAACAAATAAATATTAGCTATGTCAACCAAGTTGGATTTCCGTCTATAAAACAGTCATTTCTGGGCTTTAAAACAAAATTACGTGAATGGTTTCTCCTCAGTAGATTTCGAGGATCAACAAGTCTAGTTCGATTGCGATTAAATCTATACTATAATAAAACTGTAACAAGTCGAAATCTGTACATTAAATATTTTTTGAAAATTTTAATCAGGGTAGACTATGTTATCGATATAGAAGCCAAAAATAATCTTTTTACAATTTTTGTCTGTCTGTCTGTCTGTCTGTCTGTCTGTCTGTCCCTATGCACACGCATCACTCTGAAAGTACTGAACCAATATTGATGAAACTTGACATAGTGATAACTAATATTACGAGATTACATCAAATATACTTTTTATCTCATAAAACGCAAAGGGTTCTCCAGGATAAAGGATTAAAGTCTAGAATATAAACCCGAATTACTCTGAAAGTACTGAACCAATTTTAACGAAATTTGATACGGTGATAACTAATATTAGAAGACTACATCCAGGATACTCTTTGTCCCATAAAACGCAATGAGTTCTCCAGAATAACGAAAAACAAAAATTTGCAGTTAACGTAATTAGACTTTTTTGCGACACCTTAGTACAAGAGCCGGCAACGTTAAAAGAACAAGAATTTTAGAATTCCTGATTCTTTAATACATCAATATATTTTATTTTATATCATAAGAGGCAAACGAACAGGTGGGTCAGGTGATGTTTAGTGACCACCACCGTCTATAGACACTAGCAACACCAGGGAATTTGTAAGTGCGTCTCCAACCTGTATATGGGGGAGAGTAAGGGAACCTCCGGCACTCTCACTGACCGAACGAAACATTACAATGCGAGCACTGTTATTTGACGTCGGTTTTCTGTAAGTATTCTGGCAGTATTAGCCCGAACGAGCCGACCCATTCATGCTGAAACCAGTAATAGCTTCAGCGTGGCTCTACCACCTACAGAAATTATCAATATATCAATAGACAGAATTTAGGACACTTGGTAGCGGGTTAACGTTGTATTTTTAATAGGCATTTTGATTTATGATTAATCAATAATAAGTTTAGGAACATTTTTTTCAGTAACTTTTAAACGCAATTAAACATTCAGACACATTTTTTATAAACAATCATATATATACCCGCTGATATATTTTATAAATAAAAAAAAGAATGTGATGTCGTGGGACCCCAGGTAGGAACGAAGTTCTTTCGGCTAATGTAGAATCGACACTATTTGGAAAAAAAAATCGTGCTCAATTTTATGTAATCGTAATTCAAATTATCAATTAAAATAACAAAATATGTCTCTTTATTTTTGTTTGACAACATAAAATTACATAGAAATAGAAATAATTACAAAAAAGGAGAAAGAGAAAGATATTATACACTACTCGCTTATGTATACGACTGTCGCGCCTGCGCACGTCTCATTTAACTGTTTTATTCCATGCACTTTTCGTTACAGTTTTACTATCACATTTTTTTCAGTTCGGTCGCGCAGCAAAATCTCTATCTCCTCCAAGCCTGCCGTAAGGAACTTCGTTCCAATAATAAATTTCAAATCAATTATTTTTTTTCATAGCAAAGAACCAATTTCATTTTATTAAACATTATTGATCACCATATACAACGATAAACGTAAACGTATGACTTGGGATTGACGCCATCTCAAATATATGCGTCGTCGACCATCAGGCTATACAAAGCCGAAATACCTTGGGTCGGCGAGGTGAAATATCTTGGTGTTACTTTAGATAAACACTTAGATTTCGATTCACACACAGAAAGAGTGCGAAACAAAGCCGTATGGTCTTAGGTCGTTTCTATCATTTGCTTTGTCATAAGAGTAAAATATCCCCCAGACAAACTCACTTTATACAAAACTTGCATCCGTCCGATTATGACGTACAGTTGTTCGGTCTTTGCACATGCGCAAAATCGTATTCAAAAGTTGCAGGTTCTCCAGAACTGAGCCCTACGTAAAATCACTGGTGCCCCATGGTACGTCCGGAATAAGGATCTCCACAGGACCTGGAGATGCTTTCTGTCTGAGCGTATATAAAATCACTTACAGGTAGTTATTTCGAAAAAGCCGCGAATCATCCCAGCCCGTTAGTGGTATCCGCCGCGAACTATGAACCCGTACCCAACGCTGCGCAGTATAGAAGACGACCGCGACACATTTTTACCGACCCTCCTGATTCAATCACGTCAGCGAACGATCAGTACCAGCCTGTCTCTTCAAACAGAGCGTGTTCTCACCCACGCCCGCATAACCGCAGATCACGCCGCCGTGGTCTGGGATTAAATTTCGCTCCCGTACACCAAATTAGGCCCTTCTCGGCAACGGCTCAAGCCTAGATCTGTTCCCTGGGCGTGGAGCCCTTGAGTACGCTGCTCACGCGATACAGTGACACAAGAGTTCTACCCTTATTTTTCGTTATCCTATCCTACATAGTTTAGAGGATTTTTTCCTACACAAAATACATATAGAAGTTGTTGAGGCACGCATGCTTGGTACACATGCATGTTTCAATAACTTATATACGTATATAAGTTACCGGACTACTAAGACGAGCGCTTAAGGCACTCAGCCGATTTTATTTAGGCAACCAGTTCAAGGGTACACGGCACACCTCGGCTTGGCTGTTGCCTGTTGCATGCAAAATCGCGACCTATCTTAACTAATCTAGCTAACTATTCATATATGTATGAGTTGTTGAAACGTATATGTATACCAAGCATACACGCCTCAACAACTCCTGCATATATTTATTATCGGAAAATTGAGAGTTTTTTAGTTCGATAAGGAAAAAAGTAAACCCTTCCACTTTCATGTGTAACATGTTTCATTCATCATCATTCAGTGTTTCATGTGTTTCACGTGTGTGGGGGTGATCGTGTAGTGTTGTAGCAGTGATGTATATTTGTGTGTCACCGTATCGCGCAAGCAACGCACTCAAGGGATCCTTACCGAGGGATTGAACCTGATGTATAAAACTGGCTTGGTTTGAAGGTGATAGGTACTATGTTGTGAGTGGTACAGAGATTATTTATAAAAATATATTGGAAATATATTTCAAATACGTTTTTGAAACAGTTTATAACTCTTAGACAATAGTTTCAAGCAAGTGACATTTGACGTTTTCGGCGGGATGTTTGACGCTTCGATACGGTGTTCATATATTTTTCTTTAATACAATGGAGTATAAAAAGGTTTTAATACAAGTCGAAGATAGTTATGATAAAGTAAGTGGTAGAGATGTTTATTCAGTTTTATGTAGGTTAGTTTTTATTTTAATTGATTCTGGTAGATGACGCTAGGAATGGGTACTAGGTTTATTTAAAAAATGAATACATGTATTCTGGGTATATGTTTAAGTGAATCCGTGAATAGTTTGGATTCATAATTGGAAACGGTAGTTGTGGCTGCAATCGGGTATCAGTTTATTTGCGGGGTGGTAGGGCTATACAGCCTGACTGGGTCACAACCACCATGTACATGACGAAAAAATCCGTAATAGTGATTCGCTTCTGCGCGTCGCGTTTCGGGATCAGCCTGTGCATATCCAGCTTTTTGTAGGCCGGCATGATAGTGGCGACCAGCGATGGATAGTGTGTCACTCGGTGGTCGCTATTGTTTTTGGATTGTACTGTGCTTACCATCAGGCATAGTGCAGGCATTTTGCCGTGCTACGATAAAAACAAAAAAAAAAAAACAATTTTTTCGCGTGATAACCAATTTGGTGCAAACGAAGTTGCACGGGTCAGCTAGTTAAAAATAAAAAAATCATAGATTAATAGAACAGTTGATAATTAAAAGATAACACTAATTAAAAATGCATGTCAGAAATTAAGTCACATATACATACAATTAAAAAAAAAATACATGTCTCTGACCAATAAGTGTTGGTTTTCCTATATAAGAAATTCCAGTAATGAAAAAATTTTGAATAAATATATAATATTAGATAAAAATTGAATTTTGTGACAATATCATCAACACAAAATAAATAATTTTCTTTTATATTTTGTTTTACTTGTGTGAGTTTTTTACAATAATTATTTGTAACAATGTGTAAAGCCAATGTTATAAGCTTCAAGTGGTAAGCTGGACTACACCAGATTTTGAAATATAATTGATGTATAAAAAAACCACATCCACATAATATGAAGGCGTGGTAAGAAGTACACAGGATTTTTTTAAGAAAAGAGTTTTTAACATTCATAATTGTTTTGGGTGGTGAAGTAGTATATATTGTGAAGTCCCTAGATCTGGATCCCATGGTATCAGTTTTTTCAATGTGTAGTTCAATTAAACACATCTATATATTCATTCTGCCTTTGCAATATGGATAGTGTTCTTTATAATCCTTTTTAATGAAGAAAATCATAATATTTAAAATGGAAAAATCTCACTGACACTATATTTGTAATATAAAGAGAAAACGTTAGGCTATACTATGTATAGAAATTATTGTCTACATAATTGGAGATGTAATAATTCTTTTCTCAATTCATTTTCTTTTCATATATCTAACTTTTGGTGTATCTACATTAACACTAATTCATTGTTGTAGTCCCAAATTTATGGTTTCATTAAAGTTTCAACAAACTCTGTGGTATATAGTTATCAAAGGTATTTTGAGACGTTTCATAATCGTTTTTTTTTCTCAATCTGACTATGCTATTGACCTAGCAAGGTCTTAACAGCTTCACCATACTACATTTCATTATGTACATTAGTATTCATGTATACTTGATGTATTTATAATCTATATATATTCTGTTTGAAGTAAAAATGAAACCGAAAGTTAAATGAGAATTTAATTTTACTATTATAACCATACTATTAAACCAAACAATAACAATTCAAAATCTTAAGATATTAAAATATGTGTCCTTATTTTTCAAAATGACCTAAATTAAATTTTAACCATTTTTAATATCTTCAAATTTTGTTCATGTAAAATATGAAGATCATAAAAAAAAAAACTAAAAACCTTATGGAAAACAAAATTTGAACTTCATTCTCAGTGTAAAAGAACTGGAAATCTTAAAAAATTAAACATGTTATAAGGATTAAATATGGATGTAGCCCATTTTCAAATGTAACAACACATTATTCTACTTATATAAGAAAATATCAGTAAGTAGTCATTAAAATATTGACTCACACGAAATATATTCCCATGGACATTATATATTTTACACTAAAATATTTCAAAATAGTATTGATAATGAGTAATAAATAATTTTGCATAGCTTAGGTGATTAAAATCTCTTTTGGCTAAACCCAAAATGTTCATAATAAATGTTAAATACAATTAACAGCTGTTGATTTCTTCAAATAACTATAATCTGTTTTTTTTTTTATGTGACTACGCTATTGACCTAGCAAGGTCTTAACAGCTTCACCGGACTAAATAATCTGTAAAATGTTTAAGCCACATGTATAATAAGCTGTATGTAGTTAATATTGCTAATGAATTATGAATAAAAATCTAGAATACAGCCCCACTCATTCCCAAATGTATTATAGTAAGCATTAGAAATTACTAGTCTACTATTAAATAAATTATACTCCAATTAAAATGGGATCTCGCCAATTGCAGCAATAGTTCTGATGACAACGCTATGTCATAAATTTTAAAGGACTGTTGATTATGACCGAACAAGGTTAGATATTGCATGACTGCCAGGATTATGATTTGTGCTAGACATGACAGCTAATACATTTTCATTGTGAATGAGGGATCTGTGTATCTCTTTGATTGTTGAAAAAAGTAATACCACAGATTGATAAAATTAATATTAATCTAGAACACTACTACTAACACTATCCTTAAAATAATGTAAAAATTAAAAATAACATATGCCATTCTAATACGAGGCTTTTTTAGTTTAAAAAATTGTTTTAGTTTATTCTTTATTGAATTTATAAGTGATATCATACATCAAATTACAGTTCTGGCCAGTATTTTTATTGGCCAAATAAATTTAGGTATAAATTCGTATTTTATTGTATGTATATAACATTTACAGTAATGCCAATTTTCAGCTCGTACAATAATATTTTAACATGATTTTGTATTAGACTCTTAATTATGTTATGTGCAAGCCTGAATTTATGGCTATATTCAAAGAGACCTAAAAGATTGTTGAGGGCTGCATTTTACCTTTACTCTATTACAAGTAACATGCTTTTAAATATAGAATACCTTAAGAATTTTTAGTTACTCTATTATAATCATTACATGGTATAAATCGAAGTCCCCTGCCATGGCTTTCTGTTTATTCACAATAAACTCAAAAACTACAGAACAGATATTCATGCAGTTTTTACCAGTAGATAGTGATTCATGAGAAAGGTTTAGGTATATAATTTATCAAGGTTTTTTATTATCAAGGTGGGATAATGTCCACCGGGCCTGCTAGTATGCATATGTAATTTTCACAAGTTTAACATTGAAAATGTTTTTGTTACATTAGTATTACTTTAAAGCATATATCTGGACGTAAAAAGGAAAGAGATATATTTTAACAATGTTAAATAGGATTCTGCTATCATTATACACATAGCATAAGTTTGAAAACAGGAAGTTAATAACTCATTAAATAGTGTATGTTAGAACTTATATTCTCGATTATTTCTTTGATAAAATAACTACTGTACAGGATTTTCCTTAACTTTGTTATTCTATATCAATTTTTTAATCATATTAGTTCATTAATGAAATGTAGCTTTATAAAACTTAAATATTTGAATTTGTCTTTAATAATGTTGTTTATATATATATTTTTTTAATTTTTTAAGATAAGTTTTCATTTATTTTGGAATAGAAAGTTCCGAAATAAATAAAGATTACTGATAGACAGGTTAACTACCAGCTTATATATATAAAAAGAATTACATAATAAGATATTAGGATTAAATATTATTAAGAAAATTGGGAAAGAATGCAAAACTTTGGAAGTAAAAGAATTTCCTAATATTTGTGATCAAAGTTACATATATTACTGTAATATGACTCATATTATAAGCATACTGGCTGTTAAGACAAATGAAACCCTAGAAGGGTGGTAAATGGCTCATAGATTGCGAACAGTTTCTAATTATCTGTGTATATATATAAATTATGTTATGTAAAAGAAATGCATATTTGTTATAGTCTAATAATTTATATGTATACAATTATTTGGGTAAAATCATAATAGGTACAAATGCAATACAATTTCATTCTAGGTATAGGAATATTATATACTCAGTAGCCACAGTACACTTGTGTAAATAAAAATGAGGCCATATACACACAACATTTTTTTTAGACAAATATATATATTAAAATATATTTATATACATTTATATAGTACATTACAAAAATATTTACATGTATATTATATTTAATAGATCAATTACTTTGACACTGTGTTAAATAGACCAAAAATGCATGTATATCCAGCTGCCACTGAAAGAATGAAATAGGATGAAATTTTAAATTCATCACAGATACCTTGATTTATTTTATTAGATGAATCAAAGATATTTCCTTATACCTAAAAATGCGATATTGTCCCGAGAACGTCTCCTGTAAACAAGTATATTTATATAAGTTTGGTTATTGACACTCACCTACGTAAAAACTTGGAGGTTCTAAAACTGCACCCACGTTTTAAATCACCCACGTTTCTTGAAAATTATAAATTTATCTCCGAGTTATAATAAATGCACAATGACTAAAAATATCCAACACTTCAAATCACTGTTCAACTATTTTAAATTATTCCAATGTTGATATAAGTTTTATTATTACTGTACACTTTTACTTAGCTTTCTAATATATTTGTAAAAGGAAATAAATACACGGAAAACAACACCGTAAATAAAGTCACAATAAAATAGGTCGAATTGTCAACTGAAGATACCAGTGTGAAAACGTTCGTATTGGCATTAGAAAAGTGAAAGTATCATAATCAATTTGGTTTCTCAATAAAGTTAGATAATGAGAGTCGGTTAAATTAATTTTACAGTTTTAAAGCTATCTGCAAAATAAATTATTTGGGTAAAAGAAATCGTACACACGCGAAAACATAATATTTTTAACTGGGCGGGCGGACAAACAGAACGGAACGAATAATCGAGTGAGCAGGATAGATGAACGTCATTGGCTTCCAAGGTCCGCCGCGATATTTTAATATTTGACAGCTTTTGACAGTGACGTTTATAAGTCTGGTTTGAGAGCTGGATATAAAATTACCAATACAAAAAATACGAACATTCTGTAATAATATTATAATTTGTGTACATCATATACCTGTTATAATATATTATGTAATTATACGTTTTAATATATCACACTTTTCATCAAAAGTAATTTTGTGGGAAAATACGGTTACATTTTAACCACGTCTCTATGTCCAACTTAATTTTTACTTAATAATAAGCCTTTTTTTCGACCTGACTACGCTATTGATCCAGCAAGGTCTTAACAGCTTCACCGGACTATAAATTTAATAATAAGCTCTTTAAGCCAATTTTGAGAGTTAGTATAAGTAGTACAAATATATTCCTATCTGGTCGTTGCATATGTTTAAGAGAAAGATGTTTAAATACGTACTTACAAAACATTCGTGGTTAATTCATTTTTTTAACATGCTATAAAAAAAATTGTACCATTCAATATCATTTCAATAACAGCGTAATATGATAATTAGCATAAAACTGAACGCTACGTTTAATATTATTGGAAGAGAGAGCTACAAATGGTATGAAGCAATATTTACTTAAGAGCTAGTACGGAAGTCGGAACTACAAATCGTAGAAACCGGTTACCTTATTGCGGCAAGATATGTAAGAAACATTTTAAAACAGATTGTTATTACTTTTGTCTCGTTCAATGGAGATTTTTTTTTCTGATGCATGATATTGTTCATCCTCACACTACGACACAGCGGTAGTATTGAAATACCTAACTGAAGTCGAAATCGAATGTTTGGTATAGCCAGCACGCTCTCCAGACCTAAATCCGATAGAACATATTTGGGATAAACTGGAAAAACCAATTAAACAAAGAAATCCAATACTATCTAGCCTAAGACAACTCAAAAATATATCGGTTGAAGTATGGAATCTAATGCCACAAAGTTTCATCGACAATTTAATATGCCAAGACGAATGGTATCATAACTAAAAAGCTGGCCAAGACAGACGCAGACAATTTGACAGGGATAGGAGGCAACACTATATATCCATTATAAAAAAAGTCAGTCTTTAAAACAATTTTTTTTTTTCAACCCACGAAGAAAACGGAGGAGGTTCTATATATATATATATATATATATATATATATATTTTTCTAACTTATTACACTGTTGAAGAGGCCTTTACAATTTCACCGGACTACAGTTTTGCGCATTGAAAATGTTAGGACATTTGAATTTGAAAACCGTATCTAACTGTATTTCCGTATGTAACTGTATTTCTGGTTCATGCGTAAAGCGAAACGGTCATCGTTTATTTACGTTTCAATCTGATAAAAACTGTTTATAAATGTTATCATTTATCGCGACAGTTACGGGGTATGTCAATATTTGATGTATGTGTTGTTAGAAAATACTTATAATGGTGATGACAATGTGAACTATGTATATATAATTGTAAGTAGATATTTATGCCGATCACAAATAGTTTCTTAATTTTTTAACCGGCTCATATCACAGTCCAATAAATAGTCGAAAGGTTGAGTAAATCATTTAATTAAAAATCGACATTGTGACGTCTGGAAAACACCTTAACCACCTTACAACCTGTAAACGCACATCTTATATGGTTTTAGCTATGAAATTATTATATGATTAAATATCATCTTTTTTCTCGTATATTTGTTTAAGTTAATACTACATCGAAGAAAATTTGGTTTTTGGCTTTTGTTTATATTAGTATCATTTAATTAAAATTCGACATTGTGACGTCTGGAAAACACCTTAACCACCTTACAACCTGTAAACGCATATCGTATATGTTTTTAGCTATGAAATTATTATATGACTAGCTGTTCCCCGCGGCTCCGCACGCGTTTTTTGAATGTATTAAATAAATGTAAAATTGTTATTAGATGTGTAAATAACAATAATACTCTTTCAAAAATATTTGTAAGTACGACACGCACATCATCTACAGTAATAGGTAAATGGGATGGAATTTATCATAAGCCACATAGCTGGAACTTTAAACTACTATCTATGTATCAGCCTCATTGCTCACTTACACTATATAAGAAAGTAATGAAAATATTAAGCTATACATTACACAACAATATGTGTTCAATCTTTTATTGTATTGATATAATATCGGGTATCGTCTGCTGAACTCGCTAGCTTCGCTCGCTAAAACAGCTAATTAGTTGGTTATTTGCCCGTAAAATTTCTGTTAAAATATTACTTGTAGTCCGTTGAAGCTGTTAAGACCTTGCTAGGTCAATAGCGTAATCATTTCTAAGAAAACAAAACCGTTCATATAGGTCCAGCTGTTTCGGAGATTACCCGGAACAAATAAACAAACAGATATATCGACAGAATCAAAAAAAAAATGTTGATATTTGTAGCACCGCAGATATATGTACTCATCAAAAAGTATTTATTTGAATATTATATACACACGCTTTATTCTTATAATACGTAATACGCAATATATCACAAACCAAAAATTGGAAACAAAACTAACGTACAATAAACTTTTTGAGGAGTTTTTGACGGGATTTCAGTCAGTGTTATGTAGGGATTTTATATTTTATTCATAATTTTGTATTATTTTACTCTATGTTGTGTTAAATTGGCGGCATTTTATGTAATATGGTTTGTTTATTATGCATGAGTGAAATAAATGAAAAATAATGCCATGGAGCATGTATTCTGTAAGCTTGAAATTAAGAAGATAAAAATTTACGAAATATTATATAGAAGATTTGGCGCTTATGTATAGAGAATACATAAGAACTACCTATACTGACAATTTCAGAATTGGCAGTATGGATTAATTCCTTCGCCTGTATTGTGATGGACGAATATTATTACTACTAACCTTTTAGAATATCAGCACAAAATAAAATTTACAAATGTTTCCGACACAAACGTACCACGTATAATTAAAAATTGAAAACAAAACTAACGTAGAACAAACCTTTTGAGTAGGAACACAAAATAAACCATGAAAATATTTCCGATAGAATGTTATCGCGTTACCATGGCAACGCATATAATACTGACATTAACAATCAGCGGAAGCTTAAAAAATAGCCCGTTTTTTTGACATTCTTAATTAGTGCTCAACTCCTGTTGGTTTTAACGTGATGATATGTAGCCTATAGCCATCCTCGATAAATGAGCTATCTAACACTAAAATAAACTTTTAAATTGGATCTGTAGTTCTTGAGATCATAGCGTTCAACCAAACAAACAAACTCTTCAGCTTTATATATTAGTATAGATTAAATATCACCTGTTTTCTCGTATATTTGTTTAAGTTAATACTACATCGAAGAAAATTTGGTTTTTGGGTTTTGTTTATATTAGTATCATTTAATTAAAATTCGACATTGTGACGCCTGGAAAACACCTTAACTACCTTACAACCTGTAAACGCATATCTTATATGGGTTTAGCTATGAGATTATTATATGATTAAATATCATCTTTTTCTCGTACATTTGTTTAAGTTAATACTACATCGAAGAAAATTTGGTTTTTGGCCTTTGTTTATATTAGTATAGAGTTTTAATTATAGTTATAAATAAAATGCCTGAATGCCTTTATAAATAAAATGATGACGAAACTATTTATTATGTAGTATTGTCTTTATTAATTTTAGTCCTGGTACTCAATACAATTCTATTATAAACATGTATAAGAGATGAGTCAAAGTAATTTTTATTCACGAATAATAACATTTTCAAAACATTACACAGAAATCCGACGTGAACAGTGCTTGCATTGTTGCGTTTCGTTCGGACAGGGAGAGCGCCGGAGACCCACCTCCCACCTCGTCCTTCTCTACCACCCTCTTTACCCACCAACAAAGGCTGGCAGCGGACTTGCTACTCCTCTGGTGTTGCCGGTGATAAAGCTGGGGATCACTTAACATCCGGTGACCCACCTGTTCGTTTGGGTCCTATGATATAAAAAAATCTGATAAACGTATATAGAAATCCGAGGGTAAACCTTTTACTCCTCAAAAGCACATCCAATATAGTAAGTTTAAAAAACATTTGACAATTCCTGGAATATATCACGTAAGCAGCTCCTTCGGTACATTGAAGAAATGGAAAATATCAAAATTTAATTATATAGATGGTAGGACAAGGCAAATGTACAGTCGTTCGTGTGTTGTACTCATAACTTTAAAACTACAAATTTCAATTTTAAAAACAATCATTGGCATTAACTATTCGAGTTTTTATAGGGATCTTAGTTCTAATAAGGGGACCACCATCTTGTTAGAACATTGAAATTATCGCAAGACATTTGTAATATTATTATCTACTTGATAATGGCAGTAATAATCGGGACGATTGGTTGTAAAAAAAAAATAATACATTTCAATAGGAATTACACGAACCCATTATTTGACAATGCTTGTTGTCAATTATTTTGCTGTTGAGTAAATTGTAGCGTTATAATTTCGCGATTATGAAATCAATATTAGACGGTTTTAATTTTTTCGAATTGACTACGCTATTGACCCAGCAAGTAACAGCTTCACCGGACTACTAAGGCGAGCGCTTGCGGCATTCAGCCGATTTTATTTGGGCAACTAGCTCAGGGGAGCACGGCACACCCCGGCTTGGGCTGCTGCCTGACACGTGCAATTCGCGACCTATCTGAGCTGACCTAAGCTGAACTATTCATACATATATAAGTTGTTGGAGCAAATATGTGTAACACCAAGCATACATACCTCAACAACTCTTATATATATTTCGGATAATTTTCTAAACTATTTTAGTTCTATAAAGGAAAAAATAAAACCCTTCCACTTTCATGTATAAGCGTGTATGCGTGCACGTGCGTGGGGATGATATGTGTACTGTTGTTGCAGTGATGAAAATTTTGTGTCACTGTATCGCGCGAGCAGAGGACTCAAAGCCTCCACGCCGAGGGAATGGAGGAACTTAGGCTTGAGCCGCTGCCGAGAGGGGCCTAATCGGGTGTGCGGGAGTGAAATTTATCCCCTGACAACGGTGTCGTGATCTGTGAATACGCGGGCGTGGGCATGAACACGTTCTGTTTGGAGAGATAGGCTGGTATTGATCGTTCCTTGCCGTTATTTCATCAGGAAGGTCGATAAAAATATGTCGCGGACGTCTATATATATATATATAATGCGTCTATAATGCGCAGCGTTCGGTTCGGGTTCGTATTTTATTCGCCCGTTTTATAGGGTCGTTATGTGTGAGCAACGTGAAGTGCTATCCCTTTCACACCTATTGGTTTTTGCTTAATGCTTGCTTTTTCGCATGTTGCGGTAAGACCGACCGATCATCTTCATTGCCAATAATAATAACGTACAACGAATAATGAATAGCAGAATAACGGTTACTTCGATAATTTGTTATTCATTATGTAGGAGTTATGCGTTACATTATTAGTTATAATAATGAGCATTTTTGTAATAAAAATCAGGGTTAAATGCTTTTGCTTATCAGAAAAAGTAAAATAAAATATCATAATTACTGATCATTAAATTGTCTTTGTAATAATATTTTATCAAATTGTATATTTCATAAGAATTTCATATAAATATATATTAGGTAAAATGCATATTGTTATACTACTCGTATTTTATAATTAATTACATACATAATTGTATATACCTCTTGGCACTTATCACAGCTTAATAATTGATAAAAATTGGTCCCAATTTAAAATAAATATATAATGTATTGTATTAAAATATCAACAAATAAACAAAACAAAAACAATTTATAGCTTTAAGCTACATAATCTAGGCTACATATTGTATCATTAATGATTAGTCTTCAAGTGTCATCGGTTTTACTTTGAGTCTCTTCGCTAATGCAGCACTGGAATCTATTTGTTGTTTCACGTAGGATACGGTGCCTTTGACATCCGATTCTCTGGCAGCTTGCTTTTCCTTATCGCCTGGGGCTAGCACTGGCAAATCGGGATTGGTCTGAAAAAGAAAAAAAAAACATTCCAGATCAAAATCAAAAATACTTTAAACAATTTAGGCCCTGAGAAAGCGTTTTTATGAACGTTAAAACATAATAAACAATTTGGCAAATGTCTTGTTGAAGCCGTATCCTGGCGGTAGTGCTTCTTCTGAGTTCGCCTGGCTAACTACCAGCCTCAAGTAGAAAATCTGTCGCCAACACCTATGGGTGCGTTCCGGCTGCTGCATTTGAGAGTTAGTCTGTTTTGTTTAGTCAGTATACATACCATCTTGGTCGCTTAACATCAGGTGAGATATGATATATATATATATATGATCAGTGGTGGAAGCCAAACCAATAAAATAATATACCGACAATAAACTTAATCTGGTGTATGATTCTTGTTATATACTTTTCAGTTTTTATATTTATTTAAGGACGGCCGGTGGCAAATACAACAAATATAAATTAAAACTAAAAGGCGCATTGGCATTTAAAACACGCCACAGCAAAAACGCTAGATGGAATACACATTAAAAACAAAAATATATTGAAGTTCTAAATGTTCTATTACAAATATATAAATCACTGTTGTCTTTAGCGTATGTGGCTTGCTTGACTTGGTACTTAAAGGTACGGTCCCGCAAATCGGCAATGTGCGTTGGGGCCTTATTGTGGAAGCTATAACAAATACTTAAAAAAGGGTTTAGTGGTCTTATTGAACGCAATTAAATAAATGTAAGTGATATCAAAGACAGATTTTTAATATTACATTTTTTTTTATAGCAGCACGACGTAGAAGCGATTAATCAATTTCAAATGGACGTGTAGAGTAACATCCTATTAGTTATGATGGATTTTCACAATATAACGACCTTCATCAACCAAAAAACATATTCAATCGGTAAATCAGGAGTTGTTTTATAAGAAAAAATAAAGTACCGGTTCCAACTGTCTCCAATGGTGCATACTTTCGGCCAGACGGTCGCCGAATCCTGGCGCGAAGGATTCAGGGTCGACTGCAACGAAGCAGTGTCCGAGGTTTGCGTGACCGCCCTCGCCGCTGTGAGACCACGACCGTACGTGATGACCGTACTTTGAACCTGACAATTGACGGTGATTCGTATTTTTATAATTAATGTACATTGTCGTGAATAAATCGGACCATTTAGAATTAACCCTTGGACTGCAAAACCATAAAGGTTTAAGCTCTAGACAAAGAAATGTAGATCTTACGTGGCACTGGTCAACAGATTGTTAGCAGTATGAGTTAAAAAAAAACCGTATCTATTACAAAATGTAAAAAACTTGGACAATAAAAAATTATGTAATGCAAAATTATAATTTAAAAAATAATGGCAATTTATGTATTTAAAAGTATGATCCGCAATTTTGAGATCTGATCTAATCTTTGTTCTAATCTAAAATTAAATATTTCGTTGTTACATTAATTTTAGACTTAATAAACATATTTGCGTAAACTTTTTTAAAAATATATGTACTACTAAAACTAGAAATTAATCAAAAGTTTATGGGAAACGTGTTGTATTTTTTCTTAGTTTTTAATAATCACTGAATTATTTAAATTAATTATAACAATATCGGACCAGATGATATTCCACAGAATAGTTCTACCATGGCAGCCAGTCCATATCCTTTATATCCAGAAGTTTTCTCTCCACCACCAAGCGGCATCAGACAACCTGTTTTAAATGCCTATAAAAATCATAACTTATTAATTTCAATACTTACTACTTATAATAGTACCTAGGTGCATACATTAATATTTTGTATTATCTTAAATGTTTTGTTACGATATTTAATCCTTTGTACTTTTAAGTATATGGATTTAAAAAACAACTATAATTTACGACTGTTCTTTTTTATGAAATTTATACATTATCTTGTAAATATTATTCTTATTTTTTCACTAGATACCTTGAATTAAATAACGTTACGGTCATTACGTTATTTGTGTTAATTTTAAGATATCACATTTTATCTTATAGTTTTTTTTCAATAACATTAAAAAGAAATGTGTATAAAATTATAGTGTTATATAATTAACTTCATATACATAATTTTCTTACCAGCTCAGCGTCCTGTGTCTCTTTGCCGTCAGGATCTTGTGCCCAGCCTAAGGGCAATGGTTCTTCTTTACGACGTTGCATTTCTATCTAAAGTTAACCAGAAGAAATGTGAAATTGCTTATTTATATTTAACCGACGGGCCCAGCGATCGTTGTCACGCCATGATGACCATCCTCATGAATCACTTCATCTGGCCGAAAGCCGCATGAAAATCCGTTCAGTAATTTTTGAGCTTTAGGATATGGAGTACATTTTATCCAGAAAAAAATACTGTTCCCGGGAGACAGAGCAAATTTACATTAACGGGAATAAAACCGCGAACAAAAACTATGTAAAAGATAAGTAGATAATAAATTTATATTTGTAGTATTGTAGTTCGACTCTAAGCGTGTTAATCATTTTCTAATAATTAAATAAAGATTTCTTATACATAGTTTGACTATAGAAAAAGGTTTTTTTTTACTAAGTACCTATGTACAAAAAACTTGGCTGTATTCGAAACTACACAACTGATATTTATCTATACTAATATTGTAAAGAGGTAAAGTTTGTGAGTTTGTGATGTTGTGCCGTTGTAGGGGATAATCTCAGGAACTACTGATCCGATATGAACAGTTCTTTCAGTGTTATATAGCTCATTTATCGAGGGTGGGTATAAGCTATATATCATCACGTTAAGACTAATAGAAGCGGAGAACTAATGAAGAATGTTTAAAAATCGGGGTTTATTTTTCTTCTTCAAAGCTTCCGCTGCGTGTTAGCATTAGCCCAAAGTAACTATTCCACGCGAACGAAGTCGCGGGCAGAGGCTAGTAGTAATTATAGGGGTACAACTTAGGGCTAGCTTTTCGTCTATAAAATATTAATGTACTATCTTTATTTATAAACAGTTACTCATAATAACTAAGTTTGTGTACTTTGTTTATTTTGTACGTTGTAGTAAACTACAGTAAAATTATTATACTGTATTTCTCGAACATTTATTCTCAGATACAAATTCCGATATTAAATTTTGGATCACAACCACGAATTAGAGTGATTCAAATTAATTAACCCGAACACCGATCTGTTTATTTTATATATTTACAAAGTATCATTATGTCAATCGGTAAAAGATGTTATTGACTTTCATTTAAACTAGTATCAACATAATAAATATTAATATTTACCTTTCCGACAGATACTGCTGTTGTGGCCATATCAAGGTAGAAAGTCTCCCCTTGTGACGCTGGCGCTACCACCGATATAGGGTTCGTTCCAAGCGCAGACTGAAATAGACGAAATGCATCAACATATAAATAATATTACTATAAATATAAATAAAAAAAAAACAGTGTGTCTCGTAAAGACACACGATAGAAATGAAACTTCTGTGTTACAGGAAAAATAAGATGGCAAAAAACAACAAGAAGCTAATGTCATGCGGTGCTCCCAAGCGGTCACCCATCCAAGTATACAGAAAAGCGACGTGAAGTAACAGTGCTTGCATTGTTGCGTTTCGTTCGATCAGTGAGAGCGCCGGAGGCCCACCTCTTCTCACTTTCCTCCTCTCCTCTTCCCTTCTTCCACCCTCCACTCGTACACAGGTTGGCAACGCACTTGCGAGTCCCCTGGTGTTACAAGTGTCTATGGACAGTGGTGATCACTTAACATCAGGTGACCCACATGTTCGTTTGCCTCCTATGCTATAAAAAAGTACTGTCATTAGCTGACGCTGCATAACTTCGGAGATCGGTTGAGAACCAGTGTTTCAATAATCTACCCGACACAGTGTTTACCTAAACCACTTGCGTTACATAAAAAGGTCGCGGATGAGAATTTCAAAGCCATTCCATAAGAAGTTTTATTTGAATAACATATTTCTTTCGAGGTTTGTGAAGTGACTGCATTTTGACTTGTAGTACAATGCCTCTGTCCAAAAGCAAGGACGGGTAGAAAGGTTATTATCTATAATTCATCTTATACAAATTAATTTAAAATTGTAGTGTAATTTCGTCCGTGTTTTTGTAATACAGCAGGTCCTGTCTGAAAATCAATCCTGCAACGCTTTCACTTACAAACCTTGCATAAGACTGCAAACCGACCGACAAACAGAAGAGTACTTAGTAATATATATATATACATATATATGCATTTGTTCGTATATTTGTAATATATATTCGGAGAGTAGTGTTATTACTTACTTGTTTGTTACTAGATATTATTAAAAAGTACCTAGACGGCCAAGCCCAGCTCGGTTCTTTAAAAAACATTTTTAAATTAAAATAAACTGTTAGGTTTGCCTTATAAAATTAACATTTTTCCACAAAAAAAAAAATATCGCTTCTGCTGTCACCCGGATTCAACTGTGGCTATACGGATTTTCGAAGCAATCGATTTCCATCTGAGCTATTTTTGTTTTGACAGCGCCGGCAAAATTTACCTTTATATTCTAGCTATATTTTTTCATTGTCTGAAAAGTCAGTTAAAAAAGTTTTCTATTAATAAAATCTAGCTAGATCGATTTATCGTCCCTGAAACTATCTACATACAAACAGAAATCGATGACGCCGTTTCCGAGATCCTGAATATATACAAATATAAAAATATACAAGAATTGCCCGTTAAAGGTATAAGAAGATTAGATAGATATGCTATAATAACATTCTTTTCAAACCTCGGTATGGTGTAAAAAAAATATATTAATTTCTTATTGAAGTCAATAAGGAAAAATCACTTTAATACGATGTTTACAATATGTTACCTGTTTACTTCTCGTAGGTGCCAGCAAAGGCGAGGTGTTCGTGAAGGCCATGCCAATGAGGCCTTTGTCCGCGGCTTTACGCGCCCAGAATCCAGCCATTCCGTTATGATTTGATCCTGAAATTATCCACAGAAAAAACCTATTAAATCCTTTACTTCCAATTATTATTTATTCTCTCACTCGGTCATAAAACTAACTATATATAATTAAAAAGTAATTAATCACATTATGTTTTTTACAAAACATTTCCGATGTTCCTACTAAAAATAAATTAGAATAGATAATAAATATTCCACTAGTATTTATTATTATTTTCCTTTAGTGGGTTTGTTTTCATAATAATAATTCAAAATAGAACACAATTTACTATACGGATATTTGATTGCAATTAAAAACCAATAAAACTGTATTTATTAAGGCTTTGAGACGGCACTTATAATCATCAAAACTACTACTAATTCGGAAAACAATCCAGTCATCGAAAAGAACCGGTAAAAAACTGGATATGGTTTCTCTAATAAGAATAATCGTATTCATCCCGCTCAACACGCCTGGGCTCAATAGTACATATTTTTGGTGGTAATAGTAATTTAAACATTTATAGCAGTGTTTTTCAAACTTTTTCTTGACACGACCCCTTTAGTATGAAGCAATATTTCGCGACTCCACTATCCGCCGCCCCTCTACGCGCGACCCTCCTATCCACGACTCCCCTACCCATTTCATGTTTTTTATTTTGTGACAAATATTCATTTTAACTTATTT
>JACEII010000068.1:1233970-1302175 GCA_014332785.1 Antheraea mylitta | reverse complement strand
TTGTTTGTTTGTTTGTTTGTTTGTTTGTTTGTTTGTTTGTTTGTTTGGTTGAACGCTATGATCTCAAGAACTACAGATCCGATTTAAAAGTTTCTTTTAGTGTTAGATAGCTCATTTATCGAGGATGGCTATAGGCTACATATCATCACGTTAAAACCAACAGGAGTTGAGCACTAATTAAGAATGTCAAAAAAACGGGCTATTTTTTAAGCTTCCGCTGCGTGTTAATGTCAGTATTATATGCGTTGCCATGGTAACGCGATAACATTCTATCGGAAATATTTTCATGGTTTATTTTGTGTTCCTACTCAAAAAGTTTGTTCTACGTTAGTTTTGTTTTCAATTTTTAATTATACGTGGTACGTCTGTGTCGGAAACATTTGTAAAGTTTATTTTGTGCTGATATTCTTAAAGGTTAGTAGTAATAATATTCGTCCATCACAATACAGGCGAAGGAATTAATCCATACTGCCAATTCTGAAATTGTCAGTATAGGTAGTTCTTATGTATTCTCTATACATAAGCGCCAAATCTTCTATATAATATTTCGTAAATTTTTATCTTCTTAATTTCAAGCTTACAGAATACATGCTCCATGGCATTAGTTTTCATTTATTTCACTCATGCATAATAAACAAACCATATTACATAAAACGCCGCCAATTTAACACAATATACAGTAAAATAATACAAAATTATGAATAAAATATAAAATCCCTACATAACACTGACTGAAATCCCGTCAAAAACTCCTCAAAAAGTTTATTCTACGTTAGTTTTGTTTCCAATTTTTGGTTTGTGATATATTGCGTATTACGTATTATAAGAGTAAAGCGTGTGTATATAATATTCAAATAAATACTTTTTGATGAATACATATATCTGCGGTGCTACAAATATCAACATTTTTTTTTTTATTCTGTCGATATATCTGTTTGTTTATTTGTTCCGGGTAATCTCTGAAACAGCTGGACCTATATGAACGGTTTTGTTTTCTTAGAAATGATTGCGCTATTAACCTAGCAAGGTCTTAACAGCTTCAACGGACTACAAGTCATATTTGAACGGAAATTTTACGGGCAAATAATCAACTAATTAGCTGTTTTAGCGAGCGAAGCTAGCGAGTTCAGCAGACGATACCTGATATTATATCTATACAATAAAAGATTGAACACATATTGTTCGATAATGTATAGCTTAATATTTTCATTACTTTCTTATATAGTGTAAGTGAGCAATGAGGCTGATACATAGATAGTAGTTTAAAGTTCCAGCTATGTATGTGGCTTATGATAAATCTCATCCCATTCGATACACTATTAGTATTCACATATATAATGTACATATTACCTGTTACTGTAGATGATGTGCGTGTCATACTTACAAATATTTTTGAAAGAGTATTATTGTTATTTACACATCTAATAACAATTTTACATTTATTTAATACATTCAAAAAACGCGTGCGGAGCCGCGGGTAACAGCTAGTAGTAAATATAGCAAATTGACATAATCATGATTGTTGCAGGACATAAATGGACTGGATGTTACCAACTTGTTATCGGATGGAAAATTTAATGCTGCGTGGCCAATATTTGATAGGATATATTTAACAATATTTATATATCATTCCGACTTCTTTATCAAAACTCTTACCTAATGTTTTCATTACATACAATTAAATTACTAAACTGTGTATTATGAAATATGATGTAATAAGCAACAGTATGTAAACATTATAATTAACACTTATCGTTGTTTATAGGAACTTTATCTGTTACATAAAAACTATGGATAAAAATATTTTTTGTTAGGATATTTACTTGATATTTTACCTAACAGTATGATTGTCGCCGCTATGTAGTAAAAATAGTTTGACTGCTTATTACCTATATTGGTATAATACAGATATGAAGTTTGTGAGTTTGTGATGTTGTAGGGGGTGATCTCAGGAATTACTGGTCCTATTTGAAATTTTTCAGTGTTATGTAGCTCATTTATCGAGGAAGATTATGAGCTATATATCATTACGCTAAAATCAATAGGAGCGGAGCACAAATGAAGAATTTTTCAAAATCGGATTATTTATTCCTCTTAAGAGCTTTCGCTGCGTGTTAGCATTAGCCCAAAGTATCTATTCCACGCGGACGAAGTCGCGAACAGAAGCTAGTATGTAATAAACTTAATAAAACGTATCCACAAGGTCATGTATGGACAAAACATAGTTTCAAAACACCGAGGAACGTAAATATAGCGACAGCTGTTGCAAAAAGTACATACATATAGCACAACTCCTATAAACTTCAGCATCTAAATTTCTCATGAAGTTAATTTGTAAGAATTGATGATCCACATCTAGGAGTGGTAATAAACAGCGATTATAGTAAGTGATATATTTGTCCTTGGATCTGCACTGGTTTGAGACATTGTAAAATTATTTCTGACATTATCGTGAATGTTAACAAAAATATTATGTTTTAATCATTATGGAAATAGTAGTAAGATTTTCCTGTAAAATAGGCGTTGTGCGAAACGACGTCATTTGCAAATAACTCTTGTATTCTTGAATGTTTGCCAAGAAATGGATACAATCACTTCCTATCCCAGAAACGATGAGCAAAATGGATCTGGAACTAATTGTGACAATTTTACTTTTCCACCTGTACAATACAGTCAAGTAGATTCACTTGCATCTAATGTCTTAAAATACTGACGAACGATTAACATTTCTTCATTTGTATTGATTTATTGGTATCGTAATCCATTTCCAGATCATAACAGAATGCTGCAGGTTTCTGATTCTCTCCGAGTAAAACTCGGAGTGCGTAAATTAGATTGTTTAATTTTAATTCCATATATTGTATTTATAGTTAGAAGAGTTCTTTCAATCGTTTGAATGATATGTTTGAATTGCGATAAGTTTAAACGAAAGTCAGTCTGCCTAAATGTATGGTAACAGTGCTTGTATTGTTGCGTTTCGTTCGGTCAGTGAGAGCACCGGAGGCCCACATCTTACTTTCCCAATCTCCTCTTCCCTTCCTCCCCCCCTGCGACAACACAGGTTGACAACGCACCTGCGACTCCCCTGGTGTTGTAAGTGTCTATGGACGGTGGTGATTACTTGACATCAGGTGACCAATCTGTTCGCTTGCCTCCTATGATATAAAAAAAAAACTCGAAGTATCAAGAGCTACGTGTTTATAATGTCGCACTCGTTGTGTTTAATGTGCACGAACCCGTTGCATGTTAAGCCTACTCACGTTATTATAATTCACTCTTGAATGCAGTTCGAACATATCAATACAACTGTTATCACTATATGGTTGCTGGCTAGATTTCAGTGCGGTTAGTACGTGAAGTAACTCGACACACGTTTGACTTCAATGGCATATGTCAGCTCTTTTTCTTTTCGGCATTGGAAATAATATAAGTAAGTGACCTTGTTGGAAGGAATAACATTAAATTAAGTCCTGCAATAATGCTAAAATGTATGGTTATATATAATGACAGGCAACGAATGAAGATAAACTTATATAAAATAGAATAACAGATGAGTAATGAATATGAATAATAGAAAAAAATATCTAAATACAGGAAAGAGTACACAAATGTTGGTTACCACGAACATCCATTAAATGTAATCCGAAGGGCGATGAATGAAATAACAGTTTTGTATAGCAAGTCGTTTTGGCAATTTTCCCTACTAAATCACTGATTTTTGGTTTTTATATCGCATTTTCCATATTACTTTTATTTTTAAACTACTCCTATATTAAAACGAACAAAAAAAAATCAAATCGCTCAAGAGGTTTAAAGAGACTAAGGAATAGTATATTTATATTAGAATAAGATTTCTTGATTATTGATATTGGTTTACATATATAGACATATAACTCTTAAAATTATTATGTGACGATGTCACACGGTTTCAATTTTTAACACTTCCTTAAAATTATTATTCACAACAATTCTTTGCTACAAAGTTTAGTTACAATTTTAAATATTGCTATAATATTTGTCACATAAAAACTTTCTAGTAAATCTATACATATAATTAGAAAGTAAATCCAACGATTCTGTACTTTTTAGATTTGTATTATATTGAGTAACATATAGTTTTTGTTCCATTTAAATCGGTTCACTCAGTCAAAACTTGTAAATTTAATGACGACGCAACTTAAGTACGAGAGAAAAGTAGATAAGTAAATGGAGTTAATACATTCAGATGATTAGTCACTGTTATATTACATTAGGTTACCGCGGACGGAGTCGCGGGCACAGTTAATATTATATGTATATAGACAATTATCATTTGCGAATTTCGCAACCTAGTATGCGGCTATCGAGTGAATCATTAACCAAAGAAATCTTTGCTATATATATGAGTGGCGAAGTGACGAACGTTAAAATCGGCACGTAGACATCTAGAAATGAAGACTGTATGTACACAAAAAAGAACATACATATAAAAATATTCCTTGTTTCATGACTTGTTAAATGTTTGTTTTATCATGAACGTATTTATTTATATTCCATTAGGACCGGTTTTTAATGTTAATTTTAGTCGAACCGGTGAGAAATTCTGATTTGGAAACGTGATTACCCAAAAAAGAACTAGAATTGATTTTTTTATATTGAATTAAAATCGTTATTTGAATCATTTATTACTTTATAGTGAAATTTAATCAGATTTTTTATTCATATAGTATTATTATTTTGAATGGTACTCATGTAATTCTGTAAAATATATCTTATAGACATTTTTAATTACACAAGTTTATTGTTTGACCTACATCTCATGTAATGTTAAGTCCCTAAGTTGGTAACAAACTAGGATTAAGGGGGCTGGCTCTCAAATGTATTTGTTGGACAGCAATCCGCAGGAGTTTGGCAATAGCATTATCTCTTACGTAGTCCGGTGAAGCTGTTAGACCTTGCTAGGTCAATAGCGTAGACAGATTGAGAAAAAAATCTCTTACACATTTTCTCAAACAGTCTTTAATTAGTATATCTATAAATAATCATAAGTAGTATATAAAATATCATATTTAGTGTATTTATCCAACACTGAATTCAATTATATACACTATCGTAGGTAAAGTCTGTTTATAGCAAGTAATCACTAGAACTATTAATCTATTAATAAAAAAAATGTAGTCATATTAGCTACGTGTCTTCTACGGCTATTTCTGATACTATTAAAATGGGCAGTACATTACGTTTCTCTGTGATTTAAGTTATGAATTTTCCCGTACAAAATATTCATACAGAATACGCGATGCCAATGTTTAAAACATTGACCTATATTCATATCAAAGAATTGGTACATGTGTATTGTATTTTATTACTTGTATTGCAATAACCATGGCTTCATGTGCCCTTAATTACTTCATCACTCTGTTTTTATGCAATCTATTATCTATGTGATACGCAAAGATAAGGAGTACATACGAAGTATAAACGTATACAATATGCAAACAATATGCTCAGAATGATTGTAAATTACAATTCATGACTATGTTATAAATTAGTGTAAGTATTATTCCCTTTTTCCTGTTTGTGTGTAGAATATGTTCTAAAGATACTCGAATTAAAATTGCTAGTCTGGTATTTCACTTATATATTTTTTTATTCATTGCTTAGATCTTTTGAAAAAACTTTCTTGTGAAATTTGTTTCATAATTTCATGTTTTATTAAGATTAATTGTAAATTGTTTTGGCTTTAATTTTGTATTAATACTTAACGCCTAAAACTCTTTGGAGATTTTATGTTAGTTTTGTTAAACGTAATGTAACGTTAAATATTAACGTCACAGCTTCTTAGTCTTTATGGAAAACAATAATAATATACAGTTTAAATATTATTCTGAAAAGTTCTCTATAAGTAATTACAAGTCTCATTAAAACTGTTCCGCATTTCCAAAAATAATCCCAAACAAATAATGGATACTTCAATTTAACTTGCATGTATAGAAAATTATGTGGAACGTATATAATAAAATTAATAAATAGTTAACTTTACTTAGTACTTACTGTGTTTCTTTTATATGAAATCTATAGAATTTAGTAACACCTAAAATGATCCGTATACATGCCGTCTTAAATAATTTCCTCAATAATGAATCAACGTAAACATCTACCATGGTATATAGTTGGCTACGGTTGCAAATATTGTTGCCAAAAATAAACACTTTAGTTGCTAAAGTGTATTATCTCTTATCTACATATAGCACATCAAAACCTGCTGTGACCTTGGTTCCCGAAGGCCACTTGAATACGCGATTAAGAGTAAAACTGATAATCAAAATATTTAACCAATCGTTGAGCTGAAAGTTATTCTTACATCCATTGATATCAATCACAAATATAAGCAGTGACGTAACATATAAAAAGTACTTACTTGTTAATTGTTAAAAATAATAACAGAATGTTTTAATATATTACGGAGAAGTAAAAAAAAATTAACGTGCGTTCTCGATCGCACAACACGGCGGACTAGTAAGTTTGTTTGTGTTGACTGGTTAGATAATTTGTTTGCAAGGAAAATTGTATATAATGGTATATGTTTTACAGTTTCTAGTTTGCTATTGATGGTACTCTCGTTGAACGATGATATAATAATGTGGTTACCATTATATATTGACGGTTCGATAAGTAGGCGACCTAATTCTTTAAAATAAAAGTCTACGCAGTCATAAGGACTGCTAACAGAAGAAATTCAAAACAATGGAATAAATATATATTTATTTAAGGCAACGTCTGTACTACAAAATTTCATAGTATTCAAAATCGAATCCATTTACATCGACCGTATTTTTATTTTAGGCTGCATTTATTTTAATCATTCGGTTACTATGACTTGTATTATAAAATACTAGCCTCTACCCGCGACTTCGTTCGCGTTCTCAAAAGGAAAAAACATCCCGATTTTGAAATATTTTTCACCTGTGCTTCGCTCCTATTGGTCTTAGTATGATGATATATATACCTATAACCATTCTCGATGAATGAGCGATATAACATTGAAAGAATTATTCAAATCGGACCAGTAGTTCCTGAGATTACCCCCTACAACGTCACAACATCACAACTTCACAAACTCACAAACTTTACCTCTTTATAATATTAGTATAGATATAAAATATAGAGCATTGATGTAGATACATCATATCCGTTTTCCATTAGTCCGTTATCTTTAAGTGGTAGTTCCATCAAGTAGTTTCTTGATCCATCTTTGAAAGGGTACAATTTTGATGTTACATGTGAGATAGCCGCTTGCATCCGTCTGTATAATTGTGTAGTCGTGACTGACAAGGGATCACGCAAGTCAGAACTAGTAAGACTATAAATACATTTTTTTTTATAAAAGATTTATTTTTTGTGATGTGGTAATACATCTCATATTAATCTTTATACATATGATTTTTGTATCCGCGTGTATGTGACCAAACTCCTCCTAAACGACTGGACTGGATTTTGATGAAATTTTCTGTGTGGCGATAGGTGGCTATCTGATTCAAAGAATTTTTTATTGTCAGAGCAGGACATCGTCCACGGGTATCGTTAGTAAAGTTTTATATTGCGAAAACGAAATATTAATAGGAAAAAAAATGAAATCATACTCTTTGAAGTGAATTTATTAGAATACCAGTTTTGCTCGTGGCTACGCTCACTTTAATAAAGATTTGACCTATCCTTTAGTACTTTTTTAGATTACATTTCATGACGATTTACTGAGTAGTTATTAGTTAAGATCAGCATAAAAGTCAAGGGAAATATGAAGATATCAACAGTGACAGAGAAGTCGAGGAATAATAAATTAGTACGAGCATGTCGTGAGTTGAAATCTTTATCTTCGAGGATATATCAATTCAATCATAACTTACAAATTATTTTTGTTGTTACCCTGAACATACTTAAGTAAGGTTAGCACAGAATGTTATCCTCTTCCGCTCTCCTATATTAAATGTCATCGCAATATTCACACCGTCTTTTATAAACATACCATTTTTCTCTCAGTCCATCCTTACATTCTCCAGTCTTCCTCTCCTTGGGATATGCATATACCACGCTAACCTATAACTTATCAACTTATATGTATTAGTAAATTTAAATAAGAATAAACAATTTAATCTTAAAAAGACCTTACACAAGATTCTGGCTTCAATGTCAGGGCCTTAAGTATGAAAATGAACAGATATAAGAGTAGAGGAAGATTGAAGAAAATACGAGCGTATATTGTAAAGAATGATGTGTTTAAAGGCCTTTAGATGAAAATTGCTAGAAGAGAATGGAAAATACCGTCTACTTAAGTCGGATAAGGATGAAAAAAAATATAAAATGAATACTAGAAGATATTCACCAGCATTTGGTATGCTATTCCTAGATAGAGTATTAACAGAGATTAATAAATATAATAAAAAATATTTGAATGTTCTGTAATTTTATTTTGTCGATTTAAACGACCGTGAGTTGTGCATGTTTTAATTGTTAAATTACTTACAGTGGGTATTAATTAACAGCGGCCAAGAGTTAGTCCAGTACACGCATTGATGGTTTCATTCCGCCATAAAATATATTTGTGTTATGTATGGTATTTACAAAATAAATTTTGTTTCCTTTTTTCTGTTTGGGACTCTTAACCCACCTCATTTGAACATAGTACTTGACCGGTCATTATAATTTTTTTTGTGTGTTTTCTTTTACGTTAGATTAAATATCTGATGATATGAAAACATCGAGTTTATTTTTACTAAGCCCATCTAGGTAGCTAACATTTTAAAGATGACAATCTATCGCCAAGCAGCTATTGTATTCTGGTTGCTGAACTCGAGAGCCAGTCCTCCTTTAGGTTTAGTGTTTACCATCTTCTTCTTCTTCTTCTTCTTAAAATGGCAACATGTGTGTTGACACAATTTTGCCAATGTTAAGTGAATGGAGTCATGGACAATGGGGGTTGCACCAGACAATTAGACAAATATCTTTATATTCAGACCGGGCTATCTACAAACAGACATCACAAAGAAAATACATGTAAATTAAGCATGCAACATATTGTTAGATTACGGTTAGATTGCGAACACAAAAGCATTACACTAAAATCTAAAGTTTAATTTTGTTAGTATTAATAAATTTCGAGAAGCATTCTACGATTAGATGGTTATCCATAACAAGAGTTAAGAGACACATAATATTAGTAGGACGGGGAATAGAAGAAGGTAGAACATCATAGAGAGAGAAACTGTTTCTAGGGCAATTAAAAAATATGTGATCCGGTGATCCATCCTCTAAGCCACATTCACAAATAAAGTGATCCCTGATCCTTATTTTATTCAAATGCACTGGTGTGCAGACGTGCCCAAGGCGCAGGCGGCAAATAATAGAGGTAACCTTTTTATTCACATTTCTGAATTTAAAAAAACCATGGTTTTTGCGGGATATCAATTTGCAAAGACCCATAATGCTTGCCCTTTAATTTCCGAGACAAATTCCAACTCCTTTGCCATGCATCAAACAATCCTGATTTAGATGATAGGCATAAGTCCCTTGCGTAAATCCTATAGTGATCCAACGACCCCGACTGGATGGCACATTTGGCGCAAGAGTCCACAGTTTCATTACCCGAAATTCCACAGTGCCCAGGGATCCAGGCAAGAACCGTACTAAAACCTAAATTGTGACACTCATACAATGCTTTCCTAATTGTAAATATAACTGGATGCTTATCTTTGGAATGAAAAGGGTTAGACAAAATCGCTTCAAGACAGCTTTTGCTGTCAGTAAATACAATTGTTCTCGTTAATTTGTGAGCCTTTATAAATAGTATGGCTTCAAGGATGGCAACAGCTTCCCCAGTAAACACCGTAGTACCAGGTGGGCATCTATAGCTTAGTATAACTCTGTGCTTTGGCACCCTGACCGCTGCACGGACATGTCCAAAGTTGACTAGCTTAGAAGCATCCGTGAAAATTGGTACCCATCCTTCCCATTCATTGGCTAGTTTTGCTTGGAATTGACTGTTGGCTTGGACAGAGTCCTTATTAATGTCAAAATGCATTATAATGGTTGGTTGGAAGATTAGTGCATAATAGTTAGTATCATACAAGGGCTTGATGGCGGATTTAAAGATTGGGAATGTTAACTTGCTGATTTTGTAAAATGATTGAAGTATACAAGGAAGTTCCTGTAGGGAGTGGTAGCCAAGAGGTTCAAACTCTTGCAAAAGTATCTGAAGTTTAGGGATTAGAGGATGGCTTGTGTTTTGGAAAAGTTTATAAAGGAATCTGTCTGACAGGTACTGACGCCATCTTAAACTACATTATAATCTAACATCAGGTAAGATTGTGGTCAGACTTCAAAATCCATAAAGTATGTAAATCTACTGTTCAACAGCCAAAGCTTTTTAAAAAGTAGAGCGGACTGTGTAAACTTCTTAACGATGGGTGCTTTCCAGGGAATGGAAGCATAAAAATTAAATTAAATGTTATGATGCTCCATGCATATTTGGAAGTAATTAATGCAAATATGTATATTTAACATTTATTATTTATTTAACATGATATATATATTCATACTAATTAATTTATTTAAATTAAACGAGAAATTATGCTTTAATTTATAATTTTATAATGCTCCAGTTTCCCGCATCTCATGTTCCGAATCAAAGCAGTCAGATCTTCCAGTTGCGGACCGTTGCTTTATAATCATCATCATTATATGTTATAAAATAAATTCCTGTGCCACGAAACCAGACAGACTTTTGTCTGTCTGTTTGCGGTAAACTCAAAAACTGTTGAGCGGAATTTCATGCGGTTTTTGTTAATAGATCAAGTGATTCTCGAGCAAAGTTTGGTAGAAATTGTCAAGGGTTTCTTTTTATTATCAGGGCGGGATAAGATCCGCCGGGAACGCTGTTTGATTTATATTGCGTAAAATCTACTAATGAGATGAAATCTATCATACGACAATTTATAAAGTCTATTATTTAAGAATACAAAGGGGATAAAAGTGGAGTATCGAACGAGTATCGTTCCTTTTAAACACAAAAATGTCTAATGTAAGTTAATTATGAGTTTTAAAAATATCACTTATAATTGGAATATATAATAGGGGTTATTCACGTCGATGGTATAAGGTAATTTGTTACTCAATATTACAGTTAGAAGGTTGGTATAAATAAAAACATATACATTTGCATATTTATTCGTAAAAAAATGTAGGTCAGAACTGGGACGCATAAATAAAAGACAATTAAAAAATATAGTTATATACATGCCACAGTGAAAACGTTTAAGTAATTAATGTATGTATGTCATTTACATATGGGAATAGTAACAAAACCATGATCATCAGGCTGTAAGAGACTCATTGCAGGGCCATAGGCCTCTTCCCGAATAAAGGTATGGTATTATAGGTAATCACCACACCAACCCACGACGTATTGGTGATTTCAAACTCTAAGAAATCCACAGTTCTGTTTTCCAACATACAGTAGTATCTACTACAAGAATTGATATTGACACTAAATAGTTCGGTGAAGCTGTGAAGACCGTTCCAGGTCGACAGCGTTTTCATTTCGAAAAAACATTGACATTGACAACTTCAGAATTGGCAGTATGGATTATGCCAACCGAAAATCATATCACCTACATAGCTACAAAGGCACCGACTTCCAATACATCGCTAGGTAGCGCACATATTTTATATGTTTTATTTAATTTGGTTAATTTAATAAAGTATTTATTTTCCGCTTTTTAGTGCCTTAATGGGGTTTTGAATGATATTTAAGTCGGTTAATTCTTTTTTTTTTAATTTACTTCATTCATAAATCAAATAAAGTCACTAATTTAATGATAAAATTCCAATTTTACCCAGATAATGTTAAATTGTGTTGCACCGCGAAATCTTGCTTCCCCTCAAGGCTGTTTTTAAAATTAACACGTCTGGCTAAAGTATCCGAAGACTGAGCTTTGAACTCAGGGTCCTTGAACTCATTTTGCAGGTTCGTCCTTATTATATCCCCTCTTGTACATCTCAGTATATTACTATATGCATTACATACATTACTGCGCAGTTGTAATAAATGTAATAAATGTAATTTTGTCTTAATTTATTTATATTCTTTCCTAATAAGTATCGTATTATATTTGATATTTTCTTATATATATTATTGTCAGTAACGAAAGCTATATTCGTAATACAAATATGTCTAATTTAAAATCGTAGAATACTCGAATTCTGTTTAATCTTTAAATGCATGATTCTTTGTTATTAATTTTAAAACATCATTTTTCACAGGAATCTAGTCATAGGTTGCGTAGTAAGTAATAAAAAAAATCTGGTAATAATATTGAGTATTAAGTTTGAAAAAGTTGTATGTAAAAGGCAGAAGCCTTTACGATACACGCGTTTATTACTAAAATTATTGTAGACGCAAACGAGTGAGCATGTACCTACATTATTTATTAGTATAGAAATTATCATATTATCATATTATCATTACATAGTATAAAACAAAGTCCCCCTACCGCGTCTGTCTGTTTGCGATAAACTCAAAAACCACCAGTTTTAGTTTTCACCAGTAGGTAAAGTAGTTAATGAGGGAGGTTTAGGTATATGGTTTTACAATTTTTCTATGGTTTTTTTTCGAACGGCAGCCTACGCCGCACTATGGGAGTGTCCCGAGGTTGCGTGAACAAGGTCCGCAGCACCCCCGGCGGCAGGTGTTTCCCACGCCACACCCGGCTGAGGCAGCCCGGTTACGAGACTGCCTCCCAGCCACCCGAACCCGTGCAATGGGAGTCCAGCCCCCGACCCTTTCCCTTAAACCATCCTGAGGTCCCCTCCGGCCTACGCTAACCTACACATCCCCCCTCTTACCCCACGATCCTAACCCTACCGTACCTAACACAAACCCTTACGCCCTCCAATCCCTGGACTACCCTACCCACAAAGTGGTTAGGCAAGCCAGAGGATACCTATCCAGGTAGGTAAGCATGTGTGCGTGCACATGTGTGGAGGTGATATGTGTAATGTTAAGATTTAGTGTCACTGTATCGCGCGAGCAGCGTTCTCAAGGGCTCCACGCCGAGGGAACGGACCTAGGCTTGAGCTGTTGTCGAGGGGGGCCTAATCTGGTTTTATATACTTATATTAAAATACATTTCAATCATTTATGGAAATGTCTGTCTGTCTATCTATTTGTCTGCCTGTTTGAATGAACACGCATCACTGCTAAAGTACTGGGTACGATACAATTATGAAGTATGTCCTCGAAAATAGTTTAGTCTTTGTTTCATTAAAATCGATCAACTCTATCAAAAGTTATTGTAATTTTAATGACGATGGCGAATTACGTAAGCTGCAACCGGAGGACTCAAAAAAAACCGAATTATAATAAGAAATTTATTATTTAAAAGAATTACATAAAATGACTTAAAATATTATAATGTTAAAATTAAATGTAGTGACCCGATCGATGTGTATATCGGAGTGCCGGTGCGCGGTCACGTAACCACGTTCCTAGAGCCGCGTGGTTGGAGTCAGGACTTTCCCCCACCTGGCTGTTTCTATGTGACGATGCGCACGCGTCGTCCACGTGCTCTGCGTCAGCACTTTACTTATTAGCGCTCGGTGTAACATCTCTCCCCTCAGATCAGCGACTATTTCAGATTTTAAGATGAAATATCGCTGTTGATGGCTTCTGATTTTGAGATGATGATTGCGTTCCGTGATTCTGTGTTTTTTCAGGCACGGCGTATGCATGATCTGCGTCATTCGGCGTTACTATCTGGTTCCGTTGGCGAATGCGTAGTTTGTACAGTATTACTACGATACTGAGTACGATTGCACTGATTAATATACCATAAAACGGGATAGTCGTGTGGTATACCATTGAATTCTCTTCTTGAACTGACCTCTGTATGTCTACTCTGTCCTGAATGTCGTGTAGTTTCTTCAAGTTGATTGAGTTGATTTCGAGAGATGGTAACGTCGACTCTTTTATAATTTTATCGGGTATGCTCATTATCTTTATCGGTTGTCCTCGAATTTGATCATTGATATTGATGATGGTGAATTCATTCGTTTGCAGCTTACAGTTATGTGGGATGGTAGCTAGGAAACTTCCAGATACCGTGAAGGATTCTTCCCGTTCACACGTGAGTTGGACTTGTGTCGGGTTCGGGAACACGATTGCGTAGCAGCGATCGTCCAGTTTCTCCATGGCTGGGTTCATTAGGTTAATGGTCATCCTGTTACAAGATTTGTTCGTTGTTCGACTTTCGATAATGTCACAGATGCAGTCTGGGTGAGATCTCATCTGGTGGTTAAATTTTTCTTCACAGATGTACCGCTTACTGACCTTCGGGCATTCTGCCTCTATGTACACATGAACATTTCCAGTGATTGCAAGGAAAGGAAAGGGAGGAATTATAGCTTGCCTATTCTTATTAGGTATGACAACTAGTCGATATATTAAAAATTCGTAAGGAGACATTATTGGAAATCTAAAAGCAAAGACTATTTGGTTACCGCTATAATATGATGCCGGTCTGATTATTTCATAGTATTCTCTCAACTCTAATTCTAATAATTGATTACTGTTATAAATGGTTTTGAGTTTGATTAAAATATTGTGTAATACGTTTGGACCTAGCATAGAATGATGAGTACGCTTTTCATTACAAAATGCTAGTGCATTCTCTAACCTACTTAATTCGCTTAGTAAGCTATCTACGTTGTCGCTTATTATTACTAGTATTTGCGCAAACTTCGCAAACCGTATGAGTCCGTGATTCTTATAACTATTGACGTCAAGCAAAATATGCAAACTTGCATTTAATTGAATTTGATTCGACACGAGTTTCGCAATTATTTTTGTATGTTCGTCCATTAGTTCTTTACTAAGGCTAATATGATGATTTTGCTCTAAATTAGTCTGATGTTGATTGATTTTTAGGGCCTTAAGGGCATTGTCATACTTTATGGCATCTGTGTAGTCTAGGTTTCCCGTAATGCTCTTAATTATAGATCCGAGACCATCTATTAAACCTCTCTTAAAACGAGTAGGTTCCAAGCTCTTAAGCTGCGATGAGGCCTTATCTAATTTAGCGTTCAAGCTGTCTATCTGAAATTCATATAGTGTGTAGGTGTAATTGTCAAGTCTGTCTATAGCCTTAGTCAGTTGGGTTCGTACAACTTTGATATTGTCATCAATGTCCGTAAGTTCTATGTACTGTAGAAATGTGTGATAGTGTGTCGTTAACTGCATAGGGCCTAATTTGAAGGGTAAAAGTCCAGGTCCGTCTTCAAGTCGTTCTAGTTTGATCTCCTGGGCCCGTACTAGGGTAAGAGTCAGCGTCAGGTGTAGTCTGTAACAATGTCGATGATTTAGGAATACGCTTTAGTCTAGCTTTGGCTACGGGTCCTTTTTTCTTAGACGTGTAAATGTGTATGGGTAAGTTTGCTAGCACTGTATCTTGCGTGTATCTAGGGGCGAGTTTGGATCTACTAGCAGAGGGGTTACTAATAAATACCTGCTGATCAGGCTGGTATTCGACCTCAGGCTCGCGGTTTATATTTCGCCGTTCCATAATAGCTGTTCTATTCGCAAGAGACGTCTCGTTAATGAGATCATACACTTTATGCATACGTGCTCTGTGAGTTTCCGTGTATTGTTGTAATAGGTGTCCAGTCAGGTCTATGTCAGTTGGATCTCGTGGGTCAGTGTGTCCTAATATAAGATCGTATGGCTTGCATTTTGTAAAGGAATGAATTGAACTGTTATACCCTAATATAGCGTAGGGCATTAAGTTTACAACAGGCTCGTCTTTGTGTGTTAATTTTAATATACGAAGGTGTTCTAATATTGTAGAGTGAAACCGTTCGATGATTCCGTTAGCATTAGGTGAATGGGCTAGCGTTTGATGATGAATTATTTTATGTACTTTACAAAATTCTGAAAACATTTGATTAGTGAATTCTGTCCCTTGATCGGATATGATGGTAAGTGGTAAGCCGTGATGCGTGCTGAAAGTTAATAAAGCTTGTATTACACTAACTGCAGTTCCATCTCGTAATAAGTACGCCTGCCCATACTTTGAGAAGGCATCTATAAACGTCACATATTTTTCGTTCTGTGCTGTAAAACTATCCATATGTATTATTTCAAAAGGCCTAGTTGCAGGGGGTACTATGTTAAACTTAGGTTTTATAGGGTTCCTATCATACTTAGCTTGACCGCATATGTTGCAATTGTTAATGAATTTAGCTATTTGATCTTTCATCTTGGGCCAGTAGTATCTTGCGGCTAGGGCTAAATAGCACTCGTTAATGCCACGATGGTTAGTTTTACCTTCGTGGTAGTGTCGAATGATTTCTTGCTGTCTAAGGTGTTCCTTTACGTTCTCGAGTTCTTTTTTCGCTATAACTAAGCTCATCGATGAACTTTTAAAATATCTCTGAATTATGGGAACTATACTGTACAGGGCAAGAGGCGGATTTATAAGAATAGCTGTTTTAATTTTTGGGTTAACATACTCTTTTATCGCGTTGATTAAATCTTCCTCTAAGTTGGACTCAGATAACTGAACGGATGTTCGGGTATGTGTATCGAATGGTTTCGTCGCTGTGGTACGCTTTTTGATATCGCCTACCACGGTCAAACATAGTTGTCGATGGAATTTATTCAGTGGGTCGTCGGTAATAGGAACTTCAAGAATTGGGTTTTCATTAGCTGTATGTGCTGTCAAGGTGTCTGAATTTCCTAATGATTGTGCTTTGTCAGTCGCATTTGCGATCATCGAACTAACTTCCTCGTTACAGATCTCAACACGCGATAGAGCATCGGCATTGGTGTTATTTTTACCTTTTTTATAGATAACTTTATAGTCGTACTCGCTCAACTTTAAACGCCATCTCGTCAGTCGCGAATTTGGTTCTTTAAGACTCATTATCCACTCTAATGGTTTGTGATCTGTAGCGATTTTAAACTTTCGACCAAAAAGATACGGCCGAAAATACTTAGTTGCCCAGACAATTGCTAAGAGCTCCTTTTCAATCGTGCTGTAGTTAATTTCACTCTCGTTTAGTGTACGTGAAGCGTACGCTATTGGTTTGTCTGACCCAATAGTGCCTTGCGAGAGAACTGCACCGATTGCAAAGTTAGACGCGTCTGTCGTTAAAATAAAGTCTTTTTCAAAGTCGGGGTAACATAGGATGGGGTCGTTTGTCAGTAGAGTCTTACATTTTTCAAAACAGTGCGTGTAGTCAGGGTCAAAGGTTATTTTCTTTCCTTTCTTTAAACATTGTGTCATAGGCTTAGTGATTCGTGCAAAGTCAGGGATAAACTTTCGATAGTAACCGAGAAGTCCGAGAAACTGTTTTATTTCTTTAGGAGACTTTGGTATGGGATATTTCTGTATAGCTAAGATCTTATCTGGATTTGGTTTAATACCTTCTGAGCTTATTATATGTCCTAGGTATGCGGTTTCGAGTTTTAAGAACTCAGACTTATCTAGTTGCACTTTAAAGTTAGATTCACGCAATCTTTGGAAAACTTTTTCTAGGTTGGTTATATGCTCCTGGAGGGAGGTACTAAACACTATTATGTCATCAAGATAGACTAGACAGATGACGTTTTGAAGTCCTTTTAGTACATTGTCCATTACTCGTTGGAAAGTGGACGGAGAGTTCTTAAGTCCCATGGGCATTCTCAGGAATTCAAAGTGTCCGTGCTCGACATTGAATGCAGTTTTAGGAATATCACTAGGATTCATCTCTACTTGGTAGAAACCGGATGCTAGATCGAGGGTGGTGAAGTATTGGCACTTGCCTAATTTGTCGAGAACGTCTGTTATATTAGGTATAGGATATTTATCGTCGATAGTTTTTTCATTAAGTTTACGAAAATCAACGACCAGACGCCACTTTTGCTTCCCGGAGGCATCGACCTTTTTAGGAACGACCCAAATAGGTGAGCTCCAAGCAGATTCAGAGGGTCTAATAATCCCTTGGTCTAACATTTTACTTATTTGGTCACTAACTTCTTGGCGATGTATGAATGGATAACGATAGCTTTTTGTATAAACTGGAACTTCATCGGTTGTTCTTATATTATGTTTTATTTTATTTGTAAAAGTTAACGCCTCGCCTTCTATATAAAATACGTCGGCATACTTAGAACATAGTGATACTAAGTTAGCCTTTTCTTCCTCGTTAAGGTGATCGGTACGGAGACGCGGTATAACCTCTTTAGCGCGCGGTGATGTATGTTCGATGCTTATGCACTCAACATTGAATATAGACGCTTGCGGGGCATCATTTACTGAAAATATTATGTCATTTTTCGTTGGGTTTACGACTTCTACTATGCCACGGCTGTTTTTTACAGTAGTAATGCATTCGATTAATATACAGTTACAAATTAACTGTTCTTGAACTAACACTTCGCCATCCGAGGCGTTAATAGGTAATCTTAATAGTTTAGAACTGTTAGCTGGTATAATTTCTTCGTATAGATTCAAGTTTCGTGAATTATAAATTTGTATTGGGTTCGTCGCGAATTTAGTAATTAATGTAAGTTTCTTAAGATCTAACTTGGCTTCCCATTTCGTGAGTAAATCCATGCCGATCAGTCCGTCGAAATGATCGTGGAATTTATATACGAATAATTTTATTTCCTCTGAATCTCCGAATTCAGGGAAGCAAGGTAAGTTGATAGAATAATCGTTCCTGCTCGTGGCGTGAACATTAGTGACTTCGAATGGATCGTAATTAAGAGGTATTTCTGCGAAATAACTCTGGATTGCTTCCGGGCTAATAAAAGATTGGTTCGCGCCTGTATCAATTAGCAGATTGAGTGGAGGGTTGTGAATGCGAATATACGGGAGCTGTCTTTGTGTTTGGATATTTAGTTCTATCCTAGTTTGCTTGAACTCGATCCCTTGGGAAAATCCTGGCTATTGGAGACGGAAGTCTGTGGCTGGTCATCAGTAGATGTAGCGCTTATATCTTGTATTGATTTAGTCGGTTCTGAGGTCTCATAGTCGTAAGGGTAGGTATATGTGTAGTTGTAATAGTCAGCATTATAGTCATCATAATAGTAAGGTTCTGAGTAATAATAGTCATAGGTATCTGGGATTTCGTCGTAACTATAACATTCGTTTATATTAACATCACGCGTTTTAAAATAGTTAGAGGGTGGTGGATTTCCTTGCTTCGCCCAGTTCCATCCGGGTCCCGGTCCTAATGGACGAGACACAAAGTGGCTAACGCCACTCATAGGCTTAGGGCCATTATACGGGGGTTGTGGTTGAGTGTTCCTGTGAGGTATTCTAAATGCGGGACCACCCTGGTTGTAACCCGGTGGTGGCGCACTAAACATCTGTTGTGTGCGTGTGGGACCACGTGGTTGCATAGGCGTCCCAAGTTGATGCTGTGTTGGCATAGGGCGCGACATAAATTGTGGCTTAGAGGGGCCTGGCATATTATAAGCTAAGTTAGGTGCAAATGGCGGTGCATGCATATTAGTAGGTTGGCTAGGCATCTTAAAGTTATAAATGTGCTCCTGTCGATTTGGCAACGATTGCACTGCGGGCTTCCTATCAGATAGACTGTCATTCCTACTCTGCATGTACATGGTGTTTATCTCCTCATGTACAAACTCAAGCGCCTTCTCAATAGTTTCCGGGCGCATACATCTAATTCGTGACCCTAAGGGGTCCTTTAAACCACGGAGATACGATTTCAGTGTTAAATTACGATATAAATCACGCTTAGCCTTCACGACTGCTTCTTCGGTGTCATGCAAAGTAACATATGTCATTACTACACTAAAAAGATTTTGACAGCGTTCGTAAAATTCCTGTGGAGTGCTGGAGCCTTGTGTAATAAGAGCCAGATCGTTATAGAGAGCGGTCTCGTCTCTCTGGTCAGCGAAATTATTTATAAGAGCACTACGTATACCCTTCCAGTCGCTAGGTATGCCATTAGTATTAATAAGGCGGGCGGCGGGCCCTGTGACTTTATTTAAAATCCCGTTTAAAAGAGCTATTTGATTTATTTCCGGTTGCCCTTCACCATACTGATCCACTAAATGGTCGCATAATTTTATAAATCGTGTAAGAACGTTAGAGTTTCCGTCAAAGTCCGGAACTAAACGTAGCGCCTTTAAGATATTATCTAAGTCAGCCATATTATAATTTAAATCTGAGTTAATATTACGTCTAGAATCTATAATATTTTCTCTATTACTACCTAACCTAGGTTTCCTTGATTGTCGTGGATGAAAAATCTTGGAAGTTTTATAACTAACGAACTATAGATATTTAAAGATAAGGTAGGTAAGCAATCACTAAAAAAAATTCAGTGTACTTACATGAACATGTCGATTTTCCTTGAGCGGTATCGAAGTCTGGATCTCCGGTGCGGCCTCGTGGTTCAGGATCTCCCGGTACGACGTTGAAAGTCTATCGATAGCGAACGCGATGCGATTACCGAATTATCGCAATACGACCCGGGGATCCTACCGACTGCGCCAATTACGTAAGCTGCAACCGGAGGACTCAAAAAAAACCAAATTATAATAAGAAATTTATTATTTAAAAGAATTACATAAAATGACTTAAAATATTATAATGTTAAAATTAAATGTAGTGACCCGATCGATGTGTATATCGGAGTGCCGGTGCGCGGTCACGTAACCACGTTCCTAGAGCCGCGTGGTTGGAGTCAGCACTTTCCCCCACCTGGCTGTTTCTATGTGACGATGCGCACGCGTCGTCCACGTGCTCTGCGTCAGCACTTTACTTATTAGCGCTCGGTGTAACAGGCGCGTAAATACGAGAGAAAAGTAGATAAATAAATGGACTTAATACATTGAGATGATTTTCAAATCATTGTCTTTAAATAAGGTTCCACGCGGACGAAGTGAATGTGAATGTGAATATGTGTTTGGTTGTTTACTATCCTTTCTAACTGCTCATCTAACATGATGAAATATTGTATGCACGTACATCCAGTTGTTCAGAATCTATTTTATTTCGTTACATGCGCATGGTAGTGTACTGTACTGGTATGGACTGTAACAGGAAGACTTTGTGTCATTTTCTTTGTTAGAACGCCCGTCAGAAATCCGTATTATAAAAACGACCGTTTTTTCGTTTGTTCCCTATGTATTTCTATACCATTCATTCAATTGTGATGAAGCCTTGGTGAATTGTTGTGCGCACGTCCGTGAAGGTCTCTGAATTAGTACAGGCGTTTTACAAAAGATAGCGTGTGTGCCATCATTCCTTTTTTTATGTCGTAGGAGGCAAACGAATAGGTGCATCACCTGATGCTAAGTGATCTCTACCGTCCATAGACACTAGCAACACCAGAGGAGTCGCAAGGGCGTTCCCAGCCTGTGTTGGTAAGGTTGTATGGGGGAATGGCGAAGGGTGGAGGTGGGCCTCCGGCGTACTCACTGACCGAACGAACCGCAACAATGCAAGCACTGTTACTTCACGTCGGTTTTCTGTGGGTTGGGTGCAGTTCGCTATAGCTATAACTAGTTATAGATTCAGCGTGGCTCTACCTACTCAGAGAAAATGGACATGAAATTGCGGGTGTTTTCTTTGATATAAATACCGGCTGTATTTCATTTAGAAAACGTTTTTTTAATACATAATATGTTACGTCGTATACTTTTAATTCTTTAATAGCAAAAGAAGTAACTCGGAAATTCAATTTTGCGAGAGAATGTGTTTGAAGTTCCACGTTTAACTTAAATAATTAAAATGCTTTCAGTCAATTCTAAAAGTAGGGATAAGTAGTAGTTACACTACTAATAATGCTGTTTTTTTTGTTATGAACATGTTGTCATTTGTAACATAAAAACATTTAAACAAGCATTTAAAAAGTTTATAGTTATTTCACCTTTATATAAAATATTCTATAAGATTGTTTCAACGCAGAAAACGTAACAGCGTAATGCACTACGATAATTAGTATAGATAATTCATTAAGTCACAATGTTCCCAAAAAAACTACGTACATTTTTTCAAATAAAATTGCAGTACCTGGGCAACCGAGTCTAGCTTGGTTCTTTAGAAAACATTTTTAAATTGAAATAATCTGTTAGGTTTGCCTCACAAAATTAGCATTTTTTTAATCAAATAAAAAAAATATTAAAAAGAATTCTTTTGTTTTCACTCGGATTTGAACTGTGAACTGGGGTTATTGCGAATTTTCGAAGCAGTCGATTTCCATCTGAGCTATTTTTGTTTTGATAGCGGCGGCGAAATTTACCTTTATATTCTAGCTATATTTTTTCATTGCCTGAAAACTCGGTTAAAAGGTTTTCTATAAATGAACTCTAGCTAGATCAATTTATCTTTTCCTAAACTACCTACATACAAAGTTTCACGTAAATGGATGAAGCCGTTGCCGAGATCCTGAATTTATACAAATATAAATATATACAAATATAAAATTATACAAGAATTGCTCGTTTAAAGGTATTGATAGATTGATAACTGAAGTAATGCATTGTTTAAATAAATTAAAGTAGGATTTAATTTCAATTAAAACATCGATTTATTTAATTTTACTTTATTAACTATCTTCGCAGATTAAGTTTCTCACACGTTTAAATAAAAAAACCACAATCGTCTACTTTCGTAGTTTTGATCGTATTAAATTTGCTGTTGTATTATTAATATTCTTCTCAGACCCTTAAAACACTTTCTGATAATAACTTGAAAAATCTTATGTCGCTTCCTTTTTGTCGATTTTGATTTAAAATATCTTTCATGTACCTAGTGTTTTCTGAACAGCTGAAAATCCTCGAAGATGTAAAAAAAATTAGGAATTCTTGACGAATAATATTTCCTATTTTTATGAATGTGTCTCGTGACGTGAAACAAGTACAATTATTAATAAAGTTAAATACAATTCGATCACAGCAATGCAATTTTTAAGTAGTCGTAATGAACAAGTTTTTCTTTCAGTTCTTTTATGCGCAAACTTATTTTCACTCCTTCACTGTTTACGCTACAAAAGGTACCAGAGAAGCAGACATAAATAATATAGTGAAAAATATTTGTGTATACTTTACAGATCACATCGCAATTTAAAATCTATCTATAACTTTTAACAAAAATAGAGATAAAATAAGTTAAGATAAAAAAGGAAAACAGAATCGTACATGCTTTTAAGTTAGTTTTTTTTTAAACCTTTTAATTAAGTTATTTGCTCTGACATACTGAAGTGGTAAACGCTTATAATAATGGTTGCACTTGTATCATTATTTTTAAATGTATTTATTGTCCTAGTGTAAATCTTGTGGGTTTTTAAAATAGGTCCTGTAGGTGGTAGAGCCTGATGCTATAATTGGTTACAGCATGAATGGGTCGGCTCGTCCGGGATAGTAACACTCTCTCACAGAAAACCAACGTGAAGTAGCAGTGCTTGCATTGTTCCGTTTCGTTCGGTTCGTGTGAGCGCCGGAGGCCTACCTCCCTCTACCTCTTCCCCTTCCTCCTACCCCCTTCCCTACCAACACAGGCTAGCAACGCACTTCGACTCCTCTGGTGTTGCTGGTGTCTATGGACGGTGGTGATCACTTAACATTAGATGATCCACCTGTTCCTATGATATAAAAAATAATAATAAATATTTTCTAGAACTTGATTGACTACCAACCTCAAATTGGATCCAATGATAAACCAACATATTTGATCAGCTGTATTTCAGTCATTAACCTGTAATTCGTGTACAAAACACTCACACATATCTACTTTTATTACAACATAAAAATATAACATATCTACCATGTAACTTATCATTAAAATTATTATTACCTAATACACGTCATACAATATTATATTTCTACACTGACGTTACATACGAAATATCTGTAGAAATTTAATATACAATATTTTAAAGATATTCAGAAGTTTCGTATTCGAAATCAGTGCATATAACAATATAAAGTCATCTGCTACGTCTGTCTGTCTGTTTGCGATAAACTCAAAAACTACTGCTCGGATTTTCTATGGTATTGACATGTAGATACAGTGATTTATGAGGAAGATTTATGTACATAATTAGTCAAGGCTTTTTATAATGTCAGAGTGGGACAACGTCCACCGAACCCGCCAGTATATAATATTATAAAATGTGAAATTGAGTTTGTTTGTTTGTTAAGCTCTTACGTCTTAATTACTCATCGAATCATCGTTAAAATTTTCCGTACACATTCTAACGGGCACAAAAAAGGACTATCAAAAAAAGGTACTTTTCAAAGAAATAGATCAGATCTAAATTAACTCGAGCGAAGTCGCGAGCAAAGGCTAGTTTATGATGTTGTGGTTCGAACGTGATTATTTTGTTAAGTAAAGCATGGTTAGAAAATTAAATTCACTATAATAACAACAATATCAACATTAAAAGGACTTGTATAGTTTATCCAGGAGTTTATAGTACGTTAGAAAAAATAAAAATCATATGCTATTAAAATAACTGGCATTTTGAGTACAGTTTTTTACGGTGAAATTTCTTTTTTTATATCTATTTCTATAGTATTAGATATTAAGATGACAAAAGAAAATAATGTGATTAAATTATTCAACTTATCTTCGTAAAATTTTGAACATTTACTTCAAAAATGCCCCAGATTAGATACGAAGAGGGTTTATTAATACTTTGTGAATACATATGAAAATTACTTGTCGATATATTTCTTTGTGAAAAACGTGTCTGTTGTCAAATCATTTCATGATCTTGCAAGGCCTATAGTGATTAATGAGATTGTTTTTAATAGCATTAAACTCTTGTATCTCTTACTTTAGTAGAAATTATAATTTGCCTAATTTTATGACTCCATAATAGAAAGGGTAGTCAAGTAACACGTATTTCATTGCAACTACTTCTCTTTCGTTGTCCTTATTTAGAACGCATTTATGTGAAAAATAAAACAGAATTTAAAAATACCTAAATTAATCTATTTTTACAGGTATCTATGTTCAGATATATAAGTGGGTTTAATATATATATCGAGATTTAATAATGATAGACTAATGACAACTAGGATGCAATCGAAAAACCATAGTGACCAGTGAAGGTAAAAAAAGTAATATCCGTATATTTTTTTGTTTGCATATAAGCTTGTTTTATCGAGTTATAATCAATTTAAACACAAAATAATAGTACTTTTGCAGTTAATCTGCTACTTTAAAGCTGCAAGCTACTTGAGTTTGTGGTGTACTTCGGTCGCTGTCATGTCGACCTGTAAATGTCTTGGCAGCTGAAGATACACCCGTCTGTTTCGAAATATGTCCACTAAAAGCGAACCAATTTGTTGAGGCGAAAGTTGTATTCGCGTGGTGTTCTGTCGGATAACGTTTAGAACGAATTTACTGTCCCATATCTATTGACTCTTACTCGACTGGGAATTTTGTGGGATTTTGTAATGTAGAGGAAAAACACGGTGATTCTAACATTTGAGCATTTATTAATATATCTATAGCTTGAAAGATTTATAACAAGATAAAAGCTGCAGTAGTCGAATAGTAAACTTATGTTATGGTAAGTTTAGTTTCTTACCAAATTGTTTGCATTTAGGCTATACATTAAAATTGAAATAAAAAAAAAACAGTACACTAAGATGCACAACATCGATGTGCGTATAACTCAACTCAAATGGCGATGGGTAAGAATATTGGCCAGATGTTGACGGTAGATGGAGTAGGTTTCTGATCTATTGATTATAACCGAGAGAGGACGGGCGAAGTATTCAAAGATCAATAACACCATGGGTTGACGACATCATATATCTTGTCGGGGAAATTCAAATAAGACTGACACAAAATAAAAAAATGAAAGAAAATTGCGTAAAAGGGCTTATGTCCTTCTTTATATCATAGGAGGCAAGCGAACAGATGTGTCACTTGACGTTAAGTGATCACCACCATCCATAGACATTAGCAACACTAGGGGAGTTGGAAACGCGTTGCTAGCCAGTGTTTGGGAGGAAAGGTGGGATGGGGAGCGGGGAGAGGAGGGTAGGGGGTTCTCCGGCACTCTCACTAACCGAACGAAACGTAACAATCATTGTTACTTCACGTCGGTTGTCGACCCATATATGGTGAAACCAGTTATAATTTCAGCGGGGCTCTACCACTTATTAGATCCTGAAGTGGGTTAATAATAAGGATATCATTTATATAACAGTTTTAGTTCATCTTAGACAAAAATCTTTTACAAAGCTAGAAGAAACAATATATTTAATAGCACAAAGAAATGTGAACAAAATTATATAGCCGAATATTCAATTTTGGATAAAAAATCGATTTCCGATTGGAACAGTAAAACTTAAGAGTCTTACCTTGACACTTCGACCCGTTATCATCGCTCGTTATGGTGACCAACAGATTAGTGTGACCTATCTCTGGTTTCGATAAACCGAGTACGAATCATAAGTGTGTTATGTAAAACAATTGTTTCACATAATTATGTTATTTTATTTACTTACCACAAAAGTTTATTCTTTAGTATGGAAATTGTTCACACAGCACACGTAATATTACTTTGCGATTTTTTAAATATTTGTGGTTACTACGTGACGAACACGCGCTCAACCATATAAACGTAGGTCATTTTTGTTGGCCTCAAGTGTATTTTTTGTAGTTATCTTTGAAGCAGTATAAAAATGTCATTTTAGTGGAGTAAATAACAGTATTATCGTTAGTGTATTCGTCAGTTTTACATAAAGATAACCGCTTACAACTTGTAGCTTGATACTTATGTAATGTTAAGAAGAAAGTGTCGATTATAAATTTAAACAGTTTTTACAATTGTGTCAGGTAATAAATATTTTTTATTGCTTGTTTTTTATCCAAATAAATTATTAATATGATTAATTTCATATATTCAAATAGACTAATACAGAGTATTACACTTTATATGTGTTATTTCTTCGTACATATTAAATTGGTGTTAATTCAATTATTTATGTGGTATTGTCAAAGGTTATAAAATAAGACAAAACTTTTGATAGTTTTGGGGTAAAATTATTTTCAAATTACAAATGAAGCGTACATGAAATTACTTTTACTTTTTATAAATATATTTTTTCTTGTATAAAAAAAAGGTAGAGTTTTGCAGTTGTCTGCAAAACGCATAAGCCTACGGAATAGATTATGATCAATTTATTTTTAATTTAAGTTTTTAGACATTAAGTCTTTATAAAAAAAAACGCAATATCTTTATTTAATATTAAGTTTATATTTTTAATAATACTACGCGTTCAGCGATGTGTGTTTTTTTAGTTAGGAAAGGAAAATCGGTTAACATTGATTACGAAGAAATGTTGTAAGCAAAGTATATTGCTTTCAATTTTATAAATGTTTGCTTTAACCCTTATACAAATGAATAATGATATGTATCTTAAACGCTATTTTGAAATACACCAATATTTCCTTGTGAAAGTCTTTTTAAAATCGGTTCAGCCTTCGACGCACACGCAACTGTTTAGTTTTATTCGTATATATACACTAGTAAATACCCGTAGCTTTGTATGCATGAAATGCGATATGACTTTTAATAATAAAACATTGCCTGCATAACTCATATAGAACAAAGCTATATTTTTTTGTTATGGCATTAATAACAGCAGATATTACTTCTTAAAAATACGGAAGTAAGGATCGCGGTAGTGCAAAGTAACGCCTCCTTCAATTAACTGTAACAAATCCACAGTACTATTAAAAGTCATAAAGTTTATAAGTTTATAGGAAGTCATATCTGGACCTCATATCTAATACAAATAATATTTACCGAGAGAATACCTACATTCTCATTAAGTGTCATAAGATTTATTTTATTTTTATCAAGCCCTAGCCTCTGCCCGCGACTTCGTTTGTGTGGAATAGTTACTTTGGTTTTTTTTTTTCGAAATGACTACGCTATTGACCCAGCAAGGTCTTAAAAGCTTCACCGGACTACTAAGGCGAGCGCTTAAGGCACTAAGCCGATTTTATTTTGGCAACCAGCTCAAGGTTGCACGGCACACCTCGGCTTGGCTGTTGCCTGTTGCATGCAAAATCGCGACCTATCTTAGCTAACCTAGCTAACTATTCATATATGTATGAGTTGTTGAAACGTATGTGTGTACCAAGCATACACGCCTCAACAACTCCTCCATATATTTTTTATCGAAAAATTGAGAGTTTTTCATTTCGATAAGGGAAAAAAAGTAACCCCTTCCACTTTCATGTGTAAGCGTGTAGGCGTGCACGGTTGTGGGGGTGATCTTGTATTGTTGTAGCGGTGATGTATATTTGAGTGTCACCGTATCGCGCAAACAACGCACTCAAGGGCTCCCTACCGAGGGATCGAACCTAGGCTTGAGCCACTGCCGTGGGAGGCCTAATCGGGTTACTTTGGGCTAACGCTAACACGAAGCGGAAGCTCTCAATAGGAAATAAAACCCGATTTTTAAACATTCTTCATTGGTGCTCCGCCCCTATTGGTCTTAGCGTGATGATATATAGCCTATAAACATCCACGATAAATGAGCTACATAACATTGAACTAATCTTTCAAATAGGACCAGTAATTCTTGAGATTACCTCCTACAACGCCCCAACGTCACAAACTCATAAACTTTACCTCTTTATAATATTAGTATAGATTATATTGTTGTTAAAGTGTACAAAGTCGTTTGTAGCTACCATTAATAGATAAATTGGTATTATATAATTAATGTTTTAAACATATACTTACATATCACTCAGTTACAAAGTATAACTTTCTAATAAGTATAAATATAATCTGTAACTGTAGAATACATTTATTTCCATCGTAGACTTGAAATTTCCGCGGTTGTTATTTGATATTTCCCTTATGAGATGCCTTGGCATATACAGACTGATCAAATTTTTATGTTTATTTCTGTTATGTTCTTTTTCTAATACATTTATACTTACGCTTTCTGCAAATTAGATATATTTTTCTGTACTGTGGATGTACTGATGGATGTGGCTGTGTGCATGTTCTATATTTCTTTAAAAAGGTTTACCAAATAAAATGCATCTTAGATGAATGCATATGTTATGAACGTATTATCATAATCTATACTAGTATTATAATCTATACTAATATTATAAAGAGGTAAAGTTTATGAGTTTGTGGCGTTGTGAATTGTGACGTTGTAGGGGGTAATCTCAGGAACTACTGTTCCGATTTGAAAAATTATTTCATTGTTATATAGCTCATTTATCGAGGATGGTTATAGGCTATATATCATCACGCTAAGACCAATAGGGGCGGAGCACCAATGAAGAATGTTTAAAAATCGGGATGTTTTTTCCTCTTTAGAGCTTTCGCTACATATTATTTTGCCCAAATTAACTATGTCCACGCGAGCTAAGTCGCGGGCAGAGGCTAGTTAGATATATGAATATATAATGATTTTAGAATAATGCTTATAAGCCTATATTATACATTAAATGTGGATGTGACTCGTTTTTATCTCTATTCATTTAGACACTCAAGTAATTGTACCAAAAGTTTTTTTTTTATTTCATGATTATAATATTCTACTTTTTTTATATTCTTCAATTCTTGTATATTCTTTAATTGTTAAACAATATTAACTAAGTACTTAATATCTTCTTTAATAGAACTAAATCTAGTTTTCATTACAAATGCAGATTATCGTATGCATAATAAATATGTATCAACATAAAAGGTAATATTGTGGTGTTGTTTTTGGTTGAAAAAACCACTATCAAATATAATGTGCCGAGTTAACCGACACTAACGATATGTTTACTACACAAATAGGTTAGTATATGATATTTTTGTGTATTTTTATATTTCTTTCCTGTTTCCTTCTGACTAGTATGTTTCATATACATATACATACTGACGTATTCAATAGTTAATCAATAAGGTTTGAAATAATGCGAAAATTATATTATTATTTATAAACGAATAAGGTTTTCTAATATAAATTTTATCAGCCTGTATAAATGTGTGGACTTTCTATCGACTTATAAAGTGTGTTCCACTTTTAGTCGTCATTCTCAACAATGCCTGAGGTACGAGTAGAAGAAGCCAGGCGATTTATGGCAGAGAGCCTTATGGCTGTTGGAGCACCAGAATCTGAAGCGACAGCCCACGCCGATCTGCTTATCCATGCCGACGTTGTTGGACACTATAGCCATGGTCTGAACAGACTTGGTAAGTTATTAGCAACTAATTATTCCCCTTTTACTGATTATTTCCTAAATTTCTTAGCCTAGAATACAAAATAGCCAACCATCATGTCACTTAAGATGATACTAAGTTTAATAATCAAGTTTCAATCAATCAGTTTAGAATCAAAATGCAATCGTCAAAAAGTCAATAACCTCATTAAAAATCCGTCTTAAACTGGCGCTAATAGTTAAATAAAAAATCCTAATAGTTGCTCACAGATACGATTTTTGACCTGTATAATAAATTAAACGCCAAAAATACACTAAAAAAGTGCGGACCAAAAGTCGGAAAAAACAGCTTTAGTGACACTAACTGGCTTCTAAGTTACTTCAATTTACCACATTTCACTTCAAGATGGATAGCATAGGAAAGCGCCAAACAAAACTTCTATTGATGAACTGGCATACGTTCGATTTATTTTTGATTTGATAAGTATCAATTTATGTTCAGTGTTTATTTTTTTAATAATTACAGTTCGAAGAACTTTAATGTCGATTATGAAATCCTTAGAAATAAGGTTATTGATTTATTTATATACAATTTAAATAGAACTTAAACACTTTATTCATATGTGGAAGTAGATAAAAAGAAAAAAATAAATAATTAAATGATATACTTGTTATTTATTACTGTAGTGCTCTAAACTTAATGCTCTCAAGAGTCTTGTCTCTTTTAAAGACAGGGTGGTAACACTGATAGCTGATATGGAAGTTTTCGTAAAGGTGTGTATATCTAAATACTAAATCCACGATGAACTTCGAAACAACTCATCAATCTTCATGAAAGTTGGCATCTAAGTATAATGTAGTCCAACTTGAGAGATAAGCTAATTTATATTTCGATTAATGGCCTCAATATTTTTGATTACATATTAAATTATTGTCAATGTTAATTATTGTATTGTAAGTCTCATCAGTCTCGAATAGATGGCGCTTGAAAGTAGTTTGTTGACAGAAAACTGTAGGACGGACTGCTATAGATATCTCATAGATGGCGTCACGTTTTAATTTATTCTTAAATGATTGAATCAATAAATTTTATTCGAAAATAAATTTAAATCTGTTCTAAAGTTGTAAATATGTGCTTACACAGAGTTTTACGTAAACGACATACTAGCAAAGGCGACGTTTCCCAACGCAAAACCGGTGATATTGAAGGAATCTGCTGCGACCGCGTGGGTGGACGGGTGTGACGCGCTCGGTGCGACTGTTGGCAACTTCTGTATGGACGTGGCTATAAGAAAGGCTAAGGAATCCGGCGTCGGATGGGTATCGGCTAAACGTAAATATTTAAACATACCGCATGCGTATATGTAAATATATAAGTACATTTATGCAGGTACGGTAAGTATATTACTTACTACTACTGTCTTCACTACTTAAGTTACTTCTATATTAGTTACTAGCCTATGCCCGCGACTTCGTTCGCGTGAAACAAGTACTTTGGCATAACGCTAACACGCAGCAGAAGCTCTTAAAATAATAAAACACCCCGATTTTGAAACATTTTTCATCCGTGCTCCGCTCCTAATGGCCTTAGCGTGATGATATATACCCTATAACCATTCTCGACGAATGCGCTAAATAACACTGAAAGAATTATTCAAATCGGACCAGTAGTTCCTGAGATTACCCCCTACAACGGCACAACGTCACAAACTCACAAACTTTACCTCTTTATAATATTAGTATAGGTAACTGAATTCTTTATATTAGCTTAGCTAGTTTAGCTTAGTAAGATTTCCGTTGTTATTTGTATTCAAGGCAACAGCGTAAACTGAGGTTCGACCACTTTGGCATCTTCAAGCTTGTTGCCAAGCGGTTGAGTGCTGTAAGCGCTTGCCCTATTCTGTAGTCCGGTGAAGCTGTTAAGCCTTGCTGAGTCAATAGCGTAGTCAGTTCGAGGAAAAAAAATGCCCTATTAGACCGGTGAAGCTGTGAAAAAACAAGAGGCAAATTAGTTAGTTTGAAAAAATTAGCCATACGTACAAACTTATTAATTTATAAACTCATATGGATTTCCGAAGTTAACGCTGATAGAAATTTAATATTTGCAACGCTTATAATTTAGTTTTTAAATAGTTTCATCGCGTGTGGCGTAGATAGGTTTCGGTTGACACCAAATCAAAGTTATTTGATAGCAGGTAAGTAATTGATAAAAGTTAAGATGTTAAAATTAGGTGAAGTATTTTGTGGTAAAGAGCTTACCCCAATAATATGTAACTTGTGGTTTACTAGTACAATTAATTACATATGTTTTGTAAGAATTCTAAGGTTCGTAAGAACCTGTTACCCAAAAATGTTTTTTTTTTTAGTTTCTGCTGGAATACCTCATTCATAATTGACCATACCACGATACGTATTTTGTCATATATGTGAATTATTTTTAAATGTCATCATTATATGTTAAGTAGTTTTAATGTTATTCATATTTTTCTCCTTCGTACGCACCTAAGTACATTGTTTTCATACACTTGTCTATTATACGATTTTTGATAGTACCTATATTATTTTAAAACTATATATTATTTATGCTTAATTTTGATTCAGGAAGCAATCACTTCGGTATGGCGGGTTACTGGGCTCTGAAGGCACAGAAAGAAGGTCTTATTGGCATGGCATTCACCAATTCGTCGCCTATAATGGTTCCCACTAGATCCAAACATGTAAATAAACTTAATATTCTACTTATTAAAAAAAACTAAATTAGGCTCAACCAAAATTTTGTGTTTTGAAATTATATAAGATATAAAATTTTACTCTTAAATTAACTGAACTTATTGAAGATATAAAAGGTTTTTGGTAAATCGTAACACTCGTAAATCGTATTAAAGCTGTAATTTAGTAACCTAAAATTTTAAATTTCATAAAACGAAAGACATTATTTGTCATCGCCAAACTTTAGAAAAATTAGAATTGTTTTTTTTAGGTTACTTAACACTCGATGCATTGATCACAATAGATAAAATATTTAATAATCGTATTTTCCTAATATTATAATTTTTAGGGTGCTCTTGGAACCAATCCCATATCTATGGCAGCGTCAGCAAACGACGGTGACAGTATTGTGGTAGATTTGGCCACAACAGCCGTGGCTATGGGAAAGGTTAGTACTTCACGTTGAATTAAATTACCAACTTACTTGATTTCCACTTTAATCATTATCCTAAGTTAATCTATATCTATTGCCGAGCTTCTTTATGTACTTTGTATTTATTTGAACGATTTTGGTATCATCTACGAATTATTTTAAATTGATGTTGTTGGTTTCGCTCTTCTACTGTTTGGTTATCTCGCATTTGCTATTATCCGTAATAATCAACGTATTTACTCTTTAGATAGAAATGCAAATTCACAAAGAGGAACCAATACCTGAAGGTTGGGCTTTGGGACCCGACGGTAAAACGACAACAGACGCTAAGTTGGTGAGTCTTTTATAAAACTGTTGGTGAAAAGACTCATTCACTAACGAACTTCGTATCTAATTAGTTTTTTCACCATCGGTATTATAGCTTATATTGTATCTAGTTATTCATGTTATACTGTTTGTAGTTGAACAGATATCTTGATCATCAGTGAGTTGCTTTGAAAATACATTAAATGTTTAGTTGATATACAGTCTATACTAATATTATAAAGAGGTAAAGTTTGTGAGTTTGTGACGTTGTGATGTTGTGATGGTGTGAGGTTGTAAGGAGTAATCTCAGGAACTACTGGTCCGATTTGAATAATTCTTTCAGTGTTATATAGCTCATTCATCGAGAGTGGTTATAGGCTATATGTCATGTTTCAAAATCGTGATGTTTTTCCTTTTGATAACGCGAACGAAGTCGCGGGCTGAGGCTAGTTAACAATAAACATATAAGCGCCTACGTTATTGTCAAATGCAAAATTAAGTGAATGTGTTATATAGTATCAAGTATAATAAAAGGAGTTCTAATTGAAATAATTAGAATGTATTAAATAAAGGAAAATTATCTGCTATTAATGTTTTTTAAAAGCACACTTCTCATTTTTCCTATTAAGAATGACCACAAAATATACTTTTTACTAACTAGAGACCGCGCGAAACTTTGTTGGAATTAATTTAAGTATACATTTGTATCTCTTTTATACATAAGCGATAATACGAGTTTCTTGCTACATTTAGAAAAACTTTGGAAATTATTGTTTTTTTATACCATTTTTTATCATTTACAAAAATAAAAGCAACAACAATTACGGATAATAATATATCCGATAATATAAAATTAACGTGTAAAGAGAAATTTTTATAATTTTATAATAGTCGAATTTTCGACCACTGGACGAACTTTAGTAAGAACTAGCTGTGCCCGCAACTCTGTTCGGTGTAGAACCTAATATTAAAAATAGTGACTAATAAAATCATCTAAATGTATTAGGCTCATCTACTTATCTTATTATTATTATTTTGTAAGTGGTAGAGTAGAATGTTTGCATTATTGCGTTTTGTTCGGTCAGTGAGAACACCGGAGGCTCACCTTCCCTCCCCTCACTCCTCCCTCCATCCCCTCAACACTTTCCCCCAAAAAACACAGGCTGGCAACGCGCTTGCGACTCCTCTGGTGTTGCAAGTGTCTATGGACGGCGGTGATTGCTTATCATCACGTAACCCGCCTATTCGTTTACCTACTGTGACATAAAAAAAATCTTCTTTTTCTTCATAAATAAGTCGCGTCGTCATTAAAATTACAACTTTTGATAGAGTGAACCAATTTTAATGAAATAAATACTTAATATTGCAGGAGGATATGCATTATGATATTCTGAGGCGACGTCTTGGTGAGACACTATCGTGAACGCAGTACTTCAGTAGCGATGCATATTCATAACAACAGACAGACAGATAGACAGACAAACATTTCTAAAAATGTTTGGAATGTCTTTTATTACTTACTCCTTAGACCTGCAACAATTTTTTTCACAAAAATCTAAGAATACAGACACCTTAAATTTACATTTTTATTATATGTATGGAAGAATAGATAAAAAAATTATTATAGTACTACTAGTGAAACACAGAATGAAATTTTGTTCATTAGTTTTAATTCTAATCACATATTTATATATTTAAAAGTTAAACTTGTAACATTTCGCGCCAATATTGTTCTTGACCACTTATTTATAACTAGCTTATCCTGGCAACGTCACTCACATTAATTTAGTTTTTGGGTATCCCTTGAAGTATTTTCCTGGGTGAAATTTACTCTGCCCTTTTTTATATCACTAACAACGTTGTGTAGTAAGGGCGTGAAAGCGTAACAAACTCACAAACTGGCGTTCATATTTATATTAGGAAGGAAGTAATATAAAATATGTGTAATTGGCGATTTTCAGGCCTTCCAGTCGGGGAAGTTATTGCCTCTAGGCGGGTCTGAGCAAACCAGTGGCTACAAAGGGTACGGGTTGAGCGCTATGGTTGAAGTATTTTGCAGCGGACTTTCCGGTGAGTATAAAAAACAACTTAGTTTAAAGCATTAACGAAAAAATATTAACCAATTTAAACTCCTTCTACTGTTGAATATTTACTTTTATTTAATTGATAATTTGTTATTATTTTCATTTTTATAACGGATAATTTTTATTTAACACGTTGATATCTCGTAGTTTCTGAACATGCCCGAGAGGCCCACTATGTGTTATCATATCCTCTCTTTGGTTGCCATATTTGTACGGCTACGAGCAAAGTCGTAATATATCAGTGTACATGAGTCATTACATATCAAAATGAGCGAAATCTTATTTTAGTCGTACCATTTTTTTACGTTATATTTTAAGACCTTCAAACGTTGTATATGTAAAATATAAACATCATAAAATAAAATATTAAAATAAAACCTTACGGATTGCAAAATTTGAATTGCGTTTTCGGTGTATAATTGAAAATCTGTGAAAAATGGAACATGTTATAAGAACGATTAAAATCAGATTCAAATATAGATCGGTGGCTTCAGGAAAAAAAAAATAGGTTGGCTTATATGAATTTCTGTGTTGCAGTTTCATATGGAATTAAGAGAAAACTGGTACCACGTTCATAGTCCAAAAACAATACTCGCAGTATTCTAGAATATGACACTTCATGGTCACATCTTACCTATAAAATAATAATATTAAAACAAATACTAATGAACAACCAAGAAAACCTAAATTAAAGTAAAAAAGTATAGCTACAAAGGTGTAAATAAAATAATAAACCTAAGTGCAATGGCCGGTGCCAAAAGCTAATAAATTTCGATAGTAAAACGGGCAATTAACCCTTTTGTTTTAAACCCACGTTCCCTTTAAAATGAAAGTGAAATCACCCGACGATCATTGACACTATGCTTTAACGTAGACGCGTAGAGGATTATGTATAATTTTTGTATGGTCAAATATTGAGCACCAATTTTTTAAATTCATTTATCGAGTACAGAGTATCCTCTAGAAATATTGCTACTGCTAAAGCAATCACCTGATATAAGTTCTTCATTATTAGTATTATCTATAATTATCATTTTATGGTATATATTTAAACAAAATGGCTTCTCAAATGTTTTTATTGAAAAGTCCCGTGGCAGTGAACGTGTTCAAAAGTGTAACATATGCTAGTAGTAAATTTGTTTTATTACCTGTTTTTATTATTTTTAAATGTTACTAGATTAGATTTCATTATTAATGATTGCATTTATTGAACAACATTCTCGAAATGTCACGAAAAGTAAATAAAATACTAAAGACTATTTAAATATGCATATCACGTATATTCTATAAATGTAAAATATATTTTGCAGTCTTATTTAAATTAATAATATGAATTTATATATTGCGTAAATTAAATTTAGTCTATCAAAGATATGCTAAAATATTGAAGACTAATTGTAAATGAATAAATTTGAAATGAAGACAGAGTTACACATACAGCTATTTAATACCAAACTAAGTAGTTTGCTGCTGAGATAAATATATATATTCGTATTTAATATATACTATATCTAATCTAAAACCTTTAAACGAGCAATTCTTGTATGTTTTTATATAGTTACATGTTCTGGATCTCGGGAACGGCGTGAGCGATTTCCGTGACTCTTAGTGTGTAGGTGGTTTCGGGGACGATAAATCGATCTAGCTAGATTTCATTTATAGAAAACTTTTTGTTTATCTGAGTTTTCAGGCAATGAAAAAATATAGCTAAAAAATATATAAAGGTAAATTTCGCCGGCGCTGTCAAAACAAAAATAGCTCAGATGGAAATCGACTGCCTCAAAAATCCGTCTAACCCCAGTTTGAATCCGAGTGACAGCAAAAGAGATGTCTTCTTTAATTATTTTTTTTGGTGAAAAAATACCGATTTTGTGAGGCAAACCTAACAGTTTATTTTAGTTTATAAATGTTTTTTAAAGAACCAAATTAGGATCGGTCGTCCAGGTACTATGTAATTAATTCCAAATTATGTTCATCACACAAAAATCAGCCATGGGCGGAGATCTAATGATCGACGACCTCATATGTCAATATTAGGGCTTACTATAACTGCGCCACGAGACTATTAATTTATAGCCTACTAAGTTTTACTCGTGGCTTCCCTTTAATTAATGTAGACTCGACCTAGCCTTTGAGAACAGTACTACCTGTTTTGCATGAAGAGTATGTAATTTCTGTACCCCTGTACGTCTATACAAGATTTCATAATGATAGGTTGAGTAGTTACGACATGAAATAGTAACAAATAACCTCACATTCGGATTTATAATATTAGTAAGGATCTTAACTTTAAAATTACACATATACATTTAAAATACTAATTTAAATATATCACAGGGTCAAAATCAACCCACGATATTCGTGGCTGGGAGCTAAATAGTCAGGCAGGCGCACCAAACTTGGGGCAATGTTTCGTGGCCATCGATCCTAATTGCTTCGCGCCTGGGTTCGGTGAACGCTTAGCTGCTTGCTTGCAACACTGGAGGAATTTGGAACCGGTAATTTCAAACACATTAAAATTTAATTTCTTATATCGTTTATTTATAAACGGTTACCTGCTCGACGTTCTTGTTAAGAGCAAAAAAGCAACGTATGTTTATATATTATTTATTTCTTTCCTTAAAATATAAGGTAATCATTATTAAAAAAAATATCTGGTTTTTGACATGATGCTATATTAAATCACCAATATTATTTATTTTTAGATTAACTTTAGAATAAATAGTTATAGTTTCTCAATTTGTCATGGGTCGGAGGTGAGTATATAAATTTTTTTAAATGTTGAAAAGACCGTTCATCAGCCATGGCCGTCGAATTACGGTGTTAAGTCTTTGCGCTCGGATACCTCACATCTCTTATACCTCCAGGTATAAGCTATATTAACCTAATTAAATAAGACATGATCAGAAGTACATATCTATCTATCTATACTATAATAAAACTGTAACAAGGCTAAATCTGTACATTAAACATTTTTTGAATATTATAAATTGGATCGACTATGTTATCGATATAGAAGCCAAAGTGATCTTTTTAAAATTTTATCTGTCTGTCTGTCTGTCCCTGTGAACACGTATCACTCTGAAAGAACTGAACCAATTTTGACGAAACTTGATACAATGGTTACAAATATTACAAGGTTACATCTAGGATACTTTTTATCTCGTAATATACAAGGGGTTCTCCAGGATAACGGACGAAAGTTAAAAATTTGTAGTTCATGAAATTCTTGACGGATTTTGGTAACTTTCTTTGTGCTATATATAGCAGTAAGATTACATAAAAATTTAAGTTACAATTCATCACCCTATGCTTCTTAAAAAAATAAAAAAGGGAAACTAGTGGGATTCGAATCGACGTCTCTGTCGGTGTGCAAAAAGCCACGTAAAGTACGATTACGATACGGTGAACTGCCGTTTCTATGCGAAATTATCAATCAGTTGAATTAGTTAGAAGTATGAAATCTAATAGGTTAAAATTTATTGATGTATGTGTTTGTATTTTGATTATGAAGTATTTTATTTTCATTGATTAATTTTCAAGGATTGTAAAGAATATTTTCTATTATATTAATTATCTTCTATATTACTATAATAAAACTGTATCAAGGCCAAATCTGTACATTAAATATTTTTTGAAAATTATAATCGGGGTTAAAATATGTTATCAATGTAGAGAAACACATTAAATTCTTTGTTTTGAGTTTTCATTTCTATCGGCAGTCACTATGACGGACTCAGCTTTAAAAAAAAAATTCTAGTATTACAGATTATTTTAATAATATAATTAACCTTTTAAAACCAATTTTTCTTAAAATATCAGACAATGATCTTTATACATATCAATTTATAAACGGTTAAAGATTAATTATTTCGACGAAAGTCTCTTTGTTGTGTTTCGGAACCCCACTTATATGGCAACTTAAGGTCTTTGACTGGGGACATTGTGACTAATTTTGGGTATACCAATACTGTTATTGGTGTGTGTGTCGTATTCGAGTTTCGAGGTCACAGGACTATTGATTTATCTTTTGTTTATAAATAAATTTTACAATTGATAATATATCGTTACTTACAACTTTTTATTCTTTTTTTTTAGTAAATCAATTTATATAACTATAAAGCTGTAGATACGTTACCTATATGATATTTTGACAAAACAAATGGCACGATAACGCACACATACATAAATTGTCTTAGATAAAATGTGGGAGTAAGATGGCGTATTCTCGATATCTGTTGTGAAAAAGAAGTAGATATATATCGCTTAGATACGGACGGATTGACGGGCAGTTGTTAAAAATAAGCTAATTAGGCAAGTTATAACGCGGCGCTGTCGAAGCGTTTGTGTTTTTTTTTTTCGATCTGACTACCCTGTTTACCCAGCAAAGTCTTAACCGCTTCACCGGACTACGATACGTATCTACAGTTATAATGTCATTGATAATCTATATATTAATACGTGAAGCAAAATTATTGTATCCCTTTTTAACTGATTTCCCGTAAACAGGTGAACATGAAATTTGGCATAGTTAAAGTTTATATGGCGGAGGAGTGCCGAAAGCTATTTATTTTATATAAAATGTTTTAGAAGTACATCAAATTATTTAAAATATGTACTACTCACACTACTGCTTGAATTTTACACAACATGTACACACATGTAAATAAAAAAGACATTTTGACAGCCGTCAATAACGACTTTAAAAAAGGTTGCGAAGGAGGTTGCTATGCTCGTTTGTATGTATTTTTTAACTCTTATGTTCCAATTTCCATCCTACATTCAACAATGATATTATAACATATAACTATTATTGTAATGTTTATTATTTTTTATGGTGAAGTCACTTCAAATGATGATTTAATTAAAAATTAGCCAAATAATACCTTGTATGATCAAAATAAGAATTTTGTTCATAAAAGTGATTCATGACTTAGACCTCCGCGTTTACAATGTTGCAATTCAACCTCATGTAGCAACAAAAATAATTTATTTTCAAAAGCTAATGGTAATATCAAAAACATCTTTATCTTGGATTATTTTTTTTTCTTTTTTTTTATGTCAAAGGAGACAAACGAACTGGTGGGTCACGTGATGTTAAGTGATCACCACCGTCCATAGGCCACCGACATCAGGGACGTCGCAAGTGCGTTGCCAGCCTGTATATGGGAGAAGGGGGAGGGGAAGGAAAGGGAAAGCAGGAAAGAGGAAGGGACGTGGGCCTCCGGCTCTCTCACTGACCGAACGACACACAACAATGCAAGCACTGTTATTTCACGTCGGTTATCTGTGAGAGGGGTGGTACTACCCCGGAGGAGCCGACCCATTCATGCTGAAACCAAAAATAGCTTCAGCGGGGCTCTACCACCTACCTTTTATTTGTTTTATTAACCTTTTGATTGTATTGTGCATCCATTACTATTCCAAACAATGATACTGGGCATATCACTATTTCTCATAATGAACAGACTACATTTAATTCAATATCACCCAGAAATACCACCCACCCATGGTGTCGTGTAAAATTAATTGAAAGTTCTGTCAAGGGTTGCGATAAATTTCTTTATTTTCGTAAAGTTATGTTGCTTAAAATTTGAGAGCTTTACCACGTGATTTTTGTTTCAAATTTATAATTAATTTTAATTTTCATTTACACATAGATTGTTTTAAATGTTTTTATATAATAAAAGATCATGGCAAATAGCAAATAACCGAGAAACCGTGATGAAAATCTTTGATTATAGAATTATACTATTTGACAAAAGAACCCTAATAAAGTTCAAACTTTAAAAAATCAATTAAGTATGGTCGAATGTCGACCCCTGGGCGCCCACTAGTATGATATGTATTAACAGATAGTGTTGAAATGTAAATAAAAATTTTCAGCTTAAAATAAAGAACAAACTGTAAATAAATGTGTATACTGAGAAACCGTAAGATTCAGATAAAATCAAATATGTAGAAAATGAATATGAATTATAATATCTGTAAGTGGAGCTTTCAAGTTGACGCCAAAAAATTACAGTTAGTATAAGTTTTTTGACTTATGAAAGATTTCGTCTTAGGCGGATTCTGTAAGTAAATATGGTATACTAGTAGAGATTATAATTCGTCATTGCTAATTTTGAGTCAACATCTTTGGTAGTTTCTCAAGGTCTGTAATTTATTGTTCTTTGAGATACATACGTAATTCGAGATCGAGTTAGTAGATTGTAAAATCAAACATTCCTCTAAGTTTAACATACAGAGGTTCAATTTGCATTATGGAGGGAAAATAGGCACCAAAATAGCTTGTAGGGAGTCATTGATTATTTCAAATAACAGAGGATTTGAGTAAATTTGAGTAACTGGACAGAACTTTGAGTAATGAAACTTTTCGACTTATCGAGGTTCGACTTAAAGAAGTTTTTCCTAAATACTGTGGAATACTAGGAATCTACTCAATATTATTTTCTTATTATGTATCTTATTACGAATTATTATGTTCAGGTGGACCCAAAACTCCCAGTTTTAGCTCCGGGAGACAAGGAGCGTAATAACGCCGAAGCAACGAAGAAAAGAGGAACAATTAACTACGCACAGAAGCAATACGAATCTTACGTTAGAATGGCAGAGAGAATCGGAGTAAAACCTTTACAGATAGCTTAAATACTATACATTTTTGTTCTCTGATTTATGTGAACTATGTATAAGATTAATTAATCATTGAATCATTATATTATAACCTCAAAAATATACATACGTCTTCTTTTCTTGTGGTATAATCTTGCTTTTATAAAAATTCTCTATATACCTTTTTTAAGAGTTAAAAACATAACATTTTCTTACTTTTGTCCAAAAACCAATCATAAAGTTATAATATATAACCTTTTCTTAGTATGATAAAAAAAAAAATCAAAAGCATTGTCATTGTTATTCTTTAGATCATAAAGTATTGTATTTCTTTTGTGTTCGTTTAATGTTAGGTTAAACAATGTGAATTATATGAATTTAATTCAATTACTAGCCCCTGCCTGCGACTTCGTCCGCGTAGAAATAGTTACTTTGGGCTGAAACTCACCCGCAGCGGAAACTCTCAAGAGGAAAATAAATCCCGATCTTGAAACATCTTTCATCGGTCCTCCGCTCCTATTAGTCTTAGCGTGATGATATATAGCCTATAACGATCCTCGATAATTGAGCTATATAAACACTGAATTTTTCAAATCGGACCAGTAGTTCCTGAGATTACCCTCTACAACGTCACAAACTCACAAACTATACCACATTATAATATTGGTATAGAGGTATAATTGTATAACAACAATAATTAAATACATATTTTATTCTGTAATATTCACATTCATGGATGAGTCTTTCATTTGCCCTAGCAAATTGTAAACACTCCAATTATATAACGTTAAAAATAGATTTTATATTTAATGGGTTTTTTTACGTACTACTCATGGAAAATACCTTCAGTATCACAAGAGGCAATCAAGGTGTTGCATATAAAGGAAAACATTATTATAAAATTATCCTCATTCGTAATCATTATAAAAACGCGCGACCACTGTCGGTTAGTAGCCCTATCTAAAGGATGACACGGAAAAACCTCGTAAATCTGGATCATTGACTTCTTGCGTTGTATCATACATGTTCTAGAAATTTCGGCACATATACATTTAAATTCTTTAAGCTTTACATAAGTATGTACAAAGAAAGATGGATCTAAATATATCTATAAACATCTTAAATGAAAATACAGTTTGTTTGAGCCCCAATCTTGTCCAAAACTACTGAACGTATTGTTATTGAACTGTGAACATCCCAAGCGAAATTTTTCGTAGATATTTCTAGGCTTTTTGGATTTGATTAACACTTAGGAAGAGAAAAGGAGAGGGGGAAGTTGAGGAGACGTGGGCCTCCGGCGCTGTCACTGACCGAACGAAACGCAACAATGCAAGCACTGTCACATCATATCGGTTTTCTGTGGGTCGGGTAGTAGTACCGGGGACGAGCCGACCCATTTATACTGAAACCAGGAATTGCTTCAGCGTGGCTTTACCGTTTATATGATACATATAGATGTGTGAAGACGCGAGCAAAAGCTTAGTAACAATGATAACAACATCCTACATTTCAAATGGCGTAACTACTCTTTTGGCGAAAATAAGATGTGATTCAGTTTTTCATATATTTAATACTCTATTGATCCGTATATTTAAAATGCTTAAATAAGTACGATCTAAGTTGTTTGATAAATAAACACAATATATCAAAGATTTGCTTGCGTCATATTTGTTAGCATTTCCATTTTTTTTAGTTAGTTTATTTTGCTATAATAAAAGAAATATAGTAGTGATGTCTGTAGAATATCACGTTTAGTAATTAGGACATTAGTATTTTAATAATAATAGCATGATTTACCTTGTATTACGTTCTCAATCTATAGAATCGACGATTAAAATAGAATAATCAATTTTTAATATCTAACAGTTTTTAAGAACTTTTGCCTGTCTTTTTTGTTATTCATATATTCTGCCATTACACTATTAGTTGAAAAATATTTTACCTATATTATATAGGCTGCAATAATTGGAATACTTCAGTTATTTATTCGGCATAAATCGTAATAAAGTTAAAATATTTTTAAACATGGTTCTACAAGAATCACATTTATAATACAGTTAGTTTATAAAAGTGACCAGAATGATTACACTGTTTATTTACTGGCATATACCGCTGTATTAAATTACCTGAACTCATTTTCAAGTGAGCTTGACATCTCGATCAAGAGACAATTTGATTCGAGGTCAAGTCGTTTATCTATTTGCTCAAAAGTCAACATGATTATTATGTTCATAATATGATATATAGATTTATTTAGAAGTCATTTCGTTTATATAAATACTAGCGATTTCCCGCGGTTTCGAGCGCTTTTTCTTTGCAGTAATTATTTTCGATTCTATATTTTATATCACTACATCATTCGTAGGTGGTAAAGACATGCTGATGCTATTAATGGTTTCGACAGGAATGGGTATGGATGGTAATCGCTCGGTATAACACCACCCGACCCACATAAACACCAACGTGAAGTAACAGTGCTTGCATTATTGTGTTTTGTTCGGTCAGTGAGAGCTACCTCCCCTCTCCCTTCTCACCCTCCCCTTCCCAACCTCCCTTTTTCCACTCCCCACTAACGTAGGCTGGCAATACACTTGCGACTCCTCCCATGTTGCTGGTATCTATAGATGGTGGTTATCACTTAACATCGGGTGACCTACTTATTCTTTTATCTCTTCTGATATAAAAAAAAAATTATAACATCGTATAAAACAAAGTTCCTTATCGCGTCTGTCTGTCTATCTGTTCGAGATAAAATCTAAAACTATCGAATGAATTTTTATGCGGTTTTCACCAGTAGATAAAATGATTCATAGGAAGATTTAGGTATATCATTTGTCGAGAGTTATTTTAAATTAGATAAAATATATCGATAATAGTTGGAAGTGTCGGCAAAAGTCAAGCCACCTGGAAGCTTTCGTCCAAAACGCTGCCTTAATCCCCTTCAGATATAACAAAACAATTGAATAATACAAACGAAGTCGCGGATTTCAACTAGTTCACATATAATAGAATAACAGACTGACTTATAGAAAAAATATAGATTTTCATACAAACTTTCATCCCATTGTTCACCACCGAGGAAATCAAATTACCAAAATCTAGTACTCATCTATAGTGTTAAAATAATACTGGATTGAATTTCCATACCAGATGATCTATCAGGGAGCCCACCAGCGTTTCTATTACTAACAACCACTCCCGACTTCGTTCCAGTAAATTACAATCTAAATTTGAAATCAATCGTGAAATAATTTTCAAAATCGGATCAGTACTCGCAGATATTAACTTCGACAAACAAACAAATTAATATTATTATATTATAATAGAATGACCCCCAATTCATTAGAAAGGTTTTATGCTACTGATCCAAAAATATTGGCATTCAAACTGGTATTTTATTACTGAAATAAATTTTTCTATTTTATGTTGTTTGTTTTAAAAGCGTCAAGTATAATTAGCTCGATTAGTTCTAAATGCTAAGAGACTGGACTAAAAGCTGAGACGCAGTTAGTATACGTGCAATTAGGAATGCAAATCAATGAAATGAATATCATTATCTTATATTTTATTATAATCTGTTAGACGTAGTAAATATACATTTAAAAATGAATGTAGAATATAATATAATAAAAAAATTAATGTGAATTTATAGTTCATTTTTCTTTTATATTTCTCTATGTAGTAAATTACTGAATACTTATTAGGAATGCAAATCAATGAAATTAATATCATATCTTGTATATTATTATAATCCGTTAGACTTATTTAATATACATTTAATAATGAATGTAGAGTATAATATAATGTTATTGTAAAAAAATTAATGTGAATTTATATTTACTTTTTCTTTTGTATTTCTCTATGTAGTAAATTACTGAGTACTTAAGTCGACACAACTTTGCGCCTGTCTCTCTGTCTGTCCAATATTGAATCTATTTATTGATTAATTATTATTACAACAAATAATCATACAACAAAATCTGGGTGGAGCGGCAGTATTTATGGCAATTTTGGTTGGTTTTCATAATTGGTGAAAATATATATAATTTTCAATCTCCATCATTTTCATAATGTTTGATTTTCTTCTTTTTTTAATATTCTGACGTCTCTAAAACTCGCCTTTGTATAAGGTGTGAAGAAAAGTTTTAAAAACGATCATGACAGTTATTTGATTGTCGTTAGAGTAGGAGAACATTGAGCTGTTCATCAGTTCATTTATTTATTTCCCAGCCACATACAGTACTGATACATTGTACGTATATACATTTGTATCGTAATGTATCAATAATTAAAAGTAGCTATAAACATTTTTGATTCTTTAAAGCTTCACCAGGTCGCAATTAAATATATCAGTGTCATAAAATGGAAGATTCACCATGCATATTCCTCTGGTAATTGGAGCATTCATCGTCAATTAGTATGTGCGATTTGCATATCAATGCCGGTTTCCAACATTTCTACACATAACTGTTGGAACGATTAGAACGGCAAAAATATTCTCTTCAAGTAAATTGTGTATATGTTTATAAAAAAAGATTGATTGTGACTGATCTAATTAACCACTATAGTCTCATTAGATTTTTTAAACAAGATACCAGTAGTTACGGTCGCTGATTTCTTACGAAAAGTGCGAATAACTGGAACCTTAGTAGATGTGGTGGAGTTTTTGATGTTTATAAGAAACAAGATCGACTGTTTTCCGATTTTTTTTTTGTGTAAATTGTCCATTCTTGAAGATCATTTTCATTTCAAAATCATTTAATGCAAGTGAGGAAATGTCTCAGACAATTAAAGATAATCGGGTAGTTACATTAATTACGAACTTGATCTTACATTCTACCTTTCTATACGTAGCGACAACTGTGCCACGAGCTTCGATAGGAAATATGTATAAAAGTTCTTGCGATATGTATGCTTGGTACACATATATGTTTCAACAACTCACATATGTATGAATAGTTAACTTAGGTTAGTTCAGATAGGCCCCGAATTGCATGTATCAGGCAACAGCCTAGGCCGAGGTGTGTCGTGCACCCTTGAGCTAGTTGTCAAATAAAATCGGCTGAGTGCCTTGAGCGCTCGCCTTAGTAGCCCGGTGAAGCTGTTAAGACCTTGCTGGGTCAATAGCGTAGTCAGTTTGAAAAAAAAGGCCACAAAGCAATATATACTAAAAACCGTATGAATTTATTTTCAGTTGTGTTTGAGATAAAAAAAAAACATATTCAAATTTAATATCCATATATCTGATAATTATAGGACTTGCAAAGCCACTAATAGGAAAATGAGAATGCGGTTTACAGATGTAGGTCAATATCAAAGTATACTCAGAACTTAATACCTAATAAGACAGTAGTTAAGTCGTTAAGGATTTGCAGTTTCTGTAAATTGATCAATACTGACATTTAAATGATAAATATTTGTTTACAAATCTTACAAGCTCGTATTATTCCTAAGTAGCCTACGCTGCAATTTATCTCTTAAACTTTCACGTGGATAAAGCAACGGGGAGCTGATATTATCTAACAATTCTAAATCAAAATATATATTTAAGACTTAAAAACATACAAAATAATGAGGTGAAAATCATTACTTGATAAAAAGAATAATCTCTTCAGAAACAGTTTACTTGTTTATCATAAGAAAAAATGTTAAGGACAAATGAAGACAAGATAGGGTAACTGCATTCCGTTGGTTTTACTAGAAGCCTCTACTAGCCCGAACTGACTATATTACGTGCAATTTACCGAGCCGTATTCGCTAAGACCAGAAAACCAGATGGATACTTTTTGAGATTTATTTAATAAACTATATGTATTTAATTTATATTTCATTGTTACGATCATTATATCATTTTTTTATTTCTTCATTTTACTTTTGCTTCTATTATATCTGCACTATCCATAATAACTTTTATGTACGAAAACAATAACGCTGCTTTGGTTGAAGAAAATACCTTAATGAAGCTCGTTAATATACACACCATAAAGTGTAACAAAGTATGCATTCATTCATACTTTCTGAAGATCATATTTTTTATCGAATGCGGATTTCCAGATTCTTGGCAAAGTCCAAACAACGCGAGAGTAAATATATTTTAATCTCAGTATGACAATGTATTCTACTTCATTCTCACGCACGTTAAATCCTATAGAGGTATATGTTTGTCTCATTTTAATGTTACTTTTTCGTTTTACTGAGATTCAAATCACAACGGAGCTAAAGAAGTTTTAACTCAAAAAAATTAAGGTCATGAGTATTGCGTAGAAACTATTTTCCTAATTACATTTCCGTCGCCTTTCCACTTCCGTACGTTATGTTACACTTTTCTGATTTAGGTCCTTTCGAAGCATACCTTAATGATCCTTGTTTTTTATTGCAATATAATTTCCTTTTAGTTAAGTTTCCAAAAGCTATACATAAAAATAGAAGAAATATATATCTATAATTATATTTATTTGAAAATTAATAAAATTACTAGTTTCTTGATGATTAAATACTTTTTAAATATATCTATACGTAATTTTATACTTTAAATTTAATTTAGTTAAGTAGAACGAATCGTCAGCTCTATATGGTTATCATCTCTTTATAATAACTAGCAAGTATGCATAATGAATTTAAACCCAACCTGCGATGAATTGCAAATTATATTGTTTATATCACATAAGGATATATTTATCTATCATATAGACAAGAGCCCTCGGCTACATACGCATTAATTATAAAGAAACATGTACCACTTAGGTATTTTTTAACGTTAAAGTCTAGCGTTTTATAGCCTCGAGGGTTCGTGTTGGTTGTTACTGGTGGAGTGAAATAAAATACTGAAGATGCGATATGGATTGCTCTTTTAACGCAGATGTAATGCAAGTTATAATACACACTGAGATACAAATATTTGTTCAATAAACGTAGCGTAAGAATAAACAATTCAAATCGGATGAGTAGTTCTTGATAATAGCTTTATATATTAGTATAGATTTAAATTGGTATCACTATTAGCTATTGGCGAAAACATACAAATTTGGATTGAAATTTTTTTCTCGAACTGACTACGCTATTGACCTAGTAAGGTCTTAACAGCTTCACCGGACTACAAATGTGGATTGAAACTGCCAATACGTCTTCTACTTCTATCTTATTTTTGGCAATAAAAATTCTAGCAGACTATTACTGCCATTGTCAAGCGAGTAATGATATTTACAAGATTCTTGATATAATTTCAATGAACTAACAAGATGGTGCCCGTCTTGTTAGAACTTTCCTGGAAGTTTTTGTGGCAAGTCAGAATCCATGCTCTGTGGTATTATTTTCGATCCACTTAACTTATACACAGTAACCAAACTATATTACGTAAAGCACCACAAATATTACACAATAAAGAGTCAAATAATGGTCACTACAATAACGATACAAACTAACTATAACGAACTCAGGATTGTAGTTTAACTTTTAATTCAAATATAAATATGGAAGAGCTTGATCAAAACTACCAGCGTATGTTTCAAAATTATACAAATGAAGAATACGCCGGTATTGTGTTTTTCCATGACCAATGCTCATCACATAAACCTATAAGATACCCACTACATATTTGTAGGTCTCTTACGGACTACAATTATACATTTTTTAATAAAAAATGCTCATCATTAAAAGGTCTTACTACTGGGTCATAGGCTTCTTCCCAAAAGAAGGTATAACCATAACCACCAAGCCAGCTAATGACGTATTGGCGGAGTTTTTGGTGGGATCTTGAAATGCCATGTAGTGGTCTTTATATTTTATCCATAATCTTGTGTCATTTGGCTCTATATCGCGTAATGTTGGTGGTGCTTTACGTAATATATTTGGTTATTGTGCACAAGTGAAGTGGATCAGAAATAATACCACGGAGAATGAATTCTGACTTGCCACAAAAACTTCCAGGAAAGTTCTAACAAGATGGCAACCATCTTGTTAATTCATTGGAACTATATCAAGAAACTTATATCGTTACCCACTTGACAGTGGCAGTAATAGTCTGCTAGAAGATTGATTGCCAAAAATAGAAGTAGAAGACGTGTTGGCAGTTTCAATCCATATTTGTAGTCCGGTGAAGGTGTTAAGAAATTGCTAGGTCAGTAGCGTAGTTCGAAAAAAAAATTCAATCCACAATTTTATGTTTTCGCCGATAGCTGATAGTGTTACCAATTTAAATTTAAATGAGTTACGCGAATTGGCATTCAATAAATGAAATCGCTCGAGCACTATGATATTTTTGAACCACTAGAACAATAAATCTTTAAGAACTCGGTTTTCCTCACGATGACATCCTTCACTATCAGCGGATAATGTTATCAATTTAAATCATTTATTATCTCGTAGTAATTATTATATCATATATTCCGTCAAAAAACAACTTTTTTTTTTTCGAAATGAAAACGCTGTTTACCTGGAAAGCTATTTACAGCTTCACCGAAGTATTGAGGCGAGCGCTAGAGGCACTCAGCTGATTTGGGATGTTTGAGCGACTAACTCAAGGGTGCACGGTACACCTCGCCTTGGGCTGTCGCCTGTTTTGTGGGAAAATCGCGACCTATCCGAGTTCACCTAAGCTAAGCTATCTAGATATACGTATATGAGTTATTGAAACATGCATGTGTACCAAGCATGCATGCCTCAACAACTCCTATATGTATATTGTGTCGGAAAAAATCCTCTAAACTATATAGGATAGCAAAGGATAGGGAAAAATAGGGGTAGAACTCCTTGCCGTTTATTTCTCTAAAAAAGAAAAACAGCGTGTAAGCGTGTAGGCGTGTACGTGTGTAAAGGTAATGTGTGTGATGTTGTATCAGTGATGTAAGGTTTTGTGTCACTATATCGCGTGAGCAGCGTACTTAAGGGCTCCACGCCGAGGGAACGGACCGGGGCTTGAGCCGCTGCCGAAGGGGGCATTATCTGGTGTGCGGGAGCGAAATTTACTCCCAGACAAAAACAACAACTGTCCCGAATCAAATCAAAATAACATTCAGACAAACAAGAAGAAGGCGTATCGATAACTGTGTATTATAAAAATATGTGACCTTCAGTAACAAATTATGTTCTTATTTTTTTGTCTTGTTATAAATATCATAACAACGTCACAAAAACAATACAAAAAACTGTTTTACATATTGCTTAATATACTATACTAAATATTGTTATCGCGTATCGGTTGTCAGAATGTTGATTACACAGTAAACTTTTATATATTTGTGTATATCGTATGCATAAGCCGGTCAATAATATAAATATGGTTGTCACCTTTTATGGACATAAAGTATAGTACCTGGGCGACGGAGCCTAGCTCGGTTCTTTAAATTTTTTAATTTTTTAACTAAAATAAATTGTTAGGTTTGCCTTACAAGATGATCGTTTTCTACAATATATATATATATATATATATATATATACACATTTAGATTCGAACTGGGGTGACACGGCTTTTCGAAGCAACCAATTTCCATCTGAATTATTTTTGTTTTGACAGTGGCGGCAAAATTTACTTTCATATTCTAGCTAGATTTTTTCATTGCTAGAAATCTTAGTTAAAAAAGTTTTCTATGAATAAAATCTAGCTAGATCGATTTATCGTCCCTGAAACTACCTACATACTAAGTTTTACGGAAATAGATGACGCCGTTTCCGAGATCCTGAATATATACAAATATAAAAATATACAAGAGTTGCTCTTTAAAGACATTAGAAGATAAATTGTTAATGGTAAATAAAAAATGTAATATTATAAAATACGTATAGTCAGCCAGTCGATCAGGAAAACCAATAACACTCTGCATGCAGTGTGACTATTTACCGGGCAGAGATTCGCCTTACAATAACTCCCACTTACGAGTGCGTGCAGGCAGATTAATGACATCTTACGCTTTTATGTGACAAACTGTAGTAGTCAAATCAATTATACTATTTCCTCAAATTTCCCTAAAATAATTTAGTAACATTAAAACAGTAATAACGATCAAATTGTCATTATTTAAGTAATTCACTAATTGTATATAATCGTTCTTATTTCATTCTTATTTAGATTCGAAGAGAAATCCAAATAATAATACCAATATATTGTCAAGAAAAAACTTTGTACCCCGTATTCTGGTCATATTCGATCACTGAACGTACACTAGTGTCGTATAATTGTCCCAAAAAATAATGTACACTATAACGTGGTAACCCTATCCATTACTTCAAACTAGTTTAAAATACAACCTTTGATATGATAGCTAGTTGTAAACATTGAAGGGGTATGAAAAAAACTCGCGTCTTAATTATATATTTTCCAGAACATAAATATCGGTTCGAAGACGACTAGCTAATTTCAATTGTGTATTCGAACAGTCTTATCAAAGTAACAACAGTGTTACATCTAGATAGTGAAGAGTGAATATTCTAGTTTTATTATCGCTAGGACACAATTTCTGACACTGTTAATTTAGAGTGGGTTTTTAGCCGTTTCTGCTATTCTATGTATCTTGTGAAATATTAAGCCCTTGCTTATAAAATTGCCGATTTAAAGTATTGCTTAGACTTAGGGAAAGTGGAGAAAGTTAAGTAGGAAAGTGGACTCTGGCCCCAGTTTGGTAAATTCTACGAAGAAGATTATAGGTTAGACTCCTCAGTCTAATAAGTCCTCACCTATATATTTCATTCTATTTTAAATTTCCGATTAAAATTAATTACTATATCGTTATATTTTTTCATAAATCAGTTATTCATTTGTTTTTCCTGCATTTATCTTTTTTTAATCTTTGAAATTGCTAAAACTATAAGTCTGGAACGTGAGTATGAACTCATTAAAATGCAGCAACAATTCATCGAAGTTTCCTTTAACTACTTGTAATGGAAAACGTCCGTCTCATTGGTTGAAACAAGGAGAAGCAGCCAAACTATACCTTAAATGCAGATTAATACAGAAGAAGCTGCTTGCCAATGTATGATAGTCCTGTGTAATCATTGTTCATTACTATTTCTTTAGATTTGACACAACAATTACTGTAGAACTGCACTGTAAACATTGCAAATGATGATGTGTAAGCACGTAGCAGAACAGATAAAACTTGTCAATTACTGTATTCCTTTCCTTTGTCACGCCAATGCTTGTCTACAATTCTCCGTTACCTATTTATTATATTGACCAGAACTTCCTTCAACTGATTTCCTCTTTATTTAATCATACACAGGAAATATTTGAATTCCGATGAGGCGATGAAAAACCTAACCAACATAATATATGATGATCGTTCCGACCGTTTTCCACCATGGCAATCACTTTAACCTCTAGTCTGAGAAACGGTGCGGGTGCGACAAGATTGTTGTAACAACTTCATAGGTGTAAGGACATAATACTTAAGTAGGTGCTGTTCGGAGATGTCGTTCAAAATATAAAACTCATCAAGATAAATAATTTCTGAGAAGTTGTAGATTCATGCTGAAGCTATTACTGGTGTCAACATGAACGGCTCGGCTCGCCCGGGGTAGTGCCCCCGATCCACAGAAAGACCGATATAGTAAATACTAAAAAAGATCGGTCATTGAGAGTGCCAGAAGCCCATCTTCTCTCCCCTCCCCCTCCTTATCCTCTCCCCTATTGCCCCCTCCTCCCTCGCCCAAATATAGGCTGACAATGTACTTGCGACTACCATGGTATTGCAAGAGTCTAGGGACGGTTGTAACTACTTAACATCAAGTGACCCACCTGTTCGTTTGCCTCTTATGATATCAAAAAATAATTTCCTTTGAGGATATTCCCAAATGTAATTTAGGTATTCATCTAAACAATATTAAATATTTCTATCGTCGCCAGATGTTCGGTTAATAACTACAACAAGTAAGATACCACATTTTTTATTTGATAGATACTAGTTTTGTGTTCCATGAATCATAATTAAAAATCAATGAAAAAGATGTTTCTCAAATAATTCTATTAAAACGCTTCCTGCTCATGATCCGCACTCTATATTAAAGGTAGTCAGTTTTTATCTGATATCCCTATTCTAGTATTTGAGTACATTAGATCCCCTAGTTCCTTCAATTATGGCGTTCACGTTGTGGAACGAATCACCATTTACAGTTTTCGCCCGGAGTTATGTTAGGGGATATTTCAAAAATGACTGAAGCCCGCTCTTCTGTGTCTGTAACAGAAATGCAGTGCAAAATTACCCTCTAACTGAAAATCTGTTATCAAGAATTTGTAGGTATATTTAGGTAGCTGCTCTTGAGAGTCCGTCCCTCTACGTTTTGCGTGTGTACCATCTTAGAATACATCTTCAATCATTATTAGTTGTGATCAAACGTAAAAACCTGTATAGTATTAAGCAATATATATATATATATATATATATCTATATATTCATAACTAACTATTTCACATAATTATCAGTACCGAGGCGACCGAACCTAGCTCGGTTCTCTAAAAAACATTTTTAAATTAAAATTAATTGTTTGGTTTGCCTCATAAAATTAGCATTTTTACACATAAAAAAATATTTAAAAAGATATCTCTCTTATAATTTTTACAATAAAGTTTTATATTATTATTTATTTTATACTATATTATTTAATTTAAATAAATTGTTAGGTTTTCCTAACAAAATTATCATTTTTTACAAAAAAAAACATGTACACTCGGATTCGAACTGGGGTTACACGGATTTTCGAAGCAACCAATTTCCATGTGACCTATTTTTGTTCAGACAGCGACGGCGAAATTTAAATTCGTATTCTAACTATATTTTTTCATTGCCTGAAATCTCAGTTAAAAAAAAGTTTCTTATGAATAAAATCTAGCTAAATCGATTTATCGTCCCCGAAACTACCTACATACTAAGTTTCACGGAAATAGATAACGCCGTTTCCGAGATCCTGAATATATACAAATATAAAAATAAACAAGAACTAGTTGTTACCTGCGGCTTCGCACGCGTTTTTTGAATATATTAAATAAATTTAAATTTGTTATTAGATGTGTAAAATACAAATACTCTTTCAAAAATATTTGTAAGTATGACACGCACATCATCTACTGTAACAGGTAACATGTATATTATGTATGTGAATACTAATAGTGTATCAAATGGGATTGGATTTATCTTAAGCCACATAGCTGGAACTTATACTACTACTATCTATATATCACCCTCAGTGCTCACATACACTATATAAGAAAGTAATGAAAATATTAAGCTATACATTATCGAACAATATGTGTTCAATCTTTTATTATATATCCTTGATTTTATCAACAATATGGATGTAATATATCCATGATTTTATCAACAAAATCAAGTTATTAATATACCTTGCTATAATTTAAATCATATATAAACATATGACTTCAATTATATTTATTCTTGGAGTCCAATAGAAAGTACATCACACACGCATGTTTACAGTGAACAACATATTTTTGATCAATTTCACACATACGAATGCAAGGATAACAGTTCATCACAACGTAGTGTCAACAAAGTCCTGTTCCACGTCTGCCTATATGTCTGTTTGCGATAAGATCAAAAACTACAAAACGCATCTTCATGCCGTTTTTACCAATATATAAAATGATTCTTGGGAAAGGTTTAGGTATAGTTTGTGTTATTATCAGGGCGGGTATCGTCTGCTGGACCCGCTAGCTTAAAATAAAACAGCTAATTAGTTAGTTATTTGCCCGTAAAATTCCTGATCAAGTATTACTTGTAGTCCGTTGAAGCTGTTAAGACCTTGTTAATAGCGTAGTCATTTCTAAGAAAAAAAAACCATTCAAATAGGTCCAGCCGTTTCGGAGATTACCCGGAACAAATAAACAAACAGACATATCGACAGATTTAAAAAAGATGTTGATATTTGTAGCACCGCAGATATATGTATTCGTCAAAAAATATTTATTTTAATATTATATTTACACACTTTATTCTTATAATACGTAATATATCACAAACCAAAAATTGGGAACAAAACTAACGTAGAATAAACTTTTTGAGGAGTTTTTGGCGGGATTTTAGTCTGTCATGTAGGGGATTTTATATTTTATTCATAATCTTGTGTTATTTAACTATATATTGTGTTAAATTGGTGGCATATATGTAATATGGTTTGTTTATTTTATATAAGTGAAATGAATGAAAGATAATATCACGGAGTATGAATTCTGGGATCTTAAAAATTAAAAAAATAAAAATTGACGAAATATTATATATAAGATTTGGCTCTTATACCTTTACATTAACTTAGACATAGAAGAAAACTGGGTAGAGAATACATAAGAATTACCTATGTTGACAACTTCAGAATTGGCAGTATGGATTAATTCCTTCGCCTGTATTGATGGATGAATATTATTACTACAAACTTTTAGAATAGCATCACAAAATAGACTTTAAGAATGTTTGCGATAGCAACGTACTACGTATAATCAAAAATTAGATTTAAAAATAACGTAGAATAAACTTTTCAACAGGAACATAAAATAAACCCTGATAATACTTCCGATAGAATGTTATGTTACCATGGCAACGCATATAATACTGACACTGACGCGCAGCGGATGCTCTGAGAATAGCCCGATTTTGAGACATTCTTCATTACTGCCCCGCTCCTATTGGTTTTAGCGTGATGATATATAGCCTATAGCCATCCTCAATAAATAAGCTATCTAACACAATTTTTCAAATCAGTTAGAAGTAGTTCCCTAGATTAGCGCGATCAAGCAAATATATATCATCACGCTAATACCAATATGAGCGATGCCCCAATGAAGAAGAATGTTTCAAAATTGTTTTTTTTTTTCATTTTGAGAGCTTCTGCTGCGTTTTATCGTTAGCCTAAAGTAACAGATCAACAATTAAAAGTCACGGTCAGAAGTTAGTTATATAACCTTGTTAGTCAATGTGAAATATAGTACATTATATATTATAACTTTAATGTGTTAATCTTGTAATTAAGTTCTAATCACGTGGTAATTATAAAACTAACAGCTACTGTTAATTGTTGAAATATGTATATGTAAAGATTATAGCTAACAAACCAAAGTAAAAAATAATGAAGGTTAATACTAATAGAAAAACGTCGAGTTAAACAATAAAATACATCATTATACGGTTATAATTAAAACCGAAAAATCCAGCAATTCCATAATTCCAATCCACAAAAACATACAATTAACTTTAATTGAAAGACATGTAAAAATTTTAAATTATAATTCGTCATGTAAAGTACATAACGAGTTGTGTTTCAGTAATTAAACCAAATTAATCCTACTCCAAATAATTGGCGATGTAATAAAACTTTGTAGAGATATAATAAATTTGTGCTAATCTGTCCGGAATAATAAGGGTCTACGTATGAGATCGTCGTTTTAATGCACTGGCCTATTTGAATTAAAATTAAACCTGTATGGTGTTAGATTGTAGAGTGGAATTTCATGCAAGAATTAGAAAAGAAGTGATATTTGACTGTTCGATTTTCAATTCTTTTTACATTCATCTAAAGTGTAAAATGGATAAATAGATAGTTAAAGTGTAAAGTCAGAGTAATTTTCAAAATAGAAATTTTGTACGTGGGAGTAACGCAACAGAAACCGCTTGGAATGTCATTGCTGTTCTTGGAGAGGATACTGCTAACGAAGATACCTTGTGTTTTTGGTGTAACCACTTTCCTAGCGGAAATTAAGATTTAAAGACTGAATCACGAAGGAGACTTACTAAAAAGGTAAAGAAAGATGATTTGAAGGTGATGGTGGAAGCAGAACTACTAGAAAATTTGTGCCATTTGTGGTAGACGTCAGTATATATACAACTTGACAAATAATTTAAAACTTTATAAAACTCATGCTTTTACTGATCTGCAGAGAACAGTACGCGTTAAAGCCTACCTTGTTGAACCAGTACAAAAATGTAGGAATTTTGAACCAAAACGTAGCACGTGATAAAAAGTAGATTTTTTACGATAATTTAAGATGAACAACACTATAGCTGATCATATGGCACAATACCCAAAAGCCAAGTATACCTATATAAAGTTGATAATAACTGCAATATAATTTCATGATATAATTCACTACAGCTTTTTCAGATTCGGTCAAGCAATAACAAATGCCCACTGTGCAGAACTCTGATTAAGGATGGCAAAACTTTTCATTTTTCTAGCCTACAAATAATAATTGTTGTAATTTGAAAATAATAAAAAGTCTTACTTTCAGATCGCAATGCTATTAATTGGGTCCATTTGTGAATCTAAAACCATTCTTTGAATCCATCTGAACTCATATAAAAAAGTCATCAAAATTGGTCCAAATGTTTAGGAGTTCAGTCACATACATACGTAAAGAAAAAATAATACAAATACATACCTTATTGCTAAGAATACTCTTAGGAAAATTATCCCGCGTCAAACTACGCATTTAACTTGACAGATAAATTATTGTACATATTGTTAAATTGTTACGCGATAATGGAATATGAATGTATATAATTTGTAACCACTGTGACTGTGACTTAGTTTTTGCCATAATAAGCGACTACATGTGTTTTTCATTTTCACAATCAATTTCTTCTATTCTGAAGAGAAACAATATTCTCGTATATTAACAAACTATCAATGCACGTGACTCCACACGTGTTCCTACAAAATTATTCTTAACTTTTTAATCTTTTTTTTTCGATCTGATTACGCTATTGACTTAGCAAGGTCTTAACAACTTCACCGGTCTACCAAGGCGAGCACTTGTGGCACTCAGCCGCCTTTATTTGATAACTAGCTCAAGGGTGCACGGCACATCTCTGCTTGGGCTGTTGCCTGATATGTGCAATGCGCGATCTATCTTTTTTTTTACATGGGGAAATCCCTAATGTATACACCACCCTCCCGGGGAAGAAGGTGGGTTATGTCCGACTCGCACGGTGTACGTCTTCCGCTATGATTGGGGCTGCACGAGATCTCTATAGACATCATCGTGCCGCCCCAGCGGTTGGCCCAGCAGTCCGGTCAGTACCTGCACCAGTCCGAACGTCAGGAAGCCCCACTCCCAATCGAACCACTCCCGCAGGACCGGGCGGACGGTGTCAACGGTGTACGTCCCGAAGCGCGCGTCCGCCAGGCCCTGCATCCACCTTTCTAGCACCCCCTCCCTGTATTCCCGCCTCTTGGCCTCTATCTCCCTGGGAGCCAGAAGCTCCCCACTACGTGTACGAATTCATAGCGGCGAGAACCCCAGCTTCCAGGAAAGGGAGCCGGCGAGCGTGAAGGTCGCCGCCGAGGACACCGTCCGGTATACTCGAATTGCCCTCAGTGCCACCGTACGCTGCGCACTGCGCAGTGCGCGTACGTTGGTGGTACCGAGAGCGTCTGCCCAGACCGGTGCCCCGTAGGTGGCCATCGCCCGCACGACTCCCTTGAAAAGTCGACGGCACCCGGCCCCCCCAATATTGGGGAGCAACCGATTGAGTGCCGCTATCATAGACTATATATTAATCCGAAATATGAAAAGTTTTTTTTTGGTAGTCAGATTTGCAAAGTCCAAGAAAACACGTTGAAGCAAAACGTTTCTTACGAACGCTGCCTTAGTGATGAGAGATATATGATTGAGTTCTAGAGAATAGTTGTATTGCTTGGTAATACAAAGAAATAATTATTTATATATGCTATTATACTTTTATTAATATTTTATATAATTTTACTTCATAATCAGTCCTATAAAAATTATCACGATAACTTGATTTCACATCACGATTTTTGAACCACTCTACGTTTAGCGGTATAAGAAGCAGGGCATGGAGTGTAGTGAGCATACGTAGGACATGAAATATAAAGGATAATATTATTTACAAAAAAAAAAAAATTGTAACCAAAATATTTTTCTCTCAAGTTTTTTAGTGATTATTTTTCTTCTGTACATATAATATATTGTTAGGATATACTATACTATTAATAAAAAGAGAGAAGATTATTGTTAAGATATTAATAATCAAAGCAGACGAAGTCGCGGTTACTAGCTATATTATAAAGCTAAGCTATAAAGACATCAGTTATTTGTATTGCAGAAACGGCGAAAGTAGGCAAACGATACGTGATGTGACGGATGTGTGTCGGATATATTCGAGGTATTGACAGACCTAACCTCTTGAAAATGTGCTTATTATAGCGGTAAGATATAATGGCCGTTTTGACGCATTACAATAGTGACGTGAAATGATGATTTATTTTCGACAAAAATATAATCAACTGCTGGTTTATTTTGTATTGATCATTGACGCAAGTTTGCCGGAAGTGATAATAGTGCTGGCCAGCGATCCAATATATAATGATATTAGAACATAAATATACAATCTCGATTAAAAGACAAAATTGGGGTTTATTAAAAAAAATTAAAAACTTTATAAATAAGTACACTAATAATTATAATCCAAAGGATTCTGTCAACTGACACTGTCTTATTGTTAAGATTTGGAAATGTATATTCGTGGGACCATATCATATACATACATATAGTAGTAGTTAGATAGATATTAAGCATACATATATATAAGGTTGATATCAATGCACTCGTTAATCTCTTGTCCTAAAATCTGATATTTAAAATTCGATAAATGTTAGGATTAACTGCACGTCAGAATTGACAATATAGAACAATCTACTCCCTTGTTATTAATTTATATGAAACTTTAAAAGCAAACAAATGTCAAAACGGCCTGTTTTTATAGCAGATTGCATTACACACTCATGTAGCCACAAGAGAATATAAACCCAATGGTACTCGATACCTTGAAATTGCCTATGATTTAACAATACAACTATACTAACTATAATTGTGTGGTATTATAATTATGTATCTATGTAATTTTAATAATCTATTCATATAAATACTAGCTGAAGACAAATTTTTGACAAAAGCTTTCTGATCTGAATTGAATTTGAATTTCTGATAGATAAAAAGTATTTTAAAGTAGCATCTAAGTTGCATATGGTGACTCTAGGTTCATAGGTGACTATAACTATAGTGGATAAGTAATATTAACGAAATGATATTTTTTTTCGATCTGACTACGCTATTGACCCAGCAAGGTCTTAACAGAGTCACCGTACTACATTAACGAAATGAAACTATGGTTTTAACAGCCACTTTGCGTTCAGGGATGTAAGTTTCTTGCCGTGGGAAGTGACACAAACCGTGTAGTATTTATAGTTTTCCTTTGCTCATAAATTATATTATTGAGATAATAATAGACACAGATGAAGTCACCGGTATCAATTACTTATCCAATAAAACTGTACCGTACGTGGTTATAGAAGTTTCTGTTGTGTAATTTCTCATTATGTAGAACTGTATACATAAAATCAGATGTTGGTATGTATATCTGAGTTAGATAAAATCAAACACCGTTTGATTAGTCACCGTGAAAGTTTGACACACCTAAGTCCACGGAAAATATTTTCACTCTCTCTATCGTAAGTTTGTTTGTTAAGCGTACACGCTTTAAATAGTTAAACAAGTCAAGGGTGTAAAAAATAACAGGATATTTTTGATATAGAAAAAGTACAACTGCTAAGGTATGGGTCAGGTTTACGAGTACATTAACAATAGAGCAAAAGTAAAAAGTATGCTAATACTATGCACTAGATGGATATCAACGCATCAACATCATTGACAAAACGCATCAACTTTTATACTGTTCAAGCAAACGCAATGACGATTAGTATGTGTAAATATTTGAACAAGAAGATTATTTGCATAATATATATTTTTAATGCTTTATAAGTTTTAGTTTTTTACCACAGTCTCACCTGTTAATGTTAAAAGACTCTGGCTCAAATTGGTAAAATGCAAAAAGAATACAACACCTCAATATCATTGACAAAACGCATCAACTTCTATACTGTTCAATCAAACGTAATATCAATTGGTATCAATATGTGTAGATATTTGAACAGCATAGAAATTATGCATTATATACATATTTTATACGTTATAGGATTTACCTTTTAACCAAAATCTTACCTGATGTTAAAAGACGAAGTGGTTTAAATTGGTTAAGATGCAAAACCTAGAGGATATGAACTCATTAACATAATTGACAAAACGCATCAACTTCTATAATACTCAACCAAATACAATGACAACTGGTATGTGTAGTAGATATTTAAACAAGAAGCGTATCAACTATGCATTCTATTCATTTTTTATATCTTTTAGCTTTCAGCTTTTAACCACAATCTCACCTTATGTGATGACGATGTGATCTAAGTTGGTAAACATTCAAAATCTTGAAGGACTGGCTCTCAAGTGCAACTGCCGGATGATAAAAGTGTTATAGGAGCTATGCAACTATAGGTGTTTGGCGACAAATTACCAACTTGAGACTAGAAGTTAGCCACCCTATAGGCTTATATAGAGTGGATCAATATGTGAACGATGGTAACATCTAGAAATTACGCCAATCTCTGTGCATCCACCAAAAACGAATGTAACTATGTTTGTAAATATGTATGATGAAAAGATGTACCAAATCGAATTTCTTGCAGGTTTTTCGTGATGACTGGATTATTTTCCGACCGATTGATAGCTTTAACATTCATAAGTGCCTTCTCAGGACCTAAACTGAATAAAGTATTTTTTCTTTGCATTTTAAGGCAAGATTAGATAAAGCGCTGCCACCAAAGGATTCGAAACTACGCCGCGTCGATCGACGTAGTGTCCGAACATGTTAACCACTAATTTATCATCTTGATAAGCTCTATTTGGCTATAACTCATGTATTTCTTACAACAAATAATGTTAAATGTATGCTGCGCTATCGACACAGTAATATATCTGTTACTTAGGATGGTGAACGTTTGTACAATCAAATGAACTAGTCGCATTTATGACAGATATTTAAACAGTTATCAGTTCTGAGATAGACTTTTATGGCAACTGATAATGATTACTCGGCGGTAGCTAACATGGCTTTGAAAATTATATCGTGAATAGCCAATAGATTACGTATAATCGTAGGAATGTTCGGTAAACAATCATTCACTTAGTTTATTCTACTTTTATACGTAATATAGCCATATATACATTCAAAGGTCTGCAGACCAAGTAAGTATGTAACTCTATTTCGGCTATTTTAAGTTAGATGTTCTAGAACTTTTCCAATAAAAAAATATGGTAATGTAGTTTGTATTTTCAGGCTATGAACAACGGTTTCTAGAATTGGCATTTTCTTTCCTGTTTTTTTCTGCTGGTTCACCACTGTACAAACATAGTTTATATAGCTCACTTGATATCATAGGAGGCAAACGAATCGGTAGGTCACCTGATGTTAAGTGACCACCACCGTCCATAGACAAACTGCAACACCAGAGGAATCACAAGTGCGTTGCCAACCTGTGTTGGGGTGGGGGTGGGGGTAAGAGGAACGGAAGAGAAGAGGGGGGAGGTAAGAAGAAGTGGATCTCCGGCACTCTCACTGACCGATTGAAACGCAACAATGGAAGCAATGCTACTTCATGCCGGTTTTCTGTGAAAGGGTTGTACCATCTCGGGCGAGCCGACCCATTCATACTGAAGCGAGTAATAACTTCAGCCTGGCTCTACCACCTACAACCTACACCTATATAATACACCTGATGTTAGATTACGACGCGGTCTGAGATAGTAACCCTAGATTAGGACTAGTTTTGAAGAGCAATTTCTGTAATACAGTCATAGTATTTTATGCCTGGCCTGTATACCTTGGAAGACTTAAACAAAGCCTAGCCACAATGCTATCTATGGTTTGGTCACGATAATTTCCTTCACCGAAAACTCTGGTATCTTCACAACCATTCGAACCTACAACCATCTACATAATATCCTAATACCATAACCGTTGAGCTGCTAATATTATTACCAAGAATATGACCCTAGGTATTTGTAAAAAAAAGTATTTACACAATTATCTAATGTAATAGTAATGATAGATCGATCAGAGTTATATAGTTAATGGGAAGTTTGTCCTTGAACTTGAGAAACAAGATAATTAGTGTCAAGTTCAATTCCACATTAATTTATCATCAGTAAGTCTGGTTCGACGTTCTGGCTTATTAGTTTTGGTCATCGAAAATAACTGTCTTTATGGATATGTGCTTTCAAATTCGGAAAACAGTATTTTCAAGTGATATATTAAAGTTTTGCAAACCGGTTCAAAATTCGAGATGAGTCACATTCGGCTCGCGGCCCAAGTTTTGGCAAATACATCTTATTATTCATACTAATATTATAAAGAGGTAAAGTTTGTGAGCTTGTGAGCTTGTGATATTGTAGTGCGTAATCTCAGAAACTGCTCTGGTCCGGTTTGAAAAATTATTTCAACTTTATACAGCTCATTTATCAAGTATGCTATATATGATCACGCTAAGACCAATAGTAGCGGAGCACCAATCACGAATGTTTAAAAATCGGGGTTTTTTCCTCTTTAGAGCTTCCGCTGCGTGTAGCGTTAGTCCAAAGTAAATATTTTACGCAAACGAAGTCGCGGGCAGAGGTTAATCGCTTATAATATTATTGTTATTGGTAATACACACATATTTTTATTTATGTATGAATAATTTGTATGCATCACGCAAGAGCTATTAGATAGATTTTGATAATAACGGTTCCAATTTTATTTCCAAACTTATAAAATCTTATAAAATCTAAAACCCGATTGTAGCGGCACTTACTGGGTCCAGTTGTGAATCCTAACTATCCTACATATATTGGCAAGAAATATCTTTCACGTATCCTCTGGCTGTAGCCCTCATCTCCACGCTCCATCGCAACATTCCAGTTTGAGTTCCATAATAGTGATTAGTCTTCTAGTCCTAAACATAGGTTTTATAGTGATTGAAATATCCAGTCTGGATAGCTTCTTAGCAAGACGATTAACAACTTCATTACCTACATCCCACTATGGCCTCGTATCCATGCCAGAACTACATAAATTGCTAAACAATGACATTGATACAAATGATTGTGATAGCTGATATTTAATTAAAATATGTCAAAAGAATATCAAATGTAGTGTAAACATTTTCAATAACAAGAAAAAACGGTATCTTTCATGAAGGCAAACAATTTCATTGATTAAAAAAAAATTGAGGCGTCACGGGAAGCCTGGCAGATGTGAAACATCGGAACTGTTTTATATAAGTTATATGCATCAAAGAACAAATTACGACAGGAATCAGCTACGACATAATGAAAAGATAAATATTTACAAATTTCTTTCATAAAATAATAGCTATTTATTCTATTACATAACTATTCATTTTTATTAAATACAAAAATCCAATAACGTGTAGACGCGGTGTATATGGCGGTATTTATCAAAGGGCGCTTGGTAGTCGGCGTGTTTTTTATTTCTCAAACTGACTACGCTATTGACCTAGCAAGGTCTTAACAACTTCAGCGGACTACTAATCGGCGCGTGCCGCATAACATTAGTATAACGAGAGGCCGACAAGACAGTTTGAATCTTATTTTTATACAGATAGCATTGCAAATGTTTTTGAATATTTCGTTAATAGAGCAATGTTCGTGTTTTGCATCGCCACGCCAACAGTCAAGTTTACCCTTCGCCTGTAGATGTTTCACATTTAAAATACTCACATATATAATAGATTTTTTGAGTCATGAACCCTCTCGAACGTCCCCAGCACAATCTACTAAATTATTGTCACAATCTGATCAGTAGTTTCGGCATGTATTGAAAGCTAAACATACAAACATTGATTTTATATATAAGGATAAAGCAGGTTAGTTTTTTTTTTGCTTTATGAATTGTTTGCAGTCGCTAACCGTCTTTTTTAATGAATAATTTAATAACCTGATTGTTATGTAATTAGTTGTTAACGTATAATACATTATAATTGTTGAGCCTAATAAAAAATTGTTTGTTTGTTATACGATATAACATAGTCGTGTGAAGTACTGGTAATTTTGTACATATTTAATCATTTAAATGATAACTAATATAAATTTCATTTTTGTTCTATAGCGAACAATAATTCACATAAATTATTAAAACATTTGAACGCTTTATAAAAAATATAACTTTCTTATTTGTTCCCGTTTTATTAATTACACAAAAATTACAAAAATGTAGAAACATTATAATATTCAACCACTTTCGATCTACTAATGAGCTGCTTTCTCGCGGTAACCCTAATTTTAATAAAATCAACTAGAACAGATCAAATGTAGCGTTTCAAGAATGTATTCTTCTGTATCTTATGTCGCCTTCTTAAATTTGAATTAAGGTTGATCTCAGATATGAAAGTCAGCAAGTTACAGGCTTTGTGCGATGCGTATTAAATTTTATACTTTTTCTGACAACCTTAAAGAGGCTTTAGTTAGTTAAATTATAAAAGTAATTTGTAGGTGGTAGAGCCACGCTGAAGCTATTTCTGGCTTCAGCATGAATGGGTCGGCTCGTCCGGCGTAGTACCACCCTTTCACAGAAAACCGACGTGAAGTATCAGTGCTTGCATTGTTGACTTTCGTTTGGTCAGTGAGAGCGCGGGTGACCCACCTCTCCTCAACTTCCCCCTGTCCTTAACTTCCCCCTTTCTTCAACTTCCCGCTCTCCTCTTTATTCCTCCCCCCCTCCCCAATACATGCTATCAATGCACTTGCGACTCCTCTGGTGTTGCAAGTGTTTATGGACGGTGGTGATCACTTAACATCAGGCGACCCACCTGTTCGTTTGCTATCTATATCATAAAAAAGAAGATAGTATCTTTTTAACATTGACAGATTACCAAAAAGCATTACAATGTCCTCCATAATATACTCGTACATCCTACTTAATCTCCTATACATATAATAAAAATAAAGTGTCTGTATGTAATATCAAAATAAAAATATAAATCTAGTCATTTTATCCTAAATCCAGAAATTCAGCATATTTCTATAGAAGCCATGTAGTTAAGAGATACTGAGTATGACATAACACTAGAACCAAAATCAAGGACCTCGAATGAAAAGTGGTACTAACTAAATTGCTGTTAAAAATGGATTTCAATGTAGATCATTAGAAGATTGAATTCACACAAGTATAAATTCCCTTACCTTTCGGAATTTGATGTTCTATGGTAACATTGTAGTGAGAATGTGACGGAATTATATAACTCCATTCCAGTCCGTTAGTGGTATCCGCCGCAAACTATGAACCCATACCTAACGCTGCGCGTTATAAAAGACGTCCGCGACATATTTTTACCGACCCTCCTAATTCAATCACATCAGCGAACGATCAGTACTAGCCTGTCCCTCGAAACAGAGCGTGTTCACGCCCACGCCTGCGTAACCACAGACAACGCCGCCGTAGTCTGGGGGTTAATTTCGCTCCCGCACACCCGATTAGGCCTCCCACGGCAGCGGCTCAAGCCTAGGTTCGATCCCTCGGTAGGGAGCCCTTGAGTGCGTTGCTTGCGCGATACGGTGACACACAAACATATATCACTGATACAACACTACACGATCACCTCCACACACGTGCACGCCTACACGCTTACACATGAAAGTGGAAGGGTTTACTTTTTTCCCTTAACGAACTGAAAAACTCTCAATTTTCCGATAATAAATATATGGAGGAGTTGTTGAGGCGTGTATACTTGGTACACATATACGTTTCAACAACTCATACATATATGAATAGTTAGCTAGGTTAGCTAAGATAGGTCGCGATTTTGCATGCAACAGGCAACAGCCAAGCCGAGGTGTGCCGTGCACCCTTAAGCTGGTTGCCAAAATAAAATCGGCTGAGTGCCTTAAGCGCTCGCCTTAGTAGTCCGGTGAAGCTGTTAAGACGTTGCTGGGTCAATAGCGTAGTCATTTCGA